>BTPG01000007.1:130737916-130745416 GCA_036245525.1 Semisulcospira habei
GTTAAAATAGTTGTCATTATTATTAATATTATTCATTTGAATAGGCTAAAAGCACAACGAATTGAAAACATACACACACACGTGACACACGCATTCACTCATAACAGAAATACAGGACGTTCACGTAGAGTGAAGGGTTAGCTCAGCTACATGTATTTAAATTTTGGGAGTTTTGATCGCTTGTACATCCGGTCTACTAGAGGAGAAAACTTCAAATCTGGAACCTGGTACAGAATCTCACACTCTAGTATTGATAGCAGGCTGTGACGCCGCCCCCCCCCCCCCCGCCCCCCACTACCACCCTCTCCTCCCCAATGACTACGAAAAAAAGTTAGGGGCGAGGGCTTCTTTTCTCTCCACTCCCACTCCCCTCCTCCTTGTCCCACCTTAGTAAAATATCGGATATTTCGATTTTTTTCCTGCACTTACCCCTCCTAAACCTTTGGCCCTCCGTAGACCTCCCCCCCCCCCTCACCAACACTAACCGCTACGGGGGATCAGAGACTATGTTTTTCTGAAGGTCTGTCCAAAACCAGATAGCTTCCTAGGTGTTTGCTCAAAATAAACACCGTATCGAAGATACCACAGTTTGACCCACCCCACCCCAAAGGGGTCATATCATCTCGTTCGGAACATATGTTCCTTTTAATGTTTTGTGTATCACATATATAACCAAATAGACCATATCTGCATTAGCAAGAAATTTAGAAGATCCCGTCAAGATGTTCGAGTGAGGAGGGGAGCAGATGTCGCCTCCGACCACCATCTGCTTACCTTAAGAATGAAGCTCAAGCTAAAGAAAAGCCGCACAGAGACAACAAGAAGACAGCGCTATAATGTAGGCCTCCTGAGAGAAACTGGAGTTAGAGAAGAGTTCAAACTGGTGCTGTCCAACCGGTTTCAAGCGCTACAGGAGCTAGTAAATGAAGAGGAGGCGGTCACCACAGAGCAGCAGTGGAAGGCAGTTAGAGAGGCGCTGAACTCAACCTGCAAAGACACTGTAGGGTTCAGGAAACACCACCACAAGGACTGACTGTCGGCACAGACCTTGAAGAAGATAGAAGTGAGGAAGCAGAAGAAAGCAGCTGTCAATAATAGTCGCACGAGAGCAGCCAAAGTAAGGGCACAGGGGGAATACTCGGAAGCCAACCGCGAGGTGAAGAGTAGTATCAGGGCAGACAAGAGGGCCTACACAGACAGCCTGGCAGCAGAGGCAGAAAAGGCAGCAGGCAGCGGCAACATGAAACAGCTCTACGACATTACCAGAAGATTGTCAGGCAAGTATGGCCATACAGAAAGACCAGTAAAAGACAAAGAAGGCAAGCCTATTGCAGACAGAGCAGACCAACTCGACAGATGGGCCGAGTATTTTGAAGAGTTACTGAACAGACCTAGCCCACCCGACCCCCCAGACATCCAGCCGGCAGAGACCGACCTACCCATCAGCTGTGACAGACCCAGCCGGGAAGAGATCAGAAGAGCAGCGGCATTCTTGAAGAACGGCAAAGCAGCAGGCCCAGATGGCATCCCAGCGGAGTCTCTGAAAGCAGACCTAGAGACAACAGTGGAGATGCTGTACCCACTGTTTGGAAAGATCTGGGAAGAGGAGGTGATGCCGGCTGACTGGAAGGAGGGGTACCTAATCAAGCTTCCCAAGAAAGGCGACCTCAGCAAGTGTTCCAACTACAGAGGAATCACCTTGCTGTCAGTACCAGGAAAGGTCTTCAACAGGATCATCCTGGAGAGAATGAAGAGCTCCGTTGACCCCCAGCTGAGAGACCAGCTAGCAGGATTCAGGAAGAACCGATCATGTACAGACCAGATCGCCACTCTCCGCATCATCGTGGAACAGTCTCTGGAGTGGAGCTCCCCGCTGTACGTCAACTTTGTGGATTATGAGAAAGCGTTTGACAGTGTGGACCGAGAGACTCTGTGGAAACTCCTACGACACTACGGTGTACCCACAAAGCTCGTCCGCCTGATCAAGAGCAGCTACGATGGCATGACATGTCGCGTGATCCACGAAGTGCAGTTCACCAGGGAGCTCCAGGTCAGAACCGGTGTCAGGCAGGGGTGTCTGCTGTCTCCGTTCCTCTTCCTACTGGCCATAGACTGGGTCATGAAGATGACCACAGAGCACAGACGAAGTGGAATACAGTGGACACTGTGGACACAGCTTGACGACCTCGATTTTGCAGACGACTTGGCATTACTGTCCCACACTCATCAACAAATGCAGGACAAGACCACGAGGCTTGCTGACATCTCGTCCCAAGTGGGCCTCACCATTCACAAACAGAAAACAAAGACAATGAGGCTGAACGCAACCAGGGAAGAACCAGTCTTGCTTGCTGGCACCCCGTTGGAGGAGGTAGAGTCCTTCACCTATCTCGGGAGCATCATAGACAAAAAAAGGCGGCACTGATGCAGATGTCAGAGCACGAATCGGTAAAGCCAGAGCAGCCTTTCTCCAGTTGAAAAAAGTGTGGAGCTCCAGAGAGCTGTTACAACACACCAAAGTCCGGATTTTCAACTCCAATGTAAAAGCAGTTCTCCTATATGGAGCAGAGACTTGGAGATTGACAAAAACCACAGTCAACAGAGTACAGACCTTCATGAACAGTTGCCTTAGAAGAATTTTGAAAATCCACTGGCCAGAGAAGATCAGCAACGTCAGACTCTGGGAGAGAACAGAGCAGATAACAGCAGAGAATGAAATTGGGCGAAGAAGATGGGGATGGATCGGTCACAGTCTGAGAAAGCCAGCTTCCAGTATCACTAGGCAGGCATTGTCATGGAACCCCCAGGGAAAGAGGAAAAGAGGTAGGCCGAGAAACTCCTGGCGTCGAGACCTCCAAGCAGACATCAAGAAACTGGGAACCACCTGGAGTAGAATCGAAGGAGAAGCACAGGACAGGAGTTGCTGGAGGTCTCTCGTCGACGGCCTATACCCGGGTAGGGGTGACAGGCGTAAGTAAGTAAGTAAGTATCACATATATGTGTATTTTGTGTGTTTTTAAAAAGACTGTTAACTTCGCGTTCGTCATATCATACTTTTTTGGTGGTAGAGGTACTAGGTGGACAGTAAAGCTATGATAACTACAAGAAAATACTTATTATTTGGTATCAGCATGTTCGTCCTTTATCGGGCATTCAGAAAATAAGAAACTTTATTATATTATGTTTTAATAGGTGATGACGTCACAGCATTTATATATTTGGACCCTATGAATATGGCACCATTTTTTTGGTGCGGTGTTCTGGTGCCATAATTAGTGGAATCACAAAAAAAAAACCACAATATTTGTATATGCTAAAACACTTACAGTAATATATGTGCACTTCATATTTACGCAGTTTGTAAAATCTGATGAGTCATACCGTGAACTTAAAGTGGGTGGATTTTCATTACGTTTCCAGAATACGAATTTTTATAGCTAACGTAGTGTAATTTTTCAGGCTTTGCAGTGTGTGGAAATTAAGTCAGTTTATGCTAAGAGTGTGAGTTCTACGTCTATGCTGGGGATACATTTTTATAAAAAAGATCAAAATGCGAGGGCAGGGGATATAACTGTTTGTCCAGCGCTGAGTAATTCCCCATGGTATGTGTACAATCGGTTCTACCAGCGCTAGCCTCACCTATCTGGTTTGTGAGCAAGGCTGGCATGAATCAAATCACCAAACACGTTTCTTCTCATCTGTGATGATGTGGTATTTTGGTCACTGTGTTTGTTTGTTTATTCATGTATCATTTACTTTTTTTTATTTTTTTTATATTTTTTTAATAATAAGCATTCATAGTATGCGTGCACTAGTTTTTACTGTCTGTCTAAGGGAAACAACTCTTGCAATTACTGCTAGGTTGTTTCCCCTTGACTTCTGTTAACTAGCTTGGGTCAGCACTGAGGGGGCACTGCTTAGAATTAGTCAACCAATCAAATTAATTGATGACCATTGGTAATTTTGAACCTTCATTTCAGCAAGCCATTTTGTTTTGGTTGAACTATGTCTGCAGTACTGCTACTGGACTGAAGACTTTAGGACTGACTGCTTTGCCTCTATAAGTACCCCATGAGGTTTTGATTATGATTGATGTATTATTTTTGTGCTAGTTTTATAAGGAATCTGTGAATGTTGATGGTTTCCTCACTGATTATAATCTATTGCTTGTAGAGATCAGTGTTGGGTTGATAATTCATTTGTTTGCTTAAAGTGTTTGAGGCAGTGGTGTGCTTGCTTGGAGCATATGAAGTGTAGCTAGTGTAATTGGGAAGTGGTAGCCCACTGCTAGATATACTGAAGCAATCTTGTGGCCTTTGTTTGCTGTATTGGAAGTGTTTTATTTGCTCCATGTCTTGTGTAATCCCCCCTCTTCCCCCTTCCTTTTGCTTTGTATTGTTGCTAATTTGGGCTGTTGTGTATCTGACCATGGTGTGTCTTTTTTGTGTTGACTCAGTGCTGTACTGTTGATGTGTGGAGATGTTGATTTGTGTTCAGTGTCAACTAACAGAGATTTGTGATGTGTAGTGTTGGTGTGTTTCAATATCTGTGGGTGTTGGTCATTGTGCTTTATTGTTTTTCAGCTCTGTTCCTGTGTAATGTAGAGATGGGTTAAATGTTGGCCGTCGGACTGTGTGATGTGTGTTTTGTAGCCTTACTGTTGGCTCGTTTTGAGATGTATTTACGATGCACATGAAGATTGAGCAGATTTTATGTACATGTAAAAATGTTGATTTTGTAACCCCTTTGTCGCAGGTTGATGTGATTGCCCGTATGTTCATGCTGCCGTGTACTTTTGTTACTTCAATGTCATGAAACTTAATGTTTGTCATTCTCTTTTTTGTAGAGGCTGCTTTTAAGTGGAATCAGTAAAGTGAAAACAAATGTCCCCGCGACTTTGTTAGACTCCTCCATTACAAGCCTCTGCGGCCTTTTTTGTCAGTGCTGTGTCCGCACCATTACACATCTATAATTTCAAGCAAATTCCAGCATACGGCTGCCTCTGTACAAAATGCCAAAGAGCACAGTAGATTTCTTTTTTGTCTTAAAAAACGATCATGCCTGACCTACCTAACTTTGAATGTATACTGTGACCTGTCAGGATGACTGATGTAGGACCTCGCTCACGTCAGTGCCGCCCCTGCGGTAAGTCCCGCACATGATATAATTTCACCGCGACTTTAACAGAACTGATGCATTCAAAGCCTTTGTACCGCGGGTAGGACACAACCACAGTAGCAAAAGGTCTTCGGGCCGATTTCAGCCGCAGCTGCGGCGCCTTTGCGCACTGTGAATAACTCAGTCGCACCTGATCGGAAACACTTGACTGACTAGTGATAATAATATAATATGAAATTGTCTAAATAAAAACCTGGATAAGCACAGGTGTTGCTGAGATGGTAAATCGATTGTATAAGTTGGTACCTCTACTCCAAGAGCCGTAAAGTCCTAAATCACAGACCAGCGGCGCCCAAATAGATACCTACCTGAGAATAGAAAAAAGGTCAACACTGCTTTGGCAGCCATCTTGTTAAAGTGAGATTCTCGGGTGAAATTGGGTCATCGCCAATGGGTAGCCCTCTATTTCTGTCTGTACCTCTCTCTTCGCTCCGGCCGGCTCCGAAGATTGCCGGAAACTTATATTTTTGCCGCACGGTGCTACACGCGCTGCCGAACACGGCTCGCGTGTGCGCTTGGCAACATTTCAACAAAAACAGCTGATATTCATTTCTTGGCTTTCTGTGTACGCCGTGTAATGTTTGGAGTACTGTTGGTGGTGCGTGAATCGTGGAGGTCAAGCATACAAGGAGTAAACAACACTGATTGATGTGTTCAGACTGACTTGTATTCATACAGAAATATCGGTTGATGATGATCGCCATGTTTTGGTAGCCAGCCCCTAGCGATAACTCTAGCATTGCCTAAGTGCCGCGATTAGTGAGTAGTTAGTTCCCTTGAAGTTGTACATTTATTCATGAATATGAAACTCAACACATTACACGCCGAAATGAGTTTTCTCGCAGCAACATGTTCAAACATTTATTTAGGTTCAAACCACAACTGAGCCACGAGCTTGACCATACATGTGTAGCTTTAAAACATTCCGATATCTGAAAGGTCCGAGCCGCTTTCCGGCATTAATTTCTTATGCCGCTGAGGTCAGACGAAGCCTGTCAGAAAACATTAGCAAGACTGACTTACTAGCTGCAGCCGTTCAGCTTTGGTGATCATACCTCACAGTCAGTGTAGTACACCGGCCGAAAAGGGACTAATTGGGGCATATGAAAAACATGTAAGCAAAAATACCTTTTACGATTTTCTTTTAGCATAGTTCGATTATTTTTGCACAATGAAGAATGTTTAAAGCCTTTTTTTTTTCTCTTCAAAATAGCTTGTAATGGCAGTCATGTGGTTACTTTTCAAGGGCCGTGCAGTGCTGATAACTATGTAACTTGGTTACCGCAATAGGGTGTTTGTCGTGACTACATGATGATTTAGTCAGCATGCTTTTATTTTTCTGAAATTTCACTTTGAAGCAAAGATTGAACAGAATGTCCTCAGAAACATAACACACACACACACACACACACACACACACACACACACACACACACACACACACACACACACACACACACACACACATACATGCGTATGCGTTAGCGAGTCAGTGTACGCACACCGTTGGAAACCCATATATAATTGATAATGTAATCTGCAACTGACACAAAGACACATTCTTACAAATACACAAACGACTAACCTTGCAACAAACAATATAGTCCATATGGACGACGCTTAGAGTCGAACCTGCAGGGGAAAATGTTTTTCGTTCGACTTATCCGTCGTTCGACTTATCCCGTATGACCGGAATTTTTCACAGAGTTGTTCGACTTAAGCGTTGTTTTCTTCTACGCGGACCAAATTTATGTTCATAACACAAACATTCTTCTAAAAGAAGAATAAGATATACAAAGTCATGAACAGACAAAAGAACCGATAGACTGGTATTCTGACAAAACCGTGAGAACATCAGAACTTTACTCATGAAAAATCCGAAAAGAAAACACAAGAGTAACGCAATGGAGGCATTAAAGCGGCCTGCTCTAGGGTGGGCTTTGATTGCTAAACTTTCCTGATAAAATGGGTTCAGTCTCAATGTTGTCTTGCCTCTCCGCAATCCATGTGAGCCGTAGTATGCACACGTAACAAAGTCTTCAAGTTGCCCCGGTAAACTGACGTCGTTGCCGGAAATCTAGTATGCCGCACAGAGAAAAACCGTCTGAGGATAGCAGAAATGTCTTTCCGCATTTTGATTACATTCAGGTTACTGAGCCTCTTCAGTTGTTCAGCATTGTTGTAAGACACACTAAAAACATTTGAATACAAAGTGGGTATTGCCAACTATACTGGCTAAAATCAGTATGGTGAGTTTCACTTTATTTTATTTCATTTCTCTCTCTGCTGTATCTCTTGTCTTGCAATGTATAGCATCGTGTG
>BTPG01000007.1:130750416-131105416 GCA_036245525.1 Semisulcospira habei
TGTCGTTCTTTTGTAACGGCCCTGTGATAATAGTGAGCTTCAAAACCTGACAGACAAACTTTCAAGTAGCGCAGGGTCTTATGGCATGGAGATCAGTACGGATAAAAGCAAAGTGATGATCAACACCACAAGCGACAGCAGCAGCAACATTCACATGAACGGCCAGAAGCTAGAAGAGGTCAATAGCTTCAAGTACTTGGGAGCCACCCTGTCCAAAGACGGTAGTTGCATAGCAGAGATCCGTATCAGGATAGGTACAGCAACATCCGCAATGGCCAGGCTGGACAGGATATGGCGAAGTAACTCCATCAGCTTCACCATCAAGTACAGGCTTTACAAGTCCCTCGTAGTGTCTATTCTACTCTACGGCTGTGAGACTTGGACACTGCTTGCAGACTCAGAAAAGAAAATCCAGGCCTTTGAGAACAAGTGCCTGAGGAAGTTGCTCCGCATCTCGTACCGCGAGCACAAGACCAACGAATATGTACGGAGCATCGTCACTTCCCTGGTGGGCCCACATGAACCCCTTCTGGCAACCGTGAAATGGCGCAAGCTTGCTTGGTTTGGCCACGTGACCCGACACAACACCTTGTCCAAGACTATCCTCCAGGGCACTCTCGAAGGAAGTCGTCGGCGAGGTCGTCAGAGAAAGAGTTGGGTCGCAAACATAAAAGAATGGACCGAACTCGAGATGCCAGACTTGCTTGCCACCGCCCAAAATAGAACTCAGTGGAGAGCACTGTCTGTTGCTGTTGCCTTTCAGTCCCCCCAACGCCCAGTTCGGGCAAGGGACTGATGATGATGATGATGTGATACGGCCCAGGTCGCCCCGGAGCCGGTGTCCTGGAAAGGAGAGAGAAACTGCGACGACTGAACCACTGGCTTGTCTTGTCTTTGTTTGTCTTCGTCTTCACGGATGACAGTAAGTACACGCAATAATTCTTTAGTGGTCATTTGCTCGGGGTTGGGGGGGGGGGGGGGTTGTTTGTGTTTGCTTGTTCTGTTATTATTATTAGTTTAGTGAGTATTGGAGGGGGGGGGGGGGAGGGCAAGTGTAAGAACAGAATGTATAAATGTCATTTATTTTATTTGGTAGTATCTAGCATCGGAGTGTACATTTGGAAGTGAGTCATATGGTGACGTGTAAATATGTATTTTGTTGAGTTTAAATTTATTATTGTCATTGGAGAGAGGTGAAGAAATATAGAAGATGGGCAGTTAAAATGGTGGGAAGGATGATGTCATTACCTCTCTTTTATTAGTTATTCATATGCGTATTTTTGCACCTGTGTTTTAGTGCATCCAAAAACCATAAGATCTAAAGAACTAAAGGCCCCGCTACACATGCCCGGCGTTGAGGCCGATTCCCGATCAGTTTTCGAATCGGTAGGTGATCGGGCCGGACTAAAATACGTGTACACTGCCACACATTTCCCGACTTGTTTAGCCGACCGGTTTGAACCGAAGATCGTACCTGTTCTGCAAAATGGCTGCTAGTTTTGACAGTCATGATGATGTGCTTGCATTATCAGCAGTTTTGCATCATTTATGGGAAGAGGCGTGCGAAACATCAGTAGCCGCACGAAGGTGGTACTGATCACAACAGGCGTGTTCCGCCATTTGCAAACTACGACATGCTTTGCGAGACGCGCTCTAATTGGGTTGAAGCTTACAACCGGGGCCGATTCGAACCGGGAAAATAGAGCAGGTTATAGACACCCGATTCCCAGCCGATTGGGACTGGATCGGATAATTGACGTCATCCGATCGCAATCGGATCGGAATCGGCTTCAAAATCGGGGCACAACCGGCTCGTGTGGCGGGGCCTTAACTGGCTATGTCCGCCGCCGCGTGCTGTGTGAAAGGCCTGGGTGGATCGTTGTGAGAGTGGAGGCTGGCTGTGTCACTCCGCCTTGTGGGTCTACGACGCTGTACCCGAGCACTGTTGCGAGCATCGCAGCACGCCCCGTGTTTAGCCAGGTCGGGTCGCCCCATTTAGTAGTTTCTAACTTATTTCAGTAAAGTCTTGTTTATTTGTAAACTTGTAAAGTATGTTGTGAGATTGATTTCGGCATCTCCTCGTAGTGACAATGTTGTGAGAGGAGCTTTGTTGCAGTGACAGAAATTTTTTTTGAAATATTGTATTATTTAAAAGCAGCCATGTGCTACGAAGAACCTTATCGTGGAAGCAAGCGCGTAAAGCTGAGCTGAGCTTGACGGTTGTGCTTCCGTCGAGAAGGCCCAGTGACTTGTGAACTATATTAAGTTTGCTCAACTTTCATTTGTGTTTCAGTAATTATATTTGTTCCATTATATATTTGATATTGTGTATTCTGAAATATTGTGTTATTTAAAGGCGCCATGTGCTATGAAGGTCTTTATTGCGAAAGCATTAATTTAATTTGAACTTGTCGTTCGTGCTTCCGCTGCCGGGGAGATTCAGTTGCTTGTGAATTATGTTCTTTTTTCTCAGAGTCTCAGTTTTTATTTGTATTTTATTAAGGATATTTGTTTCATTATATATTTGTTGTCGGTGCAGACGATCTCCTGCCCTCACACATCGTTTTCCTGACCGACTGCAGATCCACCATCCAAAGCCTGCAGTCCCCCAGTGAGCAGCTGGAGAAAGAAACACTGCACCTGCTGGTCGCCCTCTCACGCCTAACACAATTGTCAGTGGGTACCTGCTCACTGTGTACTATCAGGAAACGAGGAGGCAGACAGACTCGCCAAGTCTGGCAGCAAGCTTGAGCAGCCGATCTCCTTCCAGGAAGTCAAAACCCTCATTAAGCAGCATTATCATGCAGACTGGCAGACCCAACACAACCCACCAACTGATGACCAGTTAAGACACCTCCAGCGCCACCAACAGACCACCATATTCCATCTAAGGACTGGTCACAGCCGACTGCGTGCACACTTGTACCGCCTTGGACTGTAGCACACTGCAGACTGCTTGTGTGAAAATGGTTTACAGACCCCAGAGCATGTACTGCAGTCCTGTCCCCTGTACCAAGACGCCAGGATACAGCACTGGCCACATGGAGCGACGCTGTCAGAGAAACTCTGGGGCTCCATCCTAGACCTACTGCAGACCACGAACTTTATCTCAACAACCAATCTTGACATCTGAGGCAGAAACTCGGGAACGCTTTTAGTCTTAGTCACCGTTTGAATCAGTGTCAAGACAGGACTCGGTTGTGGAGTCGTCTGGGTCTCGTCCATTTTCTTCTGCTTTAAAATTTATTTTAGAAAAATCAATATGACTCCCAGTAACAAGCAAGGTTACCACAGGTGCAAGGTAATTTCCAAACTTGTAAAACATGAGGCATGCTAATTTACCAATTGAACTTGAAACAATAGGGTTGCTTTCGAGATCGTGTGATAATGTGTCAGTATCAACAGGTAAAAAGTGACTCACAGCTTTCGTGTATAGGCAGACAAGAGATCGACTTAAATCACGGGTCATTAGTGAAGCAATGTGATTTTCATATTTAGCATGAAGTTTGATTAGCTCGTCAGGGTGAGGGATTCTATGTCTTCTGTCATGTATTGTTTTCCAAGAAAAGCTTTTTATTTTCCAGAAACAACTACAGAGAGAAGACGCTGTTTTTTAGAGTCTAAGTCTTTGTTTTCTACAGCACAGATATCGCTTAGAAGAAGTAATTCGTCTTGATTCATTTTATAATGAAATATAATATTATTAATTAATCTCACTGTGACTGTTGATTGATTAATTAACCTTTGTTTAAGAAGGCAACGTGGCATCAATAATTTAGGTGGGGGTGGGGGATCTGCCTTAATAATCACCGATTGATAGCTGATCAAAAAAAGTAGCTTAAATGATTTCCGGAATGGAACTAATATGGCTAGAAAAACAAAGAGATGATTGCAATTATTGGAGTGCGTTAGTCTAAGTACTGAGTTAATTAAAATAATCTATTGATTACGAAATGGGTGGCCTTGACCTCTCCATCTCTTTCTCTCTGGTATTGCTGGTGCTGGAGGTACCTCTCACATAGAACTCTCAGGTTGAAGATATGCTGAGTTGTGCTGCGCCCTGGTCTGAAGCTATGATTTCCTCTGCCTGTGGCTTCAGCCTGTTCAGTAGGATCTTTAACACGACTTTGCTTGGGTGGCATATAAGACTGATCGTGCTATAATTCTGGCATTGATGTAAGTTGCCTTTTTGGGGGAGAGTTATTATAAGTGATTGGGTCCATGGTCTGGGTCAATCGCCTGACTGCCAAATCGTATTGCAGATTGTTAGTAAGGCACTTATCATGTCTTCTCCCCCTTCTTGGCCTAGCTCTGCAGGAATGTTGTCTGCTTCTGCTGCCTTCCCTTTTTTTCAGCGACTTCACTGCAGCCTCTACTTCTTCTCGGAGGATGGGATAGTTGCCGTTGTTGGTCACGGGTGGGTTGACAAGTATGCCTGGGTCCCCAGTAGCTCGGTGGTTGTACAAATCTGAGCTTTACTCTGTCCATCTCTTCAGTATGTCTTGGTCTTCCGTAAGACAGTTCCCGTCACTACCTTGAATGATCGAGGAGCGTCCTTGTTTTACACTGGTCAGGTCTTTCACCAGCTGGTATGCTTTTTTGCTATTATTTTTGTTCAGATTTTCTTCTGCGTGTTTACACTGATCTTCAATCCACTTATTCTTTGCCTTTTTCATGCTTTTCTTGATATCCTGGTTAATTTCCCTGTATTGTTTAGCTCCTTCTACCTCTGATTTCTTTTTCTTTAATTCTCGACGCTTGTCACATAGAGCAAAGATGTCAGCTGTAACCCAAGGTTTCTTTGCTTGTCGGGGTTTGCCAAGGATCTCACTGGCTGTTTGGGTTACAGCAGTGTTAAATGTGTCGATCAGTGTGTCCATATCCGTGTCTTCTGCACCTAGAAGTAGCAGTGGCGCGAATTTCCGCCTATATTTGCCTGGAAGGCTTCCGCTACTTCTGGGTCTTTCAGCTTCTCGAGGTCAAACTTGATTCTGGTGGGACCCTGCTTGTTGACCTTCTTTAGGCGGAGTCGGAAGGTCATCATCACTAAGTCATGGTCGCTTCCAATGTCTGCTCCTGGAAAACTTCTTGTCTTGGCAATGTTCACACTGGTTTGGAAGCGTCTCTTCACCATGATGTAGTCAATTTGGTTATGGTGCTCTCCGTTCGGGCTGTGCCATGTCCACCTTCTGGATGCTTTGTGTGGGCCAAAGGTGTTCATCAGCTTTAGATCATTTGAGCTGGCAAATTCCAGGAGCCTTAAGCCTCTGTCGTTGGTCTCTGCATTGCAGTAGCGTCCGCATGTGCCTTTCCAGTTCTTAACAGCATCCTCTCCTATTTTGGCATTCCAGTCTCCCTGCACCACAAGAATGTCTTTCTTGGGGGTCTGGTCCAAGACTTCTTGCAGTTGGTCATAGAAGTCTTCTATTTCCTCATCGCCATAGTCTGTTGTTGGGGCGTAAACTTGTACAATGGTGATATTAAATGGGGTTGCCCTCAAGCGTATGGTGATAAGCCTACTGGAGACTGGCTGACAACTCATGACAGTGCTCACGATGTCTTTGTGGACGAGAAACCCGACACCCTGTTCGTGTTTGTCTTCTCTGTTACTGTAATACAGTTTGTGGTTTTGTTGGGTTGATGTTTCCCCAAGGTTCTTCCATCGTACTTCGCAGTGGTCCAATGGTATCTGTTCATTTCGTGCGTCAGTTCCTCTGCCTTTCCAGGCGTTCTTAATGTTCTGACGTTCCAGGTGCCAATGCTGATGTTTTCTGGCACGGATTTTTGGTGGTAGCACACTTAACACCACTGCCCTGGCGCAAGACAAAAGGCGCGGTCCTTGTTCCGGGCGACGACCGATCCGGTATGGATTGAGGTAAGGTTGTGATTGCATAAGGTGTGTCTTGGGCAAAAGAACCGGGCCCATCCCTCTCCAGACTGTTAACCACAACCGAAACTCCACATAACTTGTGGCTCGCTTGGTCCTGGACACGTGGCTGATGAGACCCTCATGGGACTCTTTCGCCCTGGGTGGTGACTTCATCAAGAAAGTTCATACACCCAATCAGGTACGTGTCAGCACCCTAGCCTTTGGTTATCCAAAACCTAACCTGCAAGGCAGGACGGGACTCGTGGAGGGCGGGGTCGTCTATGTCCCGTGCAAATGTGAACATCTGCCCACTGCCCACCAGACAAGACAAATGCACTGCATACGGATTGATGAGTAGAGCAGTGAGTTCAGCCCGGTAGTTGGTTGACAGTCTCCCCACAGGCAGGGATTTGGATGTGGTGTGTCCATCTGGGTAGCGGATGAAAATTCCACTAGCGATGATCAGTTCTATTAGCCGTTCTTGTACTTCCTCCTGGGTGAAGTCACATTTCTGCGCCTGGAGACGGGCTCTGTTGATGAAGTCATCTGTGGACTCTGTCGGCAACTGGCGCATATGCATCAGTCAGAGTCGACTGACGCAGAAATGTTCAGTTGGTTCAAGCTGTTCTTCAAATTGATTGCACTCGGAAATTGGGTATAAATTATACAAATGTTCTGTTTCTGTAATGGAAGACGGTGCCTGTTTCCGATCAAAGGCCCCTTGGCGCCGTGGGATCAAAGGTCAAACTTGTCAAAGTGGACATCGCATGCTAGCACCACAAGCATGCTATCTGTGCACTACGCACAATCATTACTAGTACAATACTAGCTTCATCCAGCATTTCCCCATATATTCCCCATTCCCCCCTTCCCCCATAACATCAAGCCTAAATTACATAGGCATCTCCACCACCCCCTATCCCTAGCTAGTCTCTTATAATTATAAACTGATGTCACAGGGAAAATAAAATGGAGTTAACTGAGCGGAACCAGCATTGTGATTTTGACAGCATATCGAGTAAGGGAGGTTATTCTACTTTTTAGTGAAAACTAATATCAAAGGGATGTACCAGTACACTGTCACGTGTGTATATCATACACACACCACGTGCATCCATTTCAGCAGGAGGCATGCAAATCTCTAAACTACATCACAGCGTCAAATATGTTGGACCAGTTTTAGCATAATGTGTATTTATCTTTATGTAAATCTGCGGATCTAGAGGAGAGAATCTCGAAAATTACTCAATGTCCTGCTACCTTGCAGGCCTGGCCGCTTGGCTGTGGAAAGGCTAAGGGAGGAAAATCCTGACATCAAAATCCCCGTGTCTCTGGGGAAGGTTTTTGAGCCAGAGACTAGGACAAGGACAGTCCGATATAAAATTTATGACCCGAGGACCTCGATGCCATCGTCCCAGCTTGCTAGGCCATGGCAGACGAACCAAGGGTTTAAAGGGTGGGGCCAAAACTGCGCACACTGCACTCCACCAAAAAGCTCCACCGCGCAGGCTTTAGGAAACGTCCACGGACCATGACACCGACCATCGGGCGAGGGGCGAAACGGCAGGTGAAAGATGTCACTGGAAGCCGCAGTCTCAAACCTGCATGCAGACGGGTCAGGATATTGGTCGCCTGATGTTGACCTGGGGATGACAACGTCACTCGGCACACCCTGAAGGACCAAGCAGACTTCTCTAGGGACAGCACTGCTTGCGCCACATGGAGAGGGGCCTAGGACCTCCATTGCGACTAGGCTGGAAACCCTACCAACGGGTCACTCAGACCGCATCATGTCCATGCACCTCCCACTAAGACACCAGCAACACGTCACCCTTCTCAGTGTGTACTCCCCAACCCTCCTGGCAGAGCCTGCAGAAAAGGACAAGTTCTACACTGACCTAAAGAGCACCCCTGCAGACGACAAAGTCATCATCCTTGGTGACTTCAAAGTCAGAGTGGGCCAGGACTCTGAAGACTGGAAAGGAGTCCTCGGCAAGCATGGCGTCGGGAACTGCAATGACAATGGCCGCCTACTGTTGGAGTTCTGTGCAGAGCAGCAAATTGTCATCACCAACACTACTTTCCAGCAAAAGGACAGTCGAAAGACCACCTGGATGCATCCTCGTTCCAAACACTGGCACCTTATCAACTATGTCCTAGTGCATCAGAGGACCTGTCCCCTCTCCTGCAGCTGTACACTCCCACAAGACAACTCAGATCCTCTGCTGACAGTTGCATTTTGCATGTACCTTTTGTCCGTACCGAGTCTTTTGGCCAGTGGTCTTTTGTAATTGTATTTTTGAAATTTGTAAGGCACCTAGAGCTCTAATTCAGGTTAGGCACCATAGAAATTATTATTATTATTATTATTATTATTATTATTATTATTATTATTATTATTATTATTATTATTATTACTGTGAATTTGTGGTTGTTGGGTCGGGGCTTAAGTTTACTGATTAATTGAGTCCTAATTTCTGATCATGCCCGGCAACAATTATTTCATTATTATAATTTTTTATTTACCCCATTTGGAGTTGAATGTCAGATGGCAACATGTATAACCCAATGCCAACTACAAAGTCAACTTTTGATCTGGCATACCTGAGAACGTCTTGATAGCGTTGTATGCTTGATGGGAGATCTACTAGTGAATTTATGGCATCTTCAAGGTTTGCAAGAAATTGTTTTTGTGCTTCAAATTTGCCACTTCCGTTTAAGATATTTGATTTTGTTTGAGCTTGTGCTCCTAGTATGCACCACTCATATGTTCTGATAGACTCATTGACGCGTTTGACTCCTGCTTGAGTAAACCCTTCACTTTTGTCTGAGATAAATGTGGTCCAGGCATTAGACTATTTCTGTTCTATTGAGCCTAACCAGATATTTTCACTTTTCTGTGTAAATGAAGTGTAGCTGGGGTAGTAATCTTGGGGATATTGCCTGTGACTGAGAGCATAATACAATGTTCCCATGCCGTGGTGATCATCAAGCTTTCGTGTAAAGTCATAGTTGGTGCTAATGTTAAATTCATTACAGATGTGTTCAAACGCTTTCATATCCATGGGGTTGTTGAACTGGTTGAAACTAGATTCAGTTGGTAGTGGAACATGGAGTTCTGACAGTATTCTTCAAAGCTGGTAATACGTGTGGAAATGATACACAGACCTAATCAGTTTGTTTGAGTGATTCAAGTGGTCTGTAAAAGAAACACTGCAGCCAGTAGTTGAGTATAGTATAGCAAAGTTAAGCTGGTTTTGAAACATCTGTAGTGGACTTGAGGACCACTTTCTTGCAGTTGAATCATCTGTAATTGGTGGGTTTAAGTAATGATCAAAAGGATTTGGTACTTTTACTTGAAATAAATCTCTTTCTGACACAGCTATGTCGAGCTGATTTAGTTGGATTAATTTCTGGTCATAAGTAGGTGCGTCATTGTAATTGGCATCCACATTAAATTGAAATGCGTTTGTACTGATGCTTGTTAGTGATTTAAATTACATTGTGCTTTTTATATGTGATAATAAAAATGTTTATTACCTTAACAAACCTTGATACAAGTAAACCAGTATGGTTAACTAATGGTATTGATAATCGGGATGGTAACAAGGTTGTAGCTATCCATGAAATGTTATACACTGTAAAGTGGTTAATGTAACAGATGATACAAGTTATCATATAGGTTATAGAGTTGCCGGTAGTTCAATCTCTGATGCACACTTTATACCATCTGGGTATTATGACTTTTGTACTTTAGCTAACTGGTTTCACAGATAATTAAAACTTAAAGCAACTTTAAATCCAGCTAACTTAATTTTTACATTAGAATTTCCAAAACCAACGCCTACAATTTCAAATAAACTTGCATTTTTACTTGGTTAAATAGACGATTTTGTAACTAGTGCGGATGGGGACTGGTGTTAATACTGGGGGTTGGAAAGTGACGTTGAAACCAAATAAGATAAAATAACTGGAAAATATCATGTTAATTTGTCAGTACACACAGTATTTCAAATGTTTGTTTGAAAGAACTGAACATGACTGAAAATGTGCACAATAAGAATAAGAATAAGAATAAGAGTACTTTATCATCTCGAAAAGAGAAATTCGGTTGTGGTACATTTATAACAAATAGTACAAACAAGACATTAAAAACATTATAGCATAATTATGAACATTTTCTCCCTGCACTTGCACAGCTACAAATTCCAAATGGATATAAAGTAAACACTACAAAATCTTTACACATAACTCTTACACATCTCACACAAACATCTTTTATGGACTGAACTGAGCGGCACTTATACATTCACACCCACCTCTACATATGCATACATAATACGCGTGTTTCAACCTAGTCCTAACCCTCACTACTTATTATACAAACATCTCAGTACATTATTACACATTATTACACAAGCTGCATAATTAAAGTCTACCATAGTAAAATAATTAGTGGGTAAACACTCAGTAACAACAATCCCAGTATGTCCATGTTCACCACCAAATGAAACGCAATATAATCACTTCTCTAAAATCAACAAGCTCCATTCCTACTGATTGCACAGGTAAAGGGGGATAGGGGGAGGAGTTAGTTTTGGGTATGCGTGGATGTACCTACAGATTGCTTAGAGTGATGGATTTGGGGATGAAACTGTGCTGTAGTCTAAGTGTTCTAGCTTTGTGCGTGCGGAGTCTGCGGCCAGAGGGGAGGAGTTCATAGAGGTGGGCAAGGACATGGGATCTGTCTGAAGCTATCCGCCTACCCTTTCTCACCACACGCTGTTCACAATGGTGTGCCTTCAACTTTGCTAAGATGTTTACAAGCTGGAAGTGCTGATTATTATGATAGTGTAGTTGTTAGATGTCCTAATTTACAGTTTAAAAAAATTAGGTGCCAGTTTCTTTGAATCACTGTGTGTATCTGTAACTAATCAGGATGGTAAACCAGTTCTGATGCATGATTTTAGTGTTGTATTAGAAGATGAATAAATTTTATTTTTGTTGAATAAAAATGAGTGCTGGTCCGAAGCTGAGAATTACACCAATTGCATGTCCAGTAATAGAGATGAAAGATTTGAGTGATGTGCATGGTTTTGAAAAGGAGAGGTAGGAGACGTGTATGGTCTTGAACTTGATTCCACTGGAATGTAAAAGCGGAAATTGATGATGTAAAAGATGACGCAGAAAAAAGTATCCTAAACTTAATCAACTTCATGATGTTACTGTACCTAGTCCTCTAAATAATGCGCTCTACCTACTAAAACATGTGGGTAATAAATGGGTAGGTGTTCCTACAGCTGCTCCCACAATTGCCTGGGATATAAAGTTTGAATTCATTAGTCCTTATATATATTATAAATATATACTAAAGAAGTAAACGTTACAATTAGAAAAGCTCTTTCTGGTCCATTGCTTGTGAGTCTTGTTCAGAGCTACTCTGCAGACAATAATAGCAGAGATAACTAAAACTACAAGAGTATGAGAAACGAAGGTATCTTCTTACAGATAAAAAAGGTAGACCTGATCCTATTGTTGTGTTTACACCAGCAAACTTTACAATAGCTAGAGAAGCGACAATAGTTTTTCAAATCATCCTGAGACCTTTAGAGGGTGTTAAAGAAGCAGAAATTGCACAGGGAATCAAACTTATTATGGGATAGCTCAGTGACAGAGTCAACAAAAATATTCATTGCTATTAAAAAAGGCATATATGTCCAGCTCGCCACTGGACACAGAGACAGAGGGGCACCAAAGAAGAGATACAAAGACTGTCTCAAGAAGTCACTTAGTGCCTGCCAAATCGACCACCATCAGTGGTCTTCACTCGCTGCGGACCGTGACACATGGTGCTCCACCATTTACAAGGCAGCTGTCTCCTTTGAGGACTCGCGCAGAGCTAGCCTTAAAGACAAGCGGCTCAGGAGAAAAAAACAGAGATGCCGCAACTCAGAACCCTGGCCAGAACTCCCTCTGCAGCCACTGCGGTCGAACCTGCCTGTCCCAGATTGGCCTCCGCAGTCACGAGCATGCCTGCTGACGTCGTGGGCAACCCCCATAGACTTTTCCTATAGTATCTTCGTTCGCGAAGTCAAGCCAAGAGATATGTAGAAGTATTGTCCAGTTACCCCGCTGTTAAAGTAGTAGTCAATAAAACGAGTCTTGTTTCATTAAATTACATAAACCTGACACACATAGATCTTGTTTCGTTTTATTACTTACTTACTTACTTATGCCTGTCACTCCTACCCGGGTATAGGCCGTCGACGAGAGACCTCCAGCGACTCCTGTCCTGTGCTTCTCCTTCGATTTTACTCCAGGTGGTTCCCAGTCTCATGATGTCTGCTTGGAGGTCTCGACGCCAGGAGTTTCTTGACCTACCTCTTTTCCTCTTTCCCTGGGGGTTCCATGACAATGCCTGCCTAGTGATACTGGAAGCTGGCTTTCTCAGACTGTGACCAATCCATCCCCATCTTCTTTGCCCAATTTCATTCTCTGCTGTTATCTGCTCTGTTCTCTCCCAGAGTCTGACATTGCTGATCTTCTCTGGCCAGTGGATTTTCAAAATTCTTCTAAGGCAACTATTTATGAAGATCTGTACTCTGTTGACTGTGGTTTTTGTCAATCTCCAAGTCTCTGCTCCATATAGGAGAACTGCTTTTACGTTGGAGTTGAAAATCCGGACTTTGGTGTGTTGTGACAGCTCTCTGTAACTCCACACTCTTTTCAACTGGAGAAAGGCTGCTCTGGCTTTACCGATTCGTGCTCTGACATCTGCATCAGTGCCGCCTCTTTTGTCTATGATGCTCCTGAGATAGGTAAAGAACTCCACCTCCTCCAATGGGGTGCCAGCAAGCTTCTTCTTCTTGTCGTTCACAGTAATGCCAGCAAGCGAGACTGGTTCTTCCCTGGTTGCGTTCAGCCTCATTGTCTTTGTTTTCTGTTTGTGAATGGTGAGGCCCACTTGGGACGAGATGTCAGCAAGCCTCGTGGTCTTGTCCTGCATTTGTTGATGAGTGTGGGACAGTAATGCCAAGTCGTCTGCAAAATCGAGGTCGTCAAGCTGTGTCCACAGTGTCCACTGTATTCCACTTCGTCTGTGCTCTGTGGTCATCTTCATGACCCAGTCTATGGCCAGTAGGAAGAGGAACGGAGACAGCAGACACCCTTGCCTGACACCGGTTCTGACCTGGAGCTCCCTGGTGAACTGCCCTTCGTGGATCATGTGACATGTCATGCCATCGTAGCTGCTCTTGATCAGGTGGACGAGCTTTGTGGGTACACCGTAGTGTCGTAGGAGTTTCCACAGAGTCTCTCGGTCCACGCTGTCAAATGCTTTCTCGTAATACACAAAGTTGACGTACAGCGGGGAGCTCTACTCCAGAGACTGTTCCACGATGATGCGGAGAGTGGCGATCTGGTCTGTACATGATCGGTTTTTTCTGAATCCTGCTTGCTGGTCTATCAGCTGGAGGTCAACGGAGCTCTTCATTCTCTCCAGGATGATCCTGTTGAAGACCTTTCCTGGTACTGACAGCAAGGTGATTCCTCTGTAGTTGGAACACTTGCTGAGGTCGCCTTTCTTGGGAAGCTTGATTAGGTACCCCTCCTTCCAGTCAGCCGGCATCACCTCCTCTTCCCAGATCTTTCCAAACAGTGGGTACAGCATCTCCACTGTTGTCTCTAGGTCTGCTTTCAGAGCCTCCGCTGGGATGCCATCTGGCCCTGCTGCTTTGCCATTCTTCAAAAATGCCACTGCTCTTCTGATCTCTTCCCGGCTGAGTCTGTCACAGCTGATGGGTAGGTCGGTCTCTGCTGGCTGGATGTCTGAGGGGTCGGGTGGGCTGGGTCTGTTCAGTAACTCTTCAAAATACTCGGCCCATCTGTCGAGTTGGTCTGCTCTGTCTGCAATAGGCTAGCCTTCTTTGTTTTTACTGGTCTTTCTGTATGGCCATACTTGCCTGACAATCTTGTGGTAATGTCGTAGAGCTGTTTCATGTTGCCGCTGCCTGCTGCCTTTTCTGCCTCTGCTGCCAGGCTGTCTGTGTAGGCCCTCTTGTCTGCCCTGATACTCCTCTTCACCTCGCAGTTGGCTTCCAAGTATTCCTCCTGTGCCCTTGCTTTGGTTGCTCTCGTGCGACTGTTGTTGACAACTGCTTTCTTCTGCTTCCTCACTTCTATCTTCTTCAAGGTCTGTGCCGACAGCCAGTCCTTGTGATGGTGTTTCCTGAACCCTACAGTGTCTTTGCAGGTTGAGTTCAGCGCCTCTCTAACTGCCTTCCACTGCTGCTCTGTGGTGACTACCTCCTCCTCATTTACTAGCTCCTGTAATGCTTGAAACCAGTTGGACAGCACCAGTTTGAACTCTTCTCTCACTCCAGTCTCTCTCAGGACGCCTACATTATAGTGCTGTCTTCTTGTTGTCTATGTGTGGCTTTTCTTTAACTTGAGCTTTATTCTTAAGGTAAGCAGATGGTGGTCTGAGGCGACATCTGCTCCCCTCCTCACTCGAATATCTTGAAGGGATTTTCTAAATTTCTTGCTAATGCAGATATGGTCTAGTTCTCTGTAGTATGGTCACGTGAGACCCAAGTTGCTTTGTGTATTCTTCTGTGTGGGAAGATGCTGCCTCCAATGACAAGTCTGTTTAGAGCACAAAAGTCTACGAACCTCTCCCCGTTCTCACTCGTCTCCCCTAGTCCCTGTCTCCCCATCACCTCTTCATATCCGGTGTTGTCCTCCCCTATTTTGGCATTAAAATCGCCCATGACGATGGTGATGTCTCGCTCGGCACATTTGTCCACGGCACTCTGGAGTCGGTCGTAGAACTCTTGTTTCTCTTCCTCGTCACTGTTCGTTTTATTACACTAACACGTTATATACCCCTGAAGAGTTGCAAAATGTAATCGCTGATTAAATATAAAAAATATTTGACATAAAAAATGGTGCCCTTGTATCCACAAATACCGCTTGCATCTGATAAAAGATTATAGGCAATCTCATTCCGTTTAATAAATATTACAGAAGCATTGAAGAATTTGGAAGGTGAAGAGGCAAAATATTGAAGGTGTAAAAGACGGTGTAGCACAGCTTTCAATTCTGTACACAATGCAACAATGGCTGTCAGTGCTGTTTCCACTGGCTGCCCTGTCAGTGGTATTGCTCTGTTTGCAATGGTAGTTGGGAGTGTTATTGGGATTGCCCTTGAAGGTGTCAGTGTATTTATGGGCCTGACATGCTTTGGTTTGGAAGCCCTTAACAAAAGATTTCATAAGAAGCTGCAAAAGCATGAAGCATTAAGTACTCTTGCTGGAGCAAAGCTGAGTAGTATGAAACTATTATCAGCAAAGCTTTAGAGGACAATAAAATCAATGATGATGAGTTTAGAGAGTGCAGGATAATTTAGACAATTACAAATAAGATGTGTAGTCAGTCTGTGAATGTTGTGAAGAACTGAAGGCATCTTTTTAGAAAAAGGAAAAAAAGATAGGAGTAAAAGAGACCATGGAAAAAGTCCATGTTTTTCTAAGCAAATAAAGATAAGTTTTCTTTATTCCTGTCATACAATTCACAGAGAGACGTTGCACCTAATTACAGTGGAGTCCAGTTAACACGAACTCGCTTTACACGAAATTCCGGTTAACACGAACCGTTTTTGCATTCCCGGCCGACGGCCTTCTTATTCTGTATTAAAATTTCACTGATAACACGAAATGCTTAACACAAAATTTCGCTTTACACGAAGCTGGTTTCGGTTCCCAACCAGAGCAATTTCACTATTATTCACCTGTTTAACACAAACACAGATTCCATTCACAGAAAACCAATTCACGTGTCGCTCTCGCGCTGTGGAAGTACACATGACAGATCAGAGCGAACTCTAGTCTGTGATTGGCTGAATAGCCTTCGGCTGTTGTAATCTGTCTTCTCATTGGCTAGCATTTCCGTACTGTATTCATGTTGTATCATTCGTGTACCAACACAACCCTCATTACCGATGCGGGATTGTACTTCAGCCTGTGTTGCTTTTACCTGAGGATTGTAACTTAGTATGGATTTTACCTGATGGATTTACATTAAATACTCGAGCTGTACACGTTTCCTTGTGTTTTCCTAGCGAGCTGAAGGTATGCATAGAAAGTACGATAATGTGCACTTTTAACCTGGTACTCATTCACGCACACGTCTTACACACTTTCTCCTTGAGGGCCGTGATCAATTTTGAGGCCATATTGGTTAACACGAAATACGGTTAACACGAAGTGATTTTCCGTGTCCCCAGAAATTCGTGTTAAGCGGACTCCACTGTATTTAACGCCATCAGCTCCACCGCTTGCACCTCCAGACTATTACTGAGAAAAAAAAAGTTATTTTGCTGTCCATGTAACTTGACAAATTTGTCTAAGTAACCTGATGACTTGAGTTAAGAACTTATAAGAACTTATGTTAAGTCACTTACTAGTACTTATTTTTAACTCACTTATAAAAACTTATGTCAACTAACTTATAAGAACTTACAAAGTTACTTGTCAGTGGTAGGTAACTAATAGGTTACCTATAAAGTACTTGTAATTTACTGAACTTAAAGAGTTGTTGATAATGTGTTATTTAATGTGGTAGGATTAATTATGTAACCGGACTGGGTGTAGGTGACTTAAATAGTTATCAGGTGGTCAAAACAACTGCCCATCTAATACAGTACTCAAGTGCCCAATGAGTTTAGTCTGCATCCCTTTTGAGGTCTAGGGAAGGGCTAGAGATTTCTGTGGAGAGTAAACTGTAAGTCTACCCTAGTCTCGCATGCGCACAAAATCCGTGTTTATCTGCCTCGCTTTGTGTTCAAAAGTCAAATTACCAGCGTAATGGACTGACCACAGTATCCAGAAAAATCATATTTTGACAGGATTTGGTGTTTGTTGTTGCTAGCGTTTCTACTGAGTTACCAACGTGTGCTTGCACGATCAATCACACTGTCATGCACAGCCATACCGAATGGACATACACACAAACAAACTTTTCACACTGACACACGCACAGTCTCAGTCTCGCTCTCACTCTAGCTGAGCATCATAAGATGGAAGTAAGGTTTCAAGATTTATTTACACCAGAAAAGCATTCATGATGAAACAACATAATAAGTTAGTCAGATCAATACAAGTCCTAACAACCTTAAATACCTTAGGCCTAACACCTTATACCTTCGAATACGACACCTAGCAAACCTAGCTCCAATGTCTAACATCTATAACGTTGAATACGATTCCTAGAGAACCTAGCTCCTAGGCCTAATACCTATATGCACTTACCGATAAAACCTATGCGCTGTCCTAACACATCCTAAACCCTACTGAACTAAAACACTACTGTCTCTATGGGGTAGGGCCGGGGTGGTTTGAGGAAATCATTATTCACAACTGCCTCATGGGGTAGGGTCAGGGTGGTTTGAGGAAACCGCCCTTGGGGTAGGGCCAGGAAGTGTGAGAAATCATTATTCACAACCGCTCATGGGGGGAGAGGGACTGGAGTGTGAGAGATCATTATTCACAACCGCTCACAGGGGGGAAAGGGACTGGAGTGTGAGAGATCATTATTCACAACCGCTCACAGTGGGGGGGGGGGGAGGTGGGGGGAGAGGAACTGGAGTGTGAGAGATCATTATTCACAACCGCTCACGGGGGGGGGGGGGGGGGGGGGGGGGGGGAGGGGATGGTGATTATTATGCACAACCACCCCGAGACTGAGAATATATAGGCTCCCAGCCTCTGCAACCGGAAACTAAGTCACTGAGCTTCACGCATGTAGTCCGCTACATGCCGACTACTGAGTCAGCAAAAATACTCGCACACAGCACACCAAGCGTGCACTGAATCACTAAACTCTGACTCACAGGTAGCAACTAACTATAGCAGAGGGTTCCTCTGCTACACTTAACTAGCTGACAAGCACAGTCAGCTTGCTGTTAGCTAGCGGGTGCCCGAGAAATTCTGTCTGAGTGAGAAAATAGCATCCTCATTACTCGGCCATGTTAATATGTGGCGCAAGAAGCGGTATTGATTTGGTTTTGTGTAGACTATGTGTGGACTATCTGTGGACTATGTATTTAAAAGCTTTGTTTTAATCGCAGACTCGGTCATTATGACCTAGGTGGCTAACTGGTCTCATTATCTCTCAAAATATGGTTTCGGTGTGAGTGAGGTTGGGTTTTGTCAGAGATGAGGGTGTTGGTAATTAAAATAGAATAGTTTTATGGCATCTGCTCCACAATAATTAGATGGGATTCTCAAAAGTCTCCATATGACTATCTCTCAAAATATGGTTTGGGTGTGAGTGAGTTTGGGTCATGTTAGAGCTGTTGGTGTTTGTAATTAAAATAGAATAGTTTTAGGGCATCCACTCGGCAATAATTGGATGGGATTCTCAAAAGTCTCACTATTCCTATCTCTCTGTGCGTGCACACTGACACGTACACAGCTTGTGATTGCTAGGTTCAGCGTTTTAATGCTTACACTTATTCCATTAAACACAACTGAGAATAATTCCGAAATGAATACTGGGGAAAATTATATTCCATGAGTTGTCACGTCAGAATGTGTTTTTCTTTTTCGTTTTTTTTTTCGACGAGTTGTCACGGCGATGAGTTTTCATTCACGAAATTGTTGTAATGCTGATTTTTTTTCATTGACAAGTTGTCATTCAACAAGTTGTCAGACACCCATTGCATCACAGTGATATAATTACCGGTATGTAAACAGCACAATATGTTCGCAGGCATAAGAAGATAAGAGGGTCGGAGGCTAGACCCTTTTATTAGATAAAACTGTCAGCGAGAGTTGACTGCTACCCGCGCAACACTACCGCTTGCTAGTTGACCTTACCTGGGGCGAGTTTATTTTGGGGCGAGTTGATCGTCAGCCAACTGGGTAATGTCCCTTCATTAGAAGCTTCCGCAAAAAATGGCGTCTGGTCTTGGGTCGCTCAACCGCGCTTATGAAATTATAATTATATGGACATCAGTGACTGCATGTAAGTTGTAGTACAAATAGAAATCTTACTGAAATATCATTAACTCATTTCATCCTTGTACAGCCTTGATCTTAGGTCTTCCCTTTGTTGACTGTGTAGCACCATCGTGGTGGCACATCAACATCATCAAAATGCCCTAAAACTTGGGGATGGTTTTTAGGCTTCGGTTTGTGTGTGTGTGTGTGTGTGTGTGTGCATAGCTTAAATTCGAATAAAGGGATTGTGTATACATGTGTATAGCGTAGTGTAACTTTTGTAACACATTTAGCGCCGATTTTGGAGATGGAAGTGGCTATTTGGACGGCACTTGTAAAGGGAAACTACTCCGCGAGTAATGTGCCGACATCACACGTAATTATGCACGGCAGGGCGCGGTGTTGATTCGCGAGCGTAGTAGGGACATGATTTACACTCTATGCTCGTTTTAGGAGAAAAAATAATACAGTGAGTGTAAGCTGAAGCAGGAAATACACTGCCTGCACGTTTCTATTACAAACAAAAGCCGGCACAACTCATTGAGTCACTTATGAAGCGCAATTTTGGTCAAGTTACGGCGGTCCGGCCGGAATAAGACGAGACTAAATCCGTTAAGTTGTGCACTCTCACTCCTTGGGTGTAATGTATAATGTTACATACTGGAGTACGTGCGTGTGTGACTGAGGATTGAAATGAACCGTTTAACGCAGTTTTGGTTTTAATCAGTTGGCGTTACATACTACAGACGGACAGAATGAACACAGGTAATGCGGCTGGTTCCACTGACAGTCCTGTCTTTTCTCCTCTGGTACTGATGTGTGAGGGAGTTGCTGATACATGTGGAGCGACGTTTCAGCATCTGTACAGATGCTGAAACTTAACTCTGAATTGTGTGTTTTATGTACGAGCCAGTGCTTTATGCCACCTGGCGGTCCATGGCGCACTGGTAAAGGCACCTGCCACCAATTGTAAAACTGGAGGTGCGGGGTTCAAATACAAGCTGTCAAAATTTCTGAAACCTCAGTAGCTGAGCTGACCCTCCATACCACGTAAATGTCCCGTGTTTGAGTTCAGCACCTCTCTAACTGCCTTCCACTGCTGCTCTGTGGTGACCGCCTCCTCTTCATTTACTAGCTCCTGTAGCGCTTGAAACCGGTTGGACAGCACCAGTTTGAACTCTTCTCTCACTCCAGTCTCTCTCAGGAGGCCTACATTACAGCGTGTCTCCTTGTTGTCTCTGTGTGGCTTTTCTTTAACTTGAGCTTTATTCTTAAGGTAAGAAGATGGTGGTCTGAGGCGACATCTGCTCCCCTCCTCGAACATCTTGAAGGGATCTTCTAAATTTCTTGCTAATGCAGATATGGTCTATTTGGTTCTCTGTAGTATGGTCAGGTGAGACCCAAGTTGCTTTTAGTTTATGTATTCAGTCTTCTGTGTGGGAAGATGCTGCCTCCAATGACAAGTCTGTTTAGAGCACAAAAGTCTACGAACCTCTCCCCGTTCTCACTCGTCTCCCCTAGTCCCTGTCTCCCCATCACCTCTTCATATCCGGTGTTATCCTCCCCTATTTTGGCATTAAAATCACCCATGACGATGGTGATGTCTCGCTCCACACATTTGTCTGGAGTCGGTCGTAGAACTCTTGTTTCTCTTCCTCGTCACTGTTATTGGTGGGCGCATAACACTGGATGACGTTCAGCTTGATCTTTTTCTTGGTTCTAAAGGCTGCTGTGATAATTCTTGGCCCAAGAGGTTTCCAGCCCAACAGTGCTCTCTGTGCCACTGGTGACAGCATGAATGCTACTCCTTCTGTATGGGGGGCATTCTCCTCTTCATGACCTGAATTCAGAATCATCTCCCCACTTAACAGCCTTTTCTGGCCAGACTGCGTCCATCTGGCTTCGCTGATACCTAGCAGGGAAAGGTTGTACTTTTGCATATTTCCGCTGCTATCTGGGCGGCCTTGCCGCTGGTACATTGTCTTGCAGGGTTCGCACAGGGCCCTAAAAGGCCCTAAAAGTAAAAGGCCCTAACATTTTAAGACAAAAATTAGGGGCCCCTAAAACAGTAAAAGGCCCTAAAAATGAAAACGGGGTGGCTGGAGGCCCTAAAAGGCCCTAAAAACGTAAAAGCCTGAGAGAAATTGTGGTTGTGTTATCCTGTGAGAGCGTACATGTGTTTATCGTAGGAAACGATCTGATGTTTATTTTAGCTTTCACGGTTATGATTCCCGTGCCTTTTTAGTTAGATTTCTTTTTGTTCATGAATAGAGCCATTTTCGTTTTGTTAAGTTTAGTCCAGAGCGTGCTAGAAAGGTCGCACTGTCTAGTGGCCTCGTAAGTGTCACGTCGGTTAGTTGACATCGCAACACTTCGCTACATTTTTCGCTACTTTTTGTGCGCGTGGATTGAGTAGGTTTTGTTTTGGGAATGTTCTCGTACTTTATAGAGCTACCAGGTGATAGGGATACCATACTTTTATGTGACTTAATTATACGCTAGAATTTAGAGCTGAAGTAAGCAGCCGTGTTTTTGTAGCCTGTTATAGTTTTTCTCGAAAGTTCATGTTAATGAGTTTCGGCTGCGTGTTTCGTTCTGATTGGTTGAGTTGCATGATTTCTATAGAAGATTCTGGAATTTGATAGTATTTATAAGGAGGGCGCTGGGAAAGCCCGTTCGTACATTGTCTTGCTTTGTCAGTTGTAGAGACACGTATAGTTTATTGCGAGAGACGCTGTGTATGAGAAACTTTGTGTCGCAGTGAGGACATCGCAGAAGAGACTTTGTATCGGTAGTTTGTGCTTTTGAAAGTGCATTATTGTGTGGATATCGCATCGCTGAATTAAATATTGTTGGAACTGTTACTCCAGTATTGTCTACATCCTTAAGCCACGTGTGACGGATTGCAGCTGAACGAGGTTTACTTTAAAGAACTCTACATGTGTGTGTGTCTGGTGTGTTTATCATACTTCGACTACTACTCCACCACGTAACAAAATGTTTTTCAACAGAAAAAAAAATTGGGAGAAAACAATCAGAAAGGAAAATCGGTTGCGAAAATCAAACCCATTTATATTGCCGATCAATCTCGAAGTTTAGTCGGTCAAGGAAAGTAACTCCATATCGAGTGTATGCTGATTCAGTGTACTGTTCTCTCCCCTCGACCTGAAAAAGTGTTTGACAGTAGACCAAGGACAAGGCAGACAAAGCATACTTTTTCTTCTTCGTCTTGTGATTGAGAAGTTTAAGATTTCCATGTACCTTGGCTGTGCTGCAAGAACAATGTGTTTACTCCAGCCAGTGTAAGAAATTTATGCTTTTGTAATGACTAGGACAATTTACTTGAGACATACCAGAAACTGAGAATGTGATTAAGTACTTGCTGGATTAGGATTTGTATTGGAGAAGAAATGTCTATGAACACCATTTGGTAAATGGTCAAGAGTTAGACTGGGTGTCTAGTGGTAAAATCTACACCCTCCCTCACAAAACCTGCTACAAAATTATCAAAAGTGGTCAGATCAAACTAAGGCATACATCATGTTGTAGGGAAATGGATACGGTTTCCAGTGATACATGATTTTTGGGTGACCACAGAAGAATTTGGGACATTAACACAGTTTTTTTTTTTACCAAATCCGAATTATAACTTGAGAACAAAACGTGACACATTTTACACATGCTCCTTGGAACTCAGATTTTCAAAGGCATGCTGCACTATGAAAAATCACTGTTATGTCACAAGATGTTTGCAGTGTTGGCCTAAATTACCATTGAGTTGGTGATTTTCTAGAGTGAGTTACTTACTTACGCCTGTCACCCCTACCCGGGTATAGGCCGTCGACGAGAGACCTCCAGCAACTCCTGTCCAAGAGTGAGTTGCTTTTGCATAATTAACCATAATATAAGACCCTGCTTGAACATAACACGTGTTGTAAATTTTGTCAGCAGAAATCATACTACTACGACACATTCTGACAAATGGTCAATTATTAAAACTTATGTTATTTTGTAGAGTATGTACTTTGTTTTTATAATGAAAGGTTTGTGGTTCTTACAAGGAAAATCAAATGATCCAGTTTTGAAGATTTATACTCAGAATGGTGTAAATGTTGAGCTATGTTCAAACAGTCTAGGCACTTATTTATCTCTACTAATCTGTTGTTTTTGCTGAAGACAACTGGTGTAGTGATTTATATCAAGGTTTTGAAGAGGATGCATGGGTGATAGATGAAAGAAACCCTTTATGAAGTTTACAGTTTGCGTCCTAATTGTGGGTGTAAATTGTTATGTTCAAGCAGTCCAGCAAACTTTATAGATATATTTTCTTTTCATTATTTTTTCAATTGGCTTTTGCACTTAAATTAGAGACTTGTTTCTGTGCATTTAGCATAACATTTTAAAATTAGTTCTCCAAGTAGAATTTAAAATTAGTGGCTTTTGGAAATTATGGTGTAAAGTTATGTTCAAACAGTTTTTATGGCATAAAAGGTTGCACTAACACACTTTTCCACTAACACACTTTATTTATAGACATATATTCTGGATGGAGAACATACTTTGAAACATACAAATGCAAAAAATTGCTTACAGTTTGTGCTTGTTGTGAATTGTTAAATGTGTGACATTGTAAATGTTACGTTCAAACTTTAAACTTCAAAGTTCATTAACAACCAAACTGCAAATAACATAAAAAATTTACTTATTGTCAATGTTTATGTATGCAAAGGTACCTCAGATTTATATGAAATATTAAAATTATTTTGCTTTTGAAAATGCAGGGTGCTTGTCACACCATTTGGACACCCAGTCGTACTCTTGACCAAATGTTATTTTATTCAGTATTTTAGTGTGTCGTGATAGCCCTATTTTGTTTTTATTTTTAGATGTTAAAACAGGCCCTAAAACGCCCTAATTGTTTTCTTAAAACAGGCCCTAAAAGGCCCTAAAAAATTTTCTTGAAGGTCTGTATGAACCCTGTCTTGACATTCCATGTGCCCATGGTTGTGTCCCTGGATAGAGAGAGGCGGCTCGGTCCTGTGGCTTCCGAAGGCTTCCGGCTTTCACCACAAGACGTCATAAATCTTCTGGTAAAAGAACCTTCCTCCTCCAGGAAAGAAATTGCTGTTTGTCTTTCCGTCGGCGTTTTTGTAGTTATTTCCTTTATTTGCAGGGTGGGGAAGCTACCCCCACGCCCAACCCCCTTACTAGGAGGACCAGGGGTTTTCTGTTGGGGTCACCTTCCCTTAGACCATGTTGGTTCACGGCACCTTGTTTCATTCGGTGCACCCCTCTCACGAGGGACCCCCTATCCACCACCCAGGGGACGCGCCTCAACGCCGTATGGTCCCAGCGCGAGGAGTAGGTCATATTACATAGTCAAATTTGGCCAGTTCAGGCAGAGGACGGGTGTTTTTTAAAATAATTTTTGCCTTGTTTAAAAATTTGTATTAGGGCTGAATGTTAGAATTTGCTGGAAATGTCAGGTTAGCTGAGAGGAGACATGTTTGGTGCTTTGATTCATACCATCCTGAGCTTATCCAATGGAGAATTGTGGGCCTATGTTGAGTTGACGTAGTGATTTGTGGAGCAAGCTGATTTTAGCTGTGCTTGGGTGTGGGGTTGGTAAGGAACCAGTTTCATAGCCAAGAAATGAGACGGGTGATGTGCTGTTTTTTTGTTGTTTTTTTGTATTTTGTGCATGGCAAATGTGCAGCTGGTGGGCGGTAGTGTTTTTTAGGGAATTGAAAAATTAGGGGATGACTGGGACTGACTAAGGCTGAGACTGGACAGTAGGGAAACGGCACTGTAGTCCGTGACCAGTATGTAACATTATACATTACACCCAAGGAGTGAGAGTGCACAACTTAACGGATTCTCGTCTTATTCCGGCGGCCGGACCATAAGCAACAATTGCGCTTTAAATTCAGTGACGCAATGAGTTGTGCCGACTTTTGTTTGTATAAAAAAAAACGTGCAGGCAGTGCATTTCCTGCTTCAGGTAACACTCGCTGTATTATTTTTTCGCCTTAAACGAGCATAGAGCGTAAATCATGCCCCTAGGCTCGTGAGTCAACACCACCTGCCGTGCATAATCATGTGTGATGTCACATTACTCGCGGAGTAGTTTCCCTTTACAAGTGCCGTCCAAATAGCCTACGGGCTGCTTGAACCTTGCCGTCCAAATAGCCACTTCCTTATATTCCTTTGGAGATTTGGTGTGGTTTGAATGTGCATTATTACTATTATTATTTTGAACTGTATGCAAAATATCTAGTAAGAAAAAGAAAAATGACTGAGTAAAATCGGATCAACTGGTTTTCGTGGAAAGACCATTCATTTTGTTGGCAATGTGTAGTCTAATAAGAAATTCCCCAAAACGACCATGAGAAAATCTTAATACAGAGAAAATATCCTAAAATTTCTAGCTTGTTCCCCCCACAAACATGAGCTTTGGTCACTGTCACATGCGCACACACACACACAGTGCTTCGTGCCGAAAGTATATTCTCCCCATTAGGTTTGCTTAGCTAGACGTGATGTAATTTTTATCTTGTTACTTCTTTGCCATAACTTGGGGCCCGCCCATCCATGATGTCATGGGAACACGCTCCTACCAGCCCCATTTCAAAGTCTACTGTATTTTCAGTATGGAAGACAAATATGGAAAGACATCCTTCGCAGAGAAATCTGGATAAAAAAGAAGCATCCAATCATTTATCTCTTTGGGTGTCGGTAGGCTTGTTTGTTATCCGCAATGATTCCTGCAGGACTAAAGCATTGCAACTAAAGCCGCTGCTGACATGCAAAGGGTTAGAAACACAGAGGCCAGTGAAATGTTCACAAATCTGTGATAAAGTTTTGGAGGTTATGTGACGACACCAACCTCGCCCCACCACATCCAACTGCCTTGTAATCTTGTTTGTTGCATTTAGTACTGATGTACTTATCCTGGTTGAGTTTACGGACTGTATAGCACTTGGCTTGGATGGATGTTTTTGTTGTGCTGTCTGTACCGATGACAGACAATTTAAAATCCCAGCCTTTTGTAATAGAATGATATTTAAAGCAAGTTGTCCTCCGCAACCTGTGATGAGCCTCTCCCCCACTTTCCCCTCTGTAACTACAGAAGGATGACCAGGTCATCAAACATGCAGTAGAAAACATCCTGCTACTATAGTGCTGCCTACACAAGATTGTGACAGGTAGGCTGTCCCAACCTTGTTACATCCACAAGTACCTGAGGTGGTGGGATGATTTGCCTGCAATGTGCAGTTTATCGTACCTAGTTGATGAAGGCATATTGTGCCCAGTCACCTTTGTACTGTAGTCACACATAAGAGATTCATACAATGTATTGATCAGTATTTTCTGATCTTAACATTTATTAAGTCTTCACAACAGAATCTTTAAGTTAACCCTCTTACCCCCATGATCTCATTTCCAAACTTTTGGAGGCTTTGTCAATGACTATGTACCAGTTGTAGTAGGTGGATTGATGATGATCATTTCCAAACTTTTGGAGGTGTTGTCAGTGACTATGTACCAGTTGTAGTAGATGGATTGATCTTGATGATTCAAGGGTAATGACATATGAGCTTGGTGCCTTCAGGCACCAAGCTCATCTGGCATTACCCTTGAATTATCATGATCAATCCATCTCCTGCTGGAGGGTCCTGGGGCTGTTTAAACTTATTGAAACTATTTACAACAGGGGGAGCTGGGTGGCTCAGTGGTAGAGTATTCTCCTCTTGTCCAGGATGTTGCGGGTTCGTATCCAGCTAGTGTAAAAATTTGTTAAGACCCTATTGGGTGCCCCGTTTTTTAAAATCACCTTCGTGGTGGACAAAAGACGTTAAAAAAATGCCCTAAACCTGTAATTGTGTGTGTGTGTGTTTACAACAGATGATTGTGATTTGTATCATCATGGAACTGTGTGAATTCATTACAGAGGCAGCTGGGGACGAAAGTTTAAAGGTAATTTGAAACTGAGGATGTGATCCCACTGCGCGTGTCATTTTGTACTGGAGGGTTCATATGAAACTAGGTCGCATAAAGCTCTTATAAAAATATTAGTACATGTTGCAGTTTCATCATGTGTGATGTACCACTACTAGTGTTGTGTTTTGTGTTGACCAGGCACCTTGATTTGAGCTGAACTGAGGGCTTCTGGGCACTACTGTGGACACAAAATGGAGTCACATGACCCGCTGGTGGCAGCAGACGTGAAGATAGAGATTGATGTGGCAGAGGAAGACGAGACTTGCATAAAGCAAGAATATGGTAATGGTACGTACACACATATAATAGCAAATCTCTTTATACAAACACTTACTTTTACTTACTTGCACCCTATTTGTTGTTTTAGTTTTTGCATTTGCATGGTTTTTGGCTCACGTTCAAAGCAAAAGTGAGCCTGTGTTCTTGGCCAGTGGTTGTCCATCCTCTGTCCAACTTGGTAAATTTTAACGTTGGCATTTTCTCAGAGACTGTTCAAGCTACGGTCTTTAACTTGGCTCAAGGATACCAGTTTCAGTGACCTCTCACAAAGGTCAAGGTCACGGGGGATCAGGAAATATATATATCAAAAATAGCTATTTTGCGATATAATTTATTTTTTCTCAAATACTATTAACAACTTCAAACCCAAACTTGGTACAAAGATACCTGGTGGTAAGAACTTTCTAAGCATACTTCTTCTTCAGTGTTTCCGAGTTTCTGCCTCAGATGTCAAGATTGGTTGTTGAGATGAAGTTTGTGGTCTGCAGTAGGTCTAGGATGGAGCCCCAGAGTTTCTCTGACAGCGTCGCTCCATGTAGCCAGTGCTGTATCCTGGCATCTTGGTACAGGGGACAGGACCGCAGTACATGCTCTGGGGTCTGTAAACCAGTTTCACACAAGCAGTCTGCAGTGTGTGACAGTCCAAGGCGGTACAAGTGTGCACACAGTCGGCTGTGACCAGTCCTTAGATGGAATATGGTGGTCTGTTGGTGGCGCTGGAGGTGTCTTAACTGGTCATCAGCTGGTGGGTTGTTTTGGGTCTGCCAGTCTGCATGATAGTGCCGCTTACTGAGGGTTTTGACATCGGTTGGTTTGGCTGCTCAAGCTTGCGGCCGGACTTGGCGAGTCTGTCTGCCTCCACCCCACCCGGGTCTGCCCTGGGGGACTTGGGTGGGGTTAGGTATTTTTTAGTTCCCAGGGTCACCCTGGTCAGCCCCACAGGGTGGGTTTTTCTCTCTATTCTGGGGCATGTGTTTCTGTCTACCCTTTGTCCATTCACCTGTATTTGCCTTTTTAAAACTCTCCCTACTGTCTGCACTGCCTGTAGCTCTTGATATTGGATGTGTGTTGCTAAATGGTCTTAGCTTTATTTAGGCCCCATGTGTTAGGTTTATTTAATGTATTTGACCGGCTGGCGACATACATTCAATGTTCTGTTTATTTATTTATTTTTTTCACAAGCAGTGCAGGCACGTCCTGAGAAAGCCTTGTTGCTGTCGGGACGTTAAGCAATGTACAATCAATCAATCAATCTGTCTGCCTCCTCGTTTCCTGATAGTCCACAGTGAGCAGGTACCCACTGAACAGCCACTTGTGTTAGGCGTGGGAGGGCGACCAGGAGGTGCAGTGTTTCTTTCTCCAGCTGCTCACTGGGGGACTGCAGGCTTTGGATGGTGGATCTGCAGTCGGTCAGGAAAACGACCTGTGAGGGCAGGGGTTCGTCTGCACCGACAAGGCTGGCAGCCTCTCGTAGAACAGTGAGTTCAGCCCGGTAGTTGGTTGACAGTCTTCCCGCAGGAAGGGATTTGGATATGGTGTGTCCATCTGGGTAGTGGATGAAAATTCCACTGCCTCCATTCTTGACAGCTGCGTCTGAGGATCCATCTGTGAAAACTTGTTCCCAGACTGATGCATTGTAATCCCGGTCCAGCATTTCCAGTGTGAGAGACCTGAGGATGGCTTGATGAAGATGAACTTGTACGGAACCTTAAGTCGCAGGGGGTGACTTACATCAGGTGCTTCGCTTCCAAGCGAGGTGATAGGGAGATCCGTCTCCCTACCAGCATCCTGACGTTTGACACCCCCACCTCTCCTACTACCATCTGGGGAGGTTATTACTCCTTGAAAGTGAAGAAGCACGTCCATCTCCCCCTCCGGTGCTTTAAGTGCCAAAAGTATGGCCATGGACAGAAGACATGCCGCCAGGCAGAGGCATCATGCACCCATTGCACTAAGCCGCCATGAGATGGCCTTAGTCGCCTGCTCGGCGTTAAACCCCAGTAACTAACTAACTGTTGCACTAAGCCCAGACACTCTGCTGAGTCCTGCACAGCCACCCCCCTGTGTGTGAATTGCCAGGAGGTGCATATATGGCTTCAGATAAGAAATGCCCTCATTGGATATCCGAGTGCAAGATTCATCAGGTGCGTGTGGAGAAGGGGCTGTCCTTTGCAGACGCAAGAAAACTAGTTGAAGGCCCTGGTGCAGTTGAGGCTGCCTCAAACAGTAGCACCTTTGTCTTTACTTTCAGTGCTGCAGTGGCAGGCAAGTGCCCCACCAAAGATTTCTCATGGCAAACGCCAACTTCTTGGTTGGGGGCCGAACCTCGGCTCCTCTTGCCCCTGGAGAATAACCCTCTCCCAGTGGTGATGAGGAGCCAAGGAATGCAGAAGGCGGATACTACCGGTCCGGTAGCACCGCCTTCTGCTGCCCCTAAACCTCAGCCCCCACCCAAGCCTGTCAATCTGTCTGCTACAAAGGCTTCTGGCTCTGGTCAACCTTCTAATGCCACTAACTCTAGCAGCGGGAACGCTGCCCAGAACCAGAAGTCCAAGAAAGCTACGGGAACGCTGTGCGCACGGGCCGAGAAGGGGGGCACTGATCATTCAGTCCTCTCTGCGCCGTCTGGTGCTTGAGGCGACGTCGTTTCCGTAGCAAGTTTCTTTTTACAGGGTGGAGTCGCTAGCCCCACGCCTAACCCTCCTCCTTTATCCTGACTTTGGACAGGCAGTTAAGCCCCCAAAGGGGCCTCCCTGGTGGAGTTAGGGGGGGGGGGGGCACTGATGTCCTCCTTCAAAACAAATATGCTGCATTGGAAGAGCAGATGGAGGGAGTGGAAGTTGTCGTAGCTGGTGCTGCGGCAACTCCACTCCCCTCATCTCCGAAGAACCAGTGGAGGCCAAGGAGCTGGCCCCCCTCTGTTTCTTCGACTCCCTCCAAAGCAAAGGAAAAGGGGGAAGAAATTCTTCTCCCCACATAAGACATAATCATGTACTCTCTGCTTCATTGGAATTGCTGTGGTTTTCACGCTAACTTTGAGGAATTACGTCTTTTAGTCAAGTCCTATAACCCCTCAAGCAGTGCAGGTACATCCTGAGAAAGTCTTGTTGCTGTTGGGACGTTAAGCAATGTACTACCACTACAACTTATAACCCCTCAGTAATATCTCTTCAGGAGACTTACCTGAAGACTTCTGACCCTGTGTCTTTTAATGGTTTTAACGCTATCCATAAAGGCTCTGATTCGGGTGGAGTGGCTTTTCTCATTAGTAGCTTAATTTTATGTAGCCCCGTTAGCATCGACACCTGTCTTCAGGCTGTCACAGCTTGGTTTACCTTAACCTTTATACCTTTAGCACTCTGCTTTCCACTGGCAGTTCTTTTCCCTGCAACTGCATTCTTTTTGAGTGGTTGCTGAACCCAACACTACCCTACTTCGAAAGCCTACAACTTTTTCATTTTTCTCTGTATAATTGTGGAATTTGGCATGTATTTAAATAAATGAATCAAGATTATGTCACAATTCTTCAAACTGTGTTATCCTAACAAAAAAAATAAATAATCAGCAGACTGAAAAAGATTATGCTTACTATTTTAATATTAATGACTTTATCCATTACGCACCGTTTCCGCGTTCACTAGCACTCGATTCAGTGCTCCCCTGTCCATCACCTGACACCACCATCTCCCACTCCCCCCCTTGGTCTCAAGTCTTCTGGCAAAAAGCCCAGAAAGTCTTCATCGTCGGAATCTGAGTCCATAAAGTATTCCTGGATGAATGCTTCTAACTCCTCATCGGCCATCTTTTTTTTCAAAATGAAGCTGTCAGAACAAACTCTCGCTTAGAAAATTCGAATTGCTTGAACAAATTCGAAGATAGCAAGATGGCCGATAGAAAACGGAAGCAAGCCTCGTATGCAATCGCCCATAATCCTTTGCAAAGGCCGTCATAGCAACCCTGTGTGTTTACCATAGCCGATTACGAGCAGACATTGCGGAGGCGACATATGTCGCCATCTGTAAATCAAGCAAGATGGCGTCTGGCGACAAATGTCGCCACCAGCGCGCTAAAGGTTTTAACTACCATACCGCCCGGTTCCGCCTGTGACATATCACTTCATGTATGACCATACCGCCCCGTTCCGCCCATACATACCTACTTTCAGTTTCGACTCAGTTCCGGTTCATTTCACACCAATTCCAACTTTTAACAGAGTCAATGCATTGTGGGATACGCCTACTTCCGTTTCTGCTACATGCGGGTGCTTTTTGAGTTTGTTTTGAATCAAAAGTTAGGTGTTTTTTTAGACTGTTTTGCTTACAACGTGACTTGATCATGGAGAGTGAATGCGACCCTGAATTTACAGCATTACTGGATTATATTTGTTCAAATTCTGTCAGAGAAGATGACTCTGTATCGGACATAGCTTCAGTTCAGTGCACATTGAAGATCTTACCAATTTTGAGTCTGATATTGGCTATGAAGCGGAGCTACCTGTACATACCTGTGTAATGCAGCAGATGACTCTAACCTGGGTAGTACTGGCCATGCGATGGTTCGGACCTATGTTGAGTTTCTTTGACATTAAAAATATTTTTCACATATTTTCTTCAGATGGAATTACGTTAAAAACTTTGAAATTGAATACAGTTCTGAAACCTACTCGACTTGTTTGTCACCTGCGGATATGTCATGAGATATATGTGCGTGATCAGTATGATGGAATAAGTAGAGTGGTTTCCTGTGGTGATTTCCTGACTGCCACTGGTATGTTTCTAACCAGTTTTGTTGTTTTCTGGATTGAATTTCTGACAGAGGAATGGTTTAGCACCTGTTACTGAGATATACGACAGGTAAACAGAGACTGTGGCACACAGACACTTAAAATGACAAAAGTATGATATACTGTATGTATTTTCCAACATCATGTCGAAATTTGGTACATTTTGAAGCAGAATTAACATCATACTTACAGTTTGAAATATGTACCCCTGTTTTACTTGGTTTGAATGAAAAAAATTAGAGATATAGGGCAATTTGTAGGAAAATAAGTTGGTAGCTGTAGGGTTATAGAAGACCATAACCATATGCAGTGTTTTTCTGCCACCATCCCTGCGGGTCTGTAGTAATGATATTTTTAACTTGGTAGATCAGCTGAACCCTCCCTTTATTCTCATGGGAGATTTTAATGGTCATGCTCACCTATGAGGTAGTGACCTCTATGATGGCAGAGGTCAGATGTTAAAAGATTTTTTTTTTCAACGTAACCTATGTGTCTTTAATAATAATGATGGCTCACCTACCTACTCTAACCCAGGTTCAGGATCTAGTTCTGCTCTAGACCTCGCTGTGTGTGATCCTTCTCTCATGCTGGACTTTGACTGGAAGGTTCACGACGACCTTTCCATTTGCAGTCACATTCCTTGATAACACCCACTACTGGTACAGCACAAATACAGACACTGTATTGATCAACTAACTCCGGTGGTCACGTTATATTTTGTGAGTTTGTCCGCGTCAAGGTGTGCGTAAAAAAGAGAGTGGAACACATTGGCATGCGTTTGACTGAAACGTTTTGTGTGCTAAAATTTGTATCACTCTGCAGTACAAGCGTGTTTTTTGAACAAACAGGAATGTGTGCTGTCTAGAGGAGTTTCTTCTTTCTGTGTTATATTCTCATGATGTCAGTTGATCCGATTGTCTGTACATAAATATTCACACCCATGGTCCTTTTTATTTCCCCAGAAGAGGAAGAAGCAGAAACACCACTGGCTTACTCTGAGACAGATGGACACTATAGGGACTTTTCAGCTACTGGTGATGACACAGTCAACACAGCAAGTGACAAAGTCACCACTACTGGTGGAGACACAGTCATCACTACTGGTGAAGACACGATCAACACTACTGGTAAAGACACAGTCAACACTACTGGTAAAGTCAACACTACTGGTAAAGACACAGACAACAGTACTGGTAAAGACACAGTCAACACTACTGGTAAAGTCAACACTACTGGTAAAGACACAGACAACAGTACTGGTAAAGACACAGACAACATTACTGGTGGAAACACAGACAATACTGCTGGTGTGGAGAGAGATGGTCCTGTCCAACACCGACAAGTCAAACTGGAGCCAGCTATCAAGGTCGAACCTGGTGTCCAGCTAGAACTTGGGACCAGCACAGAGTCTGGGGTTAATCTGGAACCTGACATCAAGCTAGCATCAATCTCTGTGCCCAGTGTTTACAGTGACATGGACTGTGACACTAAACATGGCATCAAGCTACTGCCTAACTCTGTTTCTGGTGTTATCAGTGATATGGACTGTGACTTGGGGGTATCTGTGGATCTTGACGGTAAAACTTTGTCAGCAGAACGAAAACACTTGACCACAGACAGTCCCAGTGCTGAAGAGAGTCAGATGCTTTTTGTACGTGTGTTGTGTGATGCGTGTTTCCAGTTGTCCAGTCAGTTGGTGCAACACATGTCTACTCACACAGGGCAGAAGCTTCACACTGTTACCACAGAGCAGAAGACAACTACAGCTGACAGTGCATGTATTGATGTACAGACATCAGCAGATACACTAAGTGGGAGAACATGGTTTTGTAGACACTGTCAGGCAACTTTCCAGAAGCCACCTACATGTACCGAAGATGGTTTGAGTGGTGCTCACACAGGCCAGAAGCCGTATAGATGTACAGAATGTAGTGCTAGTTTTACAAAATATTATACTTTGAAAAAACACAGACTAAAACACACAGGCCAGAAGCCACATAAGTGTACAGAATGTTTTGCTAGTTTCACTCAATCTGGTAGTTTAAAAACACACATGCTGACACATAAAGGCCAGAAGCCACATAGGTGTACAGAGTGTAGTGCTAGTTTTGCTGTATCTGGTTACTTGAAAAGACACATGCTGACACACACAGGCCTGAAGCCACACAAGTGTATAGAATGTAGTGCTAGTTTCACTTTGTCTAGTACCTTGAAAACACACATGCTGACACACACAGGCCAGAAGCCACACAAGTGTACAGAATGTAGTGCTAGTTTCACTCACTGTAGTACCTTGAAAACGCACATGCTGACACACACAGGCCAGAAGCCACATAAGTGTACAGAATGTAGTGCTAGTTTCACTCAATCTGGTAACTTGAAAACACACATGCTAACACACACAGGCCATAAGCCACATAAGTGTACAGAGTGTAGTGCTTGCTTTGGTTTATCTGGTCACTTGAAAAGACACATGCTGACACACACAGGCCAGAAGCCACACAAGTGTACAGAATGTAGTGCTAGTTTCACTCAATCTGGTAACTTGAAAACACACATGCTGACACACACAGGCCAGAAGCCACATAAGTGTACAGAGTGTAGTGCTAGCTTTGCTTTCTCATGTTACTTGAAAAGACACATGCTGACACACAGAGGCCAGAAGCCACATAAGTGTACAGAATGTAGTGCTAGCTTTGCTTTATCTGGTCACTTGAAAACACACATGCTGACACACACAGGCCAGAAGCCACACAAGTGTACAGAATGTAGTGCTAGTTTCACTCAATCTGGTAACTTGAAAACACACATGCTGACACACACAGGCCAGAAGCCACATAAGTGTACAGAGTGTAGTGCTAGCTTTGCTTTATCTGGTCACTTGAAAAGACACATGCTGACACACACAGGCCAGAAGCAGCATAAGTGTACAGAATGTAGTGCTACTTTTACAAGTCGTGATTCTTTGAAAAAACACACGCCGACACACACACAGGCCAGAAGCCACACAAGTGTACAGAGTGTAGTGCTAGCTTTGCTTTCTCATGTTACTTGAAAAGACACATGCTGGCACACACAGGCCAGAAGCCACATAAGTGTACAGAATGTAGTGCTGGCTTTGCTTCAACTCGTAACTATGAAAGACACACAGGTCAGAATCCACTCAAGTGTAGAGAATGTTGTGCTAGTTTTACAAGATATGATACTTTTATATTTGAAAAAACATGCTCACACACACAGGCCAGAAGCCACACAAGTGTATTGAATGTAGTGTTAGCTTTGCTTTATCTCGTTACTTGAAAAGACATTCTGACACACACAGGCCAGAAGCCACATAAGTGTTCAAAATGTGCTATTCCCACGCAATATAATAACTTGAAAAGACACATACACACACACCATTACTCACTCACATATAATGTCTATTTAAAAACCGTGGGTGGCTGTGCACCCACGAGGTAGGCCCAGGACTAAGCAAATACATTTCCTATTATAAAAACCATGGGTGACTGTGCACCCACAAGGTTGGCCCAGTACTATGAAAGGGTTTGCCTATCAAAAACAATGGGTAGCTGTGCACCCACGAGGTTGGCCCAGTACTATGAAAGGGTTTGAGTATTCAAAAACCATGGGTGGCGGTGCACCCACGAAGTAGGCCAAGTACTATAAAAGCGATTGCCTATACAAAAACCATGGGTAGCTGTGCACCCATGAGGTAGGCCCAGTACTATGAAAGGGATGCCTATTAAAAAACCATGGGTATGTGCACCCACGAGGTAGGCTCATTGCTATGAAAGGGATTGCCTATTAAAATACAATGAATAGCTGTGCACCTACGAGGTAGGCCCAGTGCTATGAAAGGGATTGCCTATTCACAAAACCATGGGTAGCTGTGCACCAGCAAGGTAGGCCCAGTATGAAAGGGATTGACTGTACAAAAACCATGGTTAGCTGTGCACCCACGAGGTAGGCCCAGTACTATGAAAGGGATTGTCTATACAAAAATCATGGGTAGTTGTGCGCCCACGAGGTACAGTGTGTAAGTTTTTTTAGCAAGGTACAGCGAAGGTTAGAAGGAATATGATTTGCTGTTTAGCAGGTTTCAAATTTCAATTTCGCCTTTGTTTCCTCCCTCAGAACCATCTGACCGTGTTAGCGTTGATACAGCGTGACTGTGCTCATTGTGTTGGAAGGTTCCATTCGCAGTGGCAGGAAAGTTGGGTTACATTTGTACTATGAAGATTACCTGTCTGCATTTAATTACTTATGAGTTACATGTGTGTGTATTCACTGAGCGAACAAGTAAGATCAAAATAATCTAGCAACTGCCAGCATCGCTCTGTTGGTTGCCTCTGGGTTGAGTATTGTCTTTTTAAAAATAATTGTTAATAATGAAAGAGAAGCCAGTCACTTGATGGTGATATATATAATATGATATAATTAATACCGTTATTATATAGGCGCTTTTTCTCAATTTTTGGGTGAATCGACTCAAAGCGCCGCAAACTGAAACCCAACACGCACACTCATGTAACAGACACGGATTTACGCCATTTAAGACAAACACAGTACAAGACAGACGAAGGGCCAGTTCAGCTACTGAAGTTATAGAGATTTTTGATCGCTTGTATTTGAAATTTGTAAAGTGGCCTGAAACAGGTACCAAAGTTAGGGGGGGGGGGGGGGGGGAAGAACCGGAGTACCCGGAGAAAGAACCCACGACACATTTTTTTTTTTTTCTCCTATTTTTGTAGGGGAGTTAAATTTAGAGGTGGGACAGGGTTTAGTTAGTCACTGGGTGAGGATAGCATAGGTGAGTTATTTGGCCTTTACACGGAATATTGCTGCTGTGCGGGAGTCGAAGGATGGCATGACGCACGTGATCGCTCAGTCTGCGCGATCGGGTGGTCCCCGTTTCACATGAATTTTCATTGCACGATTCGACTGAGTGCTCTTTTGCTAAACGTACGATATCCAAATTGTTAGTCGCTTTTCCAACAGCGAACAAAGTCGGTCGTTTTCCAACAGTCTCCTGGGGGGTGGAGTGGGGGGTGGGGTCTATCAGGCATGGTTCGCCATTAGCTGAAGGCCTCAATCAGCTGTGTCGTTCGTTTGTAATGGCCCTGTGATACGACTCTGGTCGCTCCGGAGCCGGTGTCCGAGGAAGGAGAGAAGAAGAGCTGCGACGACTTAACCCCTGGCTCGTCTTGTCTTTGTTTGTCTTCGTCTCAGCCGGGGCGTCTTCACAGATGACAGTGAGTACACGCAACAATTCTGCTTGGGGGGGGGGGGTTGTGTTTGCTTGTTCTGTTATTATTTTGGTTAGTGCATATTGGGGGGGCAAGTGTAAGAATAGAATGTAGAAGAAAATGCCATTTATCATTTATTTTAATTGGTAGTATTTAGTGTCGGAGTGTTAATTTGGGAGTGAGTCATATTGTGACGTGTAAATATGCATTTTGTTGAGTTTGAATTTGTTGTTGAGGGAGAGAGGTGAGGGAATATATAAAAGACTGCAGTTAAAGTTGTGGGAAGGGTGATGTGATTACCTTTCTTTTGTTGTTAGTTATTCATATGTGTATTTTTGCACCTGTGTTTTAGTGCATCCAAATCCAATGGTCTAAACATCTGAAAACCTAAAGAACTGCTAAGTCCGCCACTGTGCTGTGCGGAAGGCCAGGGTGGTTCGTTAAGAGTGGAGGCTGGCTGTGTCACTCCGCCTTGTGGGACTACGACGCCGTACCTGGGCGCTGTTGCGAGTGTCGCGGCATGCCTCATATTTAGCCAGGTCGGGTCACCCCATTTAATAAATTGTGTTGTACCCGTCTTTTCTAAGCGTGTTTCTTTCTCTGTTGGGTACTTCGTTTCATTTTACACGCTTGGCAGTTACCTTTTTGGTCTGGATTATTTAAGTAAAGTCTTATTTATTTGTAAACTTGTAGAGAACGTTGTGAGATTGATTTCATCTCCTCGTAGTGACAATGTGAGAGGAGCTTTGTCGCATTGACTGAAAGATTTTGAAATATTGTATTATTTAAAATCAGCCATGTGTTAAGAAAGACCCTATCGCGGAAGCAAGAGCGTTAAGCTGAGCCGAGCTTGACGGTTGTGCTCCCGCCAAGAAGGTCCATCGACTTGTGAACTGTACTAAGTTTGCTCAACTTTCATTTGTGCTTTATAAAGGGTATTTGTTTCACTATAATTATATTTGATATTGTGTACTCTGAAATATTGTGTTATTTATAGGAGTCATGTGCTTTGAAGGTCTTTATTGTGGAAGCGAAAGCATCCATTTAATTTGAACTTGTCATTCGTGCTCCTGCTGCAGAGATTGTGAATTATATTAGTTTTCTCAAACTTCTTTTGTATTGTATTAAGGACATTTGTTTTATTATATATTTGTTATTATGTATTGTGTATAATGGATATTCGGGTTGGGGAGTTTGGACGTATGTGTGTGTGAATGTGATGTGTGAGTGCGTGGTTAGGAATGAGAATATTTGGGTTATTGTTAGTTTTATATGTAATAAATGTTGTCATAATTGTTCCTCTGGTGTTTGTGTTATTGTAGGTTGGTTGTTCTCGAGTGGTAGCGCTCATAATTCGCGCCCCGGAAGCGGGGGTCGTGACAGGGTAGTTCTCACAAACATAGCTCAACGGTGGGTAAGGTACTTGCAAAACAAAAACTAGCATTTGTTTCAAGATGTGCTGTTTCTGAAATGCTGTGTTTGTTTGAGATATAATAAAGAAATATTCACCAAAATATTATGAGTTGTGATTAATTTCTCCGTCGTGAATGTTGTTAAATAGGCTGAAAAGTGCCCGATTTCATGCCCCCATAGACCTTATTCATGTGGCGGCCATTTTGAATCACAAATCGCAAAGATGGCGACCGCTAGCACGAGTTCTTCCAAGTGGAGTGGCTGTTTATTGGAGGTTCCGCCTTTTTCGCAACGCGATGTAGAGTGATAAGAATAAAAATAAGAGTACTTTATTATCTTGAAAAGAGTGGGTCAAATAGTTGTTGTGATGCGTCTAGTGTGGTAGTGTAGCGTCTGTGCTTGTCGCTCTCGCTTTCAGCTCCCACCACCGCTGGCTAGCAGTTTTGCGAAAAGGGGAGCAGAACATGTCAGTCTCTCCCTGCCAGTACACAGCCTCTCCAACAACAAGCCTCATGTAGTGCCTTCTCGTGGTGACTCATGGTAACCGAGCACCTTACGGACTCGGGCTGAACTACAGAGGACTCGGAGGAGATCTGGCCCCCAGACATGCGGCATGCAGGCCCATCGATGTGTGGACAAGCCCTGATGCCCATGAACCAGATCCCCAGCTATGGGTAAATAGCCCCACTGCTTGTGGGTGCCTTGGGAGAGGCAAAGGCTAGGGGAGTAAACCCTATACAAATCCGGGCAGGGATGCTCGATAGCCTTGGTTGGCAGATCTTCGAGAAGAAGGAAAACTCCGAGGAAAAACCTGAGTAGATGGGACCCATAAGCCTTGGTCGGCAATCCATCTAGGAGAAGGATACTCCAAACCTAAACCATCCTGTGCTCCCAGGAAAGGCCTTTTGACCAGGAGCTAAGGGTGAGGTAACCCCGACAGAAACCCCGAGTGCTGAAGACGGAGGTACTGGGCTGCACAGCGCACTCTAATAAACCACAGTACCATGCATATACAGCCATATGACACTTGGAGATGGATTCAAGAGGAATGGTGCTCGCCCTGTGGAGTCTCACCAGGCAGGTGCAGTACCGGGCTCTGCGCCTCTTCAGAGCCCACCCCCAGCGACTGGAGGACCTATCTAAACTGTCTCGAGGAGCCAGGGGACTGGGAAGTAGAGCGACTGGCCAGCGAAAAAACAAGACCAGAGACAAAGAAAAAGCCAATGTGAACATCATGCACTGGAATGCCGAAGGGGTTACCAACAAGAAAACAGAACTAGAGCACTTTCTGCATGAAAACAGCATAAACATCTGCTGTATACAAGAGACACACCTGCAAGAAGGGAAACCCTTTAAGGTCAGAGGATATCAGGTCTTAAGAAGTGATCGCCAAGGGAGGAAGAAAGTGGGGGTTATGACCCTAGTTAGAAACAACCTGAATGCCAGCGAAACCAGGAGATTCATGGAAGAGGCAGAATACATCCAGGTCAAGGTAACCACCAGTGACAGCACCCTTGACCTTGTCAACTACTACTGCCCTAATGATAAGTTGCTGTCCCTCGACACTATCCAGGTCCCGGACAGTGGATTCCTCATCACTGGTGACTTCAACAGCCAGTCCCAGAGTTGGGGTTATGACACACTGGACAAGAGAGGAGAAGACATTGAGGAGTAGCAAGATGAAAACCACCTGATACTTGCCAATGACCCTGAGGACCAACCTACCTTCTACTCTCGCCGCTGGCACACCACCACTACACCGGACCTGGCGCTTTGCACTGAAGATGTTCATAAGTGCCTCAGCAGAACAGTAGGACCACAGCTAGGAGGAAGTGACCACCGCCCTATCCTCCTAACCCTAAAAGGATGCACAGCAGCTAGCTCGCCACACCGGCCAAGATGGAACTACTGAAAGGCAGACTGGCGCTTGTTCAGTATCCGAACAAATGAGCTAATGCAAGACCTCGCTGTGTCTGGAAGGAACATCAACAATGTGGTCAGAGAGTTTAATGACATTATCAGTAAGGCAGCCAAGGAATCCATACCTCGAGGGGTCCGGAAAAACTACACCCCATACTGGACCGCAGATCTTCAGAAAGCACATGACAACCTCACTAGGGCCAGAGAAGACGCTGAAACCAACCCCAGCCAAGAAAACAACATCAAGCTACAACACAGTAAGGCCCAGTATCTGAAGATGAAGTTGGAGTGCACAAGAAGAAGTTGGAGAGAGAAGACTGCAAGACTAAACATGGACAGGGACACCACGAAGTTGTGGAGACTGACCAAGGCGTTGAACGATGAGGGCACCAGGGAACAGAAGATCACCTTGGAAGAAGAAGGGAAAGCACTGACTGGTAGGAAAGCTGCAAACATGTTTGCACAGATCTATGCGAAAGAAAGTGACATCACTGTCCCACGAATGCTTGCGAAAGAAATCAGACGGGAAGAAAGAGAGAGAACAAGAGATGTGAACATCCATGATGCAATGAAGAAGGACATCACCCTTCCAGAACTGAAGATGGCCATCAAACAGCTGAAGAAGAAAAAATCTCCAGGTCCAGACAGCATCTCAAACGAGATGTTACAACATCTTGGCAACACTGCCTTAATGAAGCTACTGGACATCTTTAACCACAGCTGGAGAGGAGGACAGGTACCCCAGTGCTGGAAGGAAGCCAGGATGATCCCAATTTTGAAGAAAGGGAAGAATAAGTCCAAAGCCCTGAGTTATCGCCCCATCAGCCTGACAAGTTGTGTGTGCAAGACCATGGAGCGCATCATCAACAAGCGCCTGCAGTGGTACCTGGACTCTGAGAGCATTATCGTGCCAGAGCAAGCTGGCTTCAGAAGCTACAAGAGTACAGAAGACCAGACAACACACCTTGCACAGGTCATAGAAGATGCCTTTCAAGATCAGAAGGTGACATTAGCTGCCTTCATTGACCTACAGAAGGCTTTCGACAAGGTGTGGAAGGATGGTCTCCTTGTGAAACTCCTTCGCAGTGGCATCCAAGGGAATATGTACCGGTGGACCAAGTCATACCTGCACAATCGCAGAGCCCGTGTGACAGTGGATGGGTACTGTGGCCAAAAAGTGCTGTTGCGTCAGGGGGTGCCACAGGGGGGAGTCCTGTCACCGACACTGTTCATACTTTTCATCAACGACCTTGTGCCAGAGCTACCAAAAGGAGTACACGCAGCCCTGTACGCAGACGACCTGGTACTCTGGTGCACAGAAGAGTATGCAACAACTGCTACATACAGGATGCAGCTAGCCCTGGACAGGCTGACAGACTGGACCAACAACTGGTGTGTGACCATCAACACAGAAAAATCATCAGCCACACTCTCTCTCCAACAAGGCAAAGGCTGGCAACCTAACACTGGGCAACACCCCGCTGCGGTATGAAGACCAACAGACATACCTGGGAGTCACCCTTGACAAGAGGCTGACGTGGAAGCCGCACATTTGGAATGCAGAAGCGAAAGCTAGAAGAAAGCTGAACATCATGAGAAAACTGGCTGGAACACAATGGGGAGCCAATGAAAAGATCCTCAAAAATGTATATCAAGGCACAGTGAGACCACACCTTGAGTACGGATCTAATGCATGGTTGACGGCAGCCCAGTCACACCAGCAGACCATTGACAGAGTTCAGAACCAGGCGCAATGAGATCCACACCATTTGAAAAGATGGAAGAGACAACAGGCATCCCACCCCTGCGCATGAGAAGAGATTGCAAAGCCTTGATACAGTCCACAAAGGTCAAGTCTTCCAAAGACCATCCTATGAACGCTAGGATGAAACAACCAACCTCAGGGAGACTGAAAAGATCAAGCTTTGTGAAGGAGACGAGAGCACTGCAGAGAAAACACCAGGCAAAGCTGCCTGCGCAGGTAGAGGCTCTGAATCCTGCTAGCGACCTTCCACCTTGGGAAAGTAAGCCAGAAAACATCACCATCTCTTCCACGGTACCCTACATCACCACCAGAGATGAGCACAGCACTGTGAGCAAGAAAGCCCTGACACTGGCCATGCTCGAAGAAAAGTATCCCCAGGAAGCATGGATACGGGCATACACCGATGGATCAGCCACAGATGCAGTTCAGGATGGAGGGGCTGGGGTGTACATTCAGTACCCAAACGGAAAATGGCAGGCAGAGGCAGTACCAACAGGCCTTCACTGCACAAATTACAGAGCTGAGGTGGAAGCCCTAGTCCGCGCAGCTAACACCCTTAGTGGCACTGCAGACCCTGATGCCCAGATTGTCTTCCTTACTGATGCCATGTCTGTCCTTGAGGCAGCAACAGCAAGCAAACTGCCACGTCTACAAGAGGCACTGCAAAACATCAAGTGCACCAGACTGGTGCTGCAGTGGATCCCTTCACACTGTGGCATCTACGGCAATGAAGAAGCTGACAGAATGGCAAAAGTGGGCGCAGAGAAAGAACAAGATGAAAATGGAGTCAGCTTCACAGAGATGAAGACCATCATTAAGTCTGTGTACAGACCACCACAACGGCCCCTAGACAGTTACCATCAGCTGTCCAGACAAGAGCAGGTGACCATCTTTTGTCTGAGGACCGGGCACAACCGACTCAATTTCCACCTGCACAGACGCTTCCACCTCGTGCCATCTCCCCTGTGCCCTTGTGGAGAAGCAGAGCAGACCGCAGAGCACATCCTCCAGGACTGTGGGAACCACCAGCCGCTGAGGGAGGAGATATGGCCGAAGCCTGCCACTCTACAAGAGAAACTGTACGGGCCTGTGAAGGCGCTACAGAAAACCACAGATTTCATTTTGAGAGCCAAACTCCAAGTGTGACGGCGTTCGAGAAGAAGAAGATCTTGAAAAGAGAAATTCGGTTGTGGTACATTTATAACAAGTAGTACAAACAAGACATGAAAACATAAAATTATGAACATTTTCTCCCTGCACTTGCACAGCTACAAATTCCAAATGGATATAAAGTAAACACTACAGAATCTTTACACATAACTCTTACACATCTCACACAGACATCTTTTATGGACTGAACCCCACCCGGGTCTGCCCTGGGGGACTTGGGTGGGGTTAGGTATTTTTTAGTTCCCAGGGTCACCCTGGTCAGCCCCACAGGGTGGGTTTATCTCTCTATTCTGGGGCATATGTTTCTGTCTACCCTTTGTCCATTCACCTGTATTGCCTTTTAAAACACTCCCTACTGTCTGCACTGCCTGTAGCTCTTGATATTGGATGTGTGTTGCTAAATGGTCTTAGCTTTATTTAGGCCCCATGTGTTAGGTTTATTTAATGTATTTGACCGGCTGGCGACATACATTCAATGTTCTGTTTAGTTTTTTTTCACAAGCAGTGCAGGCACGTCCTGAGAAAGCCTTGTTGCTGTCGGGACGTTAAGCAATGTAGAATCATTTTATGGACTGAACTGAGCGGCACTTACACATTCACACCCACCTCTACACATGCATTCATAATACGCGTGTTTTAACCTACTCCTAACCCTCACTACTTATTATACAAACGTCTCAATACATTATTACACAAGCTGCATAATTAAAATCTACCTTAGTAAAATAATTAGTGGGTAAACACTCGCTAACAACAATCCCAGTATGTCCATGTTCACCACCAAATAAAACACAATATAATCACTTCTCTAAAATCAACAAGCTCCATTCCTACTGATTGCACAGGTAAAGGGGGATAGGGGGAGGAGTTAGGTTTGGGTATGCGTGGATGTACCTACAGATTGCTTAGAGTGATGGATTTGGGGATGAAACTGTGCTGTAGTCTGAGTGTCCTAGCTTTGTGCGTGCGGAGTCTGCGGCCAGAGGGGAGGAGTTCATAGAGGTGGGCAAGGACATGGGATCTGTCTGAAGCTATCCGTTTACCCTTTTTCACCACATGCTGTTCATACAGGGACTCCACACTGGCTTGCTTACTGCCAGTCACTTTGCTGCAGATGTTTACCATTCGTGCCAGGGTGTTCTTGTTTTTCACACTCAGCGGACCTCCATACCAGCACAGAACCAAAAGTGATGACAGACTCAATAAAAGAGCAGTAGAAAGTTTGAAGGATAGAGGGGTTCACATTCAGCTTCCTGAGTAGATGCGTGACTGACATTTCTTGTGTATGAGGGTGGTGTTTGCGTTAAAGGACAACTTATCATTTATAACTGTTCCAAGATACTTATACTCAGTCACACGCTCAACAGACACATCATCAAAACAGGGACAGGGCAGGGTTTCTTCGAAAGTCTATCAGTAGTTCCTTGGTCTTACTCACATTTAGGTCTAGAAAATTATCTTTACACCAAACACTAAAACGTTCTACTTCTGCAAAGTAAGTCGCATCATTATTGGAGAGATCTTCTAAGGCAGTGTCATCCGAGTATTTTATAAGAAGGGTAGAGTCAGTGCCACTACAATCGTTGGTGTACAGTGTGAACAGCACAGGGGAGAGAACTGTACCTTGAGGGGCGCCTATGGAAGTGGACCTAAGGGATGAGAGAGCTGTTTGAAAGCGAACTGACTGGGCCCTATTTACAAGGAAGTTGACAATCCATAGGATAAGCCTTGGAGTTACATTGTAACAGAGAAGTTTTTGAGCTATGAGATAGGGTTGTATAGTGTTGAAAGCTGAAGAAAAGTCTATAAAAAGAATGTGTACAAAAGAGCCAGGTTTTTCTAAATGTGTGTATGCATGGTGTGTGAGTGTGGCGTCATCTGTACATCTGTTTTGCTTGTATGCAAACTGGAAAGCATGGGCGCGCGCGTACACACACATACACATACACACATGCATTCAGTCAGATGTATGGCATGGTGCCTGCTACTCAAGTGATGCATTACAATCACGCACGCACACTCACACACATACTCATGCGTGCACATACGTTAGATTTAAATAAACTTAAAAGTGATCATAGATTATATGAAAGAATATTAACTCACAGACACACATACATACTGTAACACACATACACGTGCTAGTTGTAAGGCAGCACAACTGAGAATAACGTAAGACACCCGTTACTCAATGTGTTACAAACACACACACACACAGTCACATGCACACGTACAAATCATGCCCACCGCCCGCACGATCAATCTACCTTTAATTAATCCTCCGTCCTAGGCTCATTTTCCAAAGAATCTACCTTCAAAGGATTTCTTATTAGATTAGATGTAACATGTGTGGCCCTTTTGACAAAGTAAAGAGATGGCTTCTGCACCAGAAAAATCCCTGTTTTCTCAAAATGTAATCAGTTTTCACACAGCTGTCAAACACCCGTGACGCTTGACCTTTATGATATCATAGAGTCGAGTACATTAGTATACATAGGAAGGTCTTATCATCATCAACTACCTTTGTGGCAAATTGGATTGAAAAGTTTGCAAAACTGTTGATAATACATGTAACTACAATTCTTTGAACAAGAAAGTCAAAGCCATTATGGCTCACGTGGACAAACGATATACTTATGTGCGACCTTTGTGACAATAAGTAAAGGGCTGGGTTCCACACCAGCAAAGTTCATGTTTTCTCAAAATGTAAGTATTTTTCACACATATGTACACCCCCACCACCTCCCACCCCCTCCACCACCCTTGACCTTTGCATTGAGTTGAGTAAATTAGTATGCAAATCAAGGTCTTATCATCAGCTACCTTTGTGGCAAATTTGATTGAAAAATGTTGCTAATACCTACAATTTTATTTTTAAAAAAATTGGCATTTTTTACACACATTTGCAAGCCTGTGATCCTTTACCTTTCAGAAGCGTTATCCAAAACAGTATGCATATATAGGTCTTCCCATCAGGTATCTCTGTAGCATGCTTGGGTTTAAAGTTTTGTTTGAGAAAAAAACATATTTTGTCAAAATATAGCTATTTTGAACCTATTTATTGATCCGGCTCTTGTGACCCTTGACCTTACCAAGGGATCAACCAAATTAGTATGCATGGAAAGGTCTTACCCTCAGGTATCTGTGTACCAAGTTTGGGTTTGAAGTTGTGAATAGTATTTGAACAAAAAAATTATGTCAAAATATAGCTATTTTTTACCTATTTCCTGACCACTGTGATCTTGACCTTTGTGGGAGGTCACTCAAATTGGTATGTTTGGAAAGGTCTTGCCATAACGTATCCTTAGGCCAAGTTGGAAGACCGTGGCTTAAATAGTCTCTGAGAAAATGCCAATGTTAAAGTTTCAGCAAGGACGACGGCGGATGGATGACGGACAGACCACCACTGCCTCAAAACATACTCACTTTTGCTTTGCACGTGAGCCAACAACAAAAAAACAAACAACTGAACACAGTCCTTTCACTATCTGACCTCTTGTGAACGCTGTAAAAATAAAATCTTACCTTAAAATCTCTCTCAGCACCAGTCCGACGTAAACAACGAGCGTTCTTTTGGTATTCCTTTGCACACTTGACACTTCCTTGCCATGCTAACACGCGCATGTTGTCACGTAGTTAAATACCGATCACTATATGTAAACGAGTCACAACAATCGAGAAGCACTCTTCCGTGTCATAAGCATTCTGTACACAAGCCAAAATAAACGTTTTACTTTCGACTGAGAAGTTTGCGCTGGATGCCCGGAATCATGCTACGTCACTCTGTCTCGTACAGGCATGGGAATCCCCAGCAAAACATGTATATTCAATAGTGTCACCTAACCACAAGAGAAGGGGGCTTCCTCAACTGAATTTTTTTTTCTCTAAAGAATACACAGAGGAAAGAAAACAAAATACGTTAATGGTCGCAGGGGGTACAATGGTTCCTTTGACCTCACTCAGGCCTACAAGGGTCAGTGTAGTCAACCCCCGCAACCCGGGCAATAACTTATCGGATACTAGCCTCACAAATATATTTGTATATGCTACCCCCCCCCCCCCACACACACACACTGACACACACACACACACATACTTTAGCCCCAAGGTCCCGTTTCTCAAATGTTGGAGAAGTTGCCTAACCACTGTGTACCAGCTGGATCGATTGACCACGATAATTTAAGGGTAGTGTCAGATTAGCTTGGCTCCTGAAGGTGCCAAGCTAATCTGACATTACCCATCAATTACCATTATCAATCCATCTCCTCAACTACAGAGGAATCGCCTTGATGTCAGTACCAGGAAAGATCATCAACAGGATCATCCTGGAGAGAATGAAGAGCTCCGTCGACCCCCAGCTGAGAGACCAGCAAGCAGGATTCAGAAAACCGCTCATGTACAGACCAGATCGCCACTCGGCTCCGCATCATCGTGGAACAGTCTCTGGAGTGGAGCTCCCCGCTGTACGTCAACTTTGTGTATTACGAGAAAGCATTTGGCAGCGTGGACCGAGAGATTTTGTGGAAACTGCTACTACACTACGGTGTACCCACAAAGCTCGTTTGCCTGATCAAGAGCAGCTACGATGGCATGACATGTCACGTGATCCACGAAGGGCAGTTTACCAGGGAGCTCCAGGTCAGAACCGGCGTCAGGCAGGGGTGTCTGCTGTCTCCGTTCCTCTTTCTACTGGCCATAGACTCGGTCATGAAGAGGACCACTGAGCAGAAAATAAGCGAAATACAGTGGACACTGTGGACACAGCTTGACGACCTCGATTTTGCAGACGACTTGGCTTTACTGTCCCACACTCATCAACAAATGCAGGACAAGACCACGAGGCTTACTGACATCTCGTCCCAAGTGCGCCTCACCATCCACAAACAGAAAACAAAGACAATGAGGCTGAACGCAACCAGGGAAGAACCAGTCCTGCTTGCTGGCAACCCTTTGGAGGAGGTAGAGTCCTTCACTTATCTCGGGAGCATCATCGACAAAAAAAAAAAAAAAAAAAGGCGGCACTGATGCAGATGTCAGAGCACGAATCGGTAAAGCAAGAGCTGCCTTTCTTCAGTTGAAAAAAGTGTGGAGTTCCAGAGAGCTGTCACAACATACCAAAGTCCGGATTTTCAACTCAAATGTAAAAGCAGTTCTCCTATATGGAGCAGAGCCTTGGAGGTTGACAAAAACCACAGTCAACAGAGTACAGATCTTCATAAACAGTTGCCTTAGAAGAATCTTGAAAATCCACTGGCCAGAGAAGATCAGCAACGTCAGACTCTGGGAGAAAACAGAGCAGGTAACAGCAGAGAATGAAATTGGGCGAAGAAGATGGGGATGGATTGGTCACAGTCTGAGAAAGCCAGTTTCCAGTATCACTAGGCAGGCATTGTCATGAAACCCCCAGGGAAAGAGGAAAAGAGGCAGGCCGAGAAACACCTGGCGTCAAGACCTCCAAGCAGACATAAAGAGACTGGGAACCACCTGGAGTAAAATCGAAGGAGAAGCACAGGACAGGAGTTGCTGGAGGTCTCTCGTCAACGGCCTATACCCTGGGAGGGGTGACAGGCGTAAGTAAGTAAGTAATCCATCTCCTGCTGCAGGGTCCCGGGCAATAACATATCGGATACTAGCCTCACATATTTGTATACCCCCCCCACACACACACACTAACACACGCACGCACACACCCCCCCCCCCCCCTTCCCTACACACACATACTTTAGCCCCAAGGTCCCATTTCTCAAATGTTCGAGATGTTGCCTAACCACTGTGTACCAGCTGGATCGATTGACCATGATAATTCAAGGGTAGTGTCAGATTAGCTTGGCTCCTGAAGGCGCCAAGCTAATCTGACAGTACCCTTCAATTATCATGATCAATCCATCTCCTGCTGCAGGGTCCCGGGCAATAACTTATCGGATTCTAGCATCACATATTTGTATGCCCCCCCCCCCCCCCACACACACACACATTCTAGTGGGGGGAAAAACAAATAAAAAACAAAACAAGATAACTTGCCAGATTTTATAGGTTTCCTGACTATTTACACAGATGGTGACACACTTAATTTTTGCCACTATGCTTCCATTTCAGACAAAGATTGCCATTCACCCAATATCACATGAATAGTTAGAATTTAACACGTCTATTAGTTTTGCTTACATGTATTCGGTTTAAGGACGGAGTTAAACAGAAATTGGAACAGTTCTGCGTGAATTAACTGAAGTAGAACAGTAGATCCTAGAACCGTGCTGCATCATCGGCGGGGAGCGGGGACAATGCCGACACTGACACCGACCCGGTCACCTCAATGCGCTCTAAGCATTGTCTCTCAAGACTGAGATGTCAATGATGATGAGGACTTGTTTTGAGCAACCGTCGTTTTTGCAAGATAGAAAAGCGGTCTTAACCCTTTTACTGCTGAGGTGAACTGAACATCACCCACCTGCAAGAAGCATAGATCCTCATGAGCCCCCGCATTCGCGGGGGCTCATGAGGATCTATGCTTCTTGCTTAGGCCGGACCACTTTGTAACCACGCTCTTTTGAAGGTTCTTTTTGGTCGTTGGATGAACGATTTCAGAAAAATAAAATGCGCCCAGTGGCGGGGAAGGGGTTAAAAGCCTTGCTCTCTCAAAACAAGTCTTGAAGGGCATGTGTCACGTGTCACTAAAGGACCACCATTTACTATGTGGCTACAGCCAAGTGTTCTCTCATAAGGGCCGTCCCACGCAGCAGGTTTCTCAGAACTGAACAATTGTCGAGAAGTTTATCTGCTGGGAGAAAAAAACTACTTTTCACAGATAATTTTCCTTTAACTCATTCAGCCCGGCGCACGCATTTTCCCAAATTTTGCTGCCGTCATCTAACGACTATGCACCTGTTGCAGGAGATTGACTGACCATGATAATTCAAGGGCAGTGCCAGATTAGCTTGGTGCCGACAGGCGCCAAGCTAATCTGGCACTACCCTTGAATTATCATGGTCGACCCATCTCTGCTGTAGTGTATCAGGGCTCAATGGGTTAATTCATTAATGTTGAGAACCATGATGAAAACGCTTCTTTATTTCAGAAGGTGTATTTTGTGATGACAGGTAAGCCGGCTATGTTATTTAGCACTGAACAGTTTGACCACCATGCACTGAAATTTCATGCTGAAATCTCAGACGTCTGCTCCCGAAACGAAAGTTGGAGAAACCTGATAGTGCACTCGTAACAGACGCCAAATGTCTGTAAAATGAAAATGAAACTATGAAGAAAATCAATATAGACAGGTCCGGGTGAGAAAAAGGTTTTAAAGCTGATATCGAAATACATGGCCAGCACACAGCTAGACAAACAATGGCTGACGTCAGCCCAATGACATTTTGCTTCTGGGTTATTGTGTGTGAGACAGCAGGCAAGAAGGACTCTACAAATGGCAGCCCAAAACAAAACAAAACAAAACACATTTTTGCTGGTTCCAAATGAACACTTCAGATCATTCAATGAAATGGACATTATATGTACACGATGTTTCTCAATAGTACAAATGTTTAAAATGTTTCTTGATCATACATGACTCCCTCTCTCACGTTAATGCAGAGATTGTCTTAAAATAATAAACAAAAAATGCACACAAAGACAAGGTTGGTTGTCTCCTGCGATTCACTGCAGCTGTAAGTTACAAGCGTGTCGTAACTGTTGTGCATCTATTCCAACGTATAGTGCTGGATATTTTTCCCATTGTCGCCTTCTCTCTTCGCTCAACACTCGACTTTCCAGTCCTTCCCTCAAACGGACAGCATTCACACAAATAATACTTTACTACTTTGGCAACATTAGGTTTCTAGCATTACATCTGAAAATGGCCCATCCAAGCCTGCACTCTTAATACTGCACTAAACGACCGAATGCAGCAGACGACGCACGTAACGACGCTGACTGTGACGTCATTTGCATTCAATCAATTTGTGCATACAATCCAAGAGGAGATGCAGCCAAAACCAAAGCATTCATAACACCGACAAACCTACAAACAAAGCAACAGGTTGAACCAAAAGGTCGGGCAGGACACAAGACAACAGCAGCCTCACCCAAAGTCTATACGTCCTCTCTCACACTGCGCACTCATACAATCACTTCACTTCATTGCAAGTTGCTCGCGTACAAATATATTCCCAAGTCCCTGGCTCACTGATACATTGCTCTCAAATTTGCCACTAGACAGCACCTCCCACCACGTGACCCCGGAACCACAACACGACACTTTTTTAACAAAACAACCACACCCTCAATAAACCTCATTTGGCAGCAACATAAACAATTTACTCCCTCACACAACTACAATACCCCCCCCCCCCCAACCCTACCTTTCGTATCTCTCCGTTTCACTTCGGCTCACCGACGCAGTCGACCAATCACAGGTATTAAGTTATTTATAGCTGAGAAGGGTGATGTCGCACACAAACACCCATTTTAGGGGTTTTGTGTACACACACACACACACACACACACACACACACACACACACACACACACACACACACACACACACACACACACACACACACACACACACACACACATACACAGAATCTGCAGGGATACTGCTACACCTGTAGCTGATGTAGGCCCCTCCCCCTCAACTGAAGACTTAGCACGCCAACTGGTCCCTCCAATCAGGCGGCGGCTGCACTGACCACTAAACAAGACCCCACTTCTCCGGAAATAATCGAACAGTCGCCTGCAATTCCTAACGTCACACCCATCGCCTCATACCCTCAATAACAGACACCCCTGGTGAGACAACATCCTGCGTGACCTCAAATGCCTCTGCTCAGTGTCCACAGCTGTGCTGCTATCAGTGTGCACAACCAGTCTATGTGACCAAATGTTTCGATTGTGTGGCTGGACTAATTTTGGACCTCAAAATTCAGTTCGAAAACAAACAATGTGTTTTTATAGACCATCTCAAAGCTGAAATAGACACTCTTAAACAGGACAACATCAGTCTACAGCAGCAGGTTAGAAATCTGAACAGTCTACCAAAGCAAGTGTCCATTCTGACAAGCAAGCTGTGCACAGTGGACTCTCTTGAAAGCCGGTGTAATGAAATGTTGGCTAAACAGAAAATAAACGCCCCACAGCAGCTAACCCCCGTTGCCTTGCCTAATCGCGTCAATCACCACCGCCACTCTCCGGTATTATTTCCCTCATAATACATCCGGCTGAAGAACAGATAAATAGTGAATTGTTTTCCTCTCTGCATATCAATTTTGAAAACAAAGGTGTTAACTTAAACGTTAATAAACTGTGTTGTAGTTGTCCTTTTTTGCGTGTTTGTTTCATTGTTTGATTTTCTAAAGGTTTTCAATGGCCCGATTGTGTGTGTGTGTGCGCGTGGTTGAGTGTGTGAGTGTATGTGTGCGTATGCCGTGTGTGTAAGATGTCAAATATGCGGGACCAGAAGGAGTCGGTCGGAATTCTGCTGCAATTCACTCTTCAGATGCAAGAGAGGTGTGTTTGGGGGGGGGGGAGGGGGGGCACATTGTATTTCCAGTTGTAGGACTATCATCGTAGGACTGTCGATGCGTAGGGCTAATGACCAACATTGTCAAATGTTGGGAAATTCTACTCGATATGTGCGACTGCTGATACGTAGGATTATTGAGACAATAACAAATGTATGACTATCGATACAGAGGACTATTCATCCCAGGACTATCGACACGTAGGACTAATGTAGTAGCGATCATACGACTATCGATATATAGAACTGCTGATGGCCTACGTGGGATTATCGATATGCACCCGTCGGATCTTGGTGCGTTGAAACCACAGATAGTCTGAGCGTGCGTTTGTAGATAATTATTTTCGACACGAACACCTTTTCAGAGGGCGGTAGGCCACGTGCGGCCGTCGTCGGCCCGAGGACCTGTGCGCATTGGACATGATAAGTGGTAAACGCTACCGCTGTCTGAAAAAGTGTTACATGACGAAAATAATTATCTACAAACATATGGAAATTTGCCTTCGGCTTTGACATTAAAACACGCATAAGAACATATGAGAACAATAAACAGACGTGCAGATATGATAACCTTGTACACGCTCGAACGCACATACAGACACATGCACGCAAACACTGTCATCCATGGACAATTATGTCACAATTATATCATTGTCAGCTATTGTAGCCGATGTCCTCCATTCCGGCAGCCGTATCAATTTGTTTTGATGATGATGATGTTCACTTGTAATGAGCATCCACTCCATGCTAGCAGCATGCTCAGAGCGCATTAAAACACACACACACACACACACACACACACACACACACACACACACACACACACACACACACACACACACACACACACACACACTTTGGTGCACAGTAGTCCAAGAATTAAAAGTCAAGAAACAGGTGGGCCTTGAGGTGCCTCCTGAAGGTGCCAATGCAGTCAATATCCTTCAAGGATTGTGGTAGTCCATTCCACAACCTAGGTCCGCAGTGTGAAAATGCCCGGAAACCAAGCCGCTTCTTTGTGTGGCTTTCCACACTTGGCGTGAAGAGCTTGGACCGGACAGCAGAACGGAGCTGCCAGGCTCGGATGGTTATGACGTTGGACTATTTCCCGGAGGTACTATAGTGAAGCTGGGTCATTTATAGACTTGTGGCACAGAGTGAGAATCTTGTGATCAAGTCTTTGCTTGACTGGAACCCAGTGAAATACCATGATCTGTCCTGCATACTAGCCGGGTAACATCGGATGCCACACCATTAACACTGACGTACTGGAACCTGTCCTCAAGGTACGACTAAAACCACTGTAAGACACAGTCCGTGATACCAAACTCAAGCTGAAGTTTCTGCAGCAGAGTCTGGTGATCTATGGTATCAAATGCCGCACTGAGGTCCAGCAACACCAGGAGTGAGTGGTCACCACGATTAGCAGCACAGAAAATGTCGTTTAAGACATGCAGCACTACGGTCTCTGTAGAATGACTTCGCCTGTATGCAGAATGAAATTTATCCAGTAGCTGATACTTAGACACGTGATCAGCAAGTTTATCGGCCACCACACGTTCTAAGAGCTTGAACAATATGGAAGATTTGATACTGGCCTATAGTTTTTAGGAGCATCAGGGTCCAAGTTTGACTTCTTCAACAGAGGACGAATCACAGCAGTCTTAAAGGCTCCTGGAACACCACTGGTAAGGAGACTGCCGTTGATGATGTGAATAATAACTGGTTAAAGAATGTTCAAATTCTCCAAGACTATTTTGGTTGGGATCGGGTCAACACTAGAGAACGTGGACTTGGATTTTGCAATGACTTTCTGCAGTTGATCAGCAGAGACTCGCACAAACACTGAGAAAGGATCACCAGCAAAAGCGGATGAATGTTCCTGACTATCTGGTTTTTCACTTGTGTTCTCCTTTAACAGCTGCTCTGATGTCACCAATCTTATCGTTAAAGAACTGGGACAGAGAGGCAGCAGCCAAGTCACTGCCGATGTCGGGAAGAATAGGAGATTTGGCCTCCTTGCCAAGCAGTCTGCTCACAATCCTGAACATTTTCCTAGGGTCTGAAGCGGCAGCATCAAGTTCAGACTGAACATGTATACTCTTTGCCTGACGAACCATCTGCGTGCAGTGATTGCGTGCCTTTCTATACAAGTCTTTGTGCACTTCTAGACCGGTTCTACGGTACTGAGACTCTGCACGATGACACGCCTGCTTTGCAGCAAGAACATCGGAATTATACCATGAGGTATCAGGGCGAATAGAAATTCGCTTGACAGTTTCTGGTACTTGTCAAGAAGGGAAGTCAGTGTATCATTGTACAGTTGTACACATTCTGACACATCTGACGGTGGGGTCTTGATCAATGGTGAGTCACCAAGTTCACAACTAAAAGCTTCCACATTCATTCCTGTGATGTTTCTTCACCTGACTTTCATCTTTGGAGTCCTAGGTTTCACCAGTCGCATAGACAAAGTGATCAGAGAGCTGCATGTCCTCCACACACACCGTACGAATAAGACTGGGTGACAGAGAAGAAGGCGTAACTACCCAATCCAAAATGTGGCCTCGTTCGTGGGTAGGTACACAGACTGAGACAGGTCTAGAGAACTGAAGAGCTGCATGAACTGCTTGGTGCAGATCATTAAGTCCCTTCTATTTCTAGAAGGGACGTTTTAGGACGGGTCGCGGTGGGGCGAATTTAATAGCATGTCTATGATGTCATGTGTAGGGGGCTCTGGATAGAGGTAGCACCTTTGCTGTTCGGCAGCTGCGTCCTACATAGGACGGACGGGCATCACTGGTCCTCATCCATCTCCTTAATCTCTCACGTGCTGGCTCCAAGCGCCACACCCTGGCAAACCACCTCAGCTGGTGGGCTAAACCACGTGAGGGGGTGGTGTTCACATTGCACCACTAGGCGGATGAGCTGTTTCTGACAGCCAACGGCTAGAGGACGGAGGAGATCAGGTTGGATCCAACGGCCAAATGTGGGGGAGTAAACCCTTCAAATCAGATTGATTGATTGATTGTACATTGCTTAACGTCCCGACAGCAACAAGGCTTTCTCAGGACGTGCCTGCACTGCTTGTGAAAAAAAATAAATAAACAGAACATTGAATGTATGTCGCCAGCCGGTCAAACACGTTAAATAAACCTAACACATGGGGCCTAAATAAAGCTAAGACCATTTAGCAACACACATCCAATATCAAGAGCTACAGGCAGTGCAGACAGTAGGGAGAGTTTTAAAAAGGCAAATACAGGTGAATGGACAAAGGGTAGACAGAAACACATGCCCCAGAATAGAGAGAAAAACCCACCCTGTGGGGCTGACCAGGGTGACCCTGGGAACTAAAAAATACCTAACCCCACCCAAGTCCCCCAGGGCAGACCCGGGTGGGGACCTTCAAATCAGGAGTGGAGCCCCGAAGGCAGACAGCTGCCTGTATTCACGCACTGTTCTGGCAGCTCCTGCAGCCAAACTGGTGCCAAACGTACTGCTTTGCATTCCTTTGGATACATCAGCGAGGCCGAGAGGGGGATCTTGACGACTGGGCACCCCAGGATCTCCATACACTTCGCCCAGGCTTGCGCCCTGGAGAGGTCACTCCAGTGACTGACCCAGCAAGCGCATATACTCCATTGTCTTCCGAGACAGGATGCCGAAAAAAAAAAAAAAAAAAAAAAAAAAAAAAACAAACTATGATGTCAAAGGCGGGCAGACCTAAACCTCTGACAATTGAAGCACCAAGATAAAAATTACGTCATGTCTAGTTATGCTACCCTCGCTGCTGAACGTACATTTGGCGCGAAGCCAAATTACACACCATTGTCATAATGTGGCTGAAACCGTACGTGCGCACGTGATCCCAACGAAAGAAAATTTGTCGGCCAGACTGACACAATAAAGTTTTTGAACTGAATTGAAGCGCCTGTGTGTGTGTGTGTGTGTGTGTGTGTGTGTGTGTGTGTGTGTGTGTGTGTGTGTGTGTGTGTGTGTGTGTGTGCGTGTGTGTATGTATGTAAGCAAGAGAATCTCCGAAATGTCTGTACACGCAAGCTTGAAACTTGCCGAAATACTTTATTAAAGGGGTGTCTAAGAGAGCCTCTGATTTATATTATATTATAATTGAATGTCTCATTGAAGTCATAAACAACCGTTTATGGGAAGTCGGTTGACCAGATTAGAGTCCGTAATATTTGGCATACTTACTTGAAATTTTGGATATAGCTGGTTTGGATAAAGACATTAGATGTGTTCGTTAGCCAGCTTTGTATCCTTTCAACTTCTTTAGTAAAAATTAATTCTTTTCAGAAAAGAATTAAAACAGTAAAAAAATCTTGACTTCTACAGAAAGTCAGACAGTGGCGGTGACGTAAAATAGGCAACTCCGACAGCGCAGACATTGACATTATACTCTAAATATGACATAATGCTCTCTCTCTCTCTCTCTCTCTCTCTCTCTCTCTCTCTCTCTCTCTCTCTCTCTCTCTCTCTCTCTCTCTCTCAAAATGGCTGTGTCGATGACGATGTCAATGCCTAAACCGTTGTAAAATAAAGTTTCATTGATTCATTGATTCTCTCTCTCTCTCTCTCTCTCTCTCTCTCTCTCTCTCTCTCTCTCTCTCTCTCTCTCTCTCTCTCTCTCTCTCTCTCTCTCTCTCTCTCTCTCTCTCTCTCTCTCTCTCTCTCTCTCTCTCTGTAGCATCTAGGCATGGACACCATTTCAAAGTACCCCTGCCGCGTATTGATTTATTGAAAACCAGTTTGTCATTTTCGGGAAGTTCATTCTGGAATTCTATTCCTGCAGAAATCAGAAACGCAAAGACGCTCACTTCATTTAGGGTCAGCCTCTTCAAACACCTAGAATCTCTGACGTAATCTAATCATTACAGTACAGGGATAACTTGCGCGTGTGTTCAGGTGTGTGAATGTTTGTGTGTGTGAGAATGTCTGTGTGTGTGTGTGTGTGTGTGTGTGTGTGTGTGTGTGTGTGTGTGTGTGTGTGCGCGAGAGAGAGTGAGAGAGACACAGAGAGAGAGAAAGAGAGCGTCTGTTTTTTTTTTTTTTTTGTTTTTTTTAATATAATATACAGTGGACCATAATATCTGAGTGTCAAGAGTACATTGAATACTGCATGTACTATGTATAATGTTTTTGCCTTCATATGTGTGTACGCGATATTTTTGGGCGCGCGCTCACGTGTGTGTGTGTGTGTGTGTGTGTGTGTGTGTGTGTGTGTGTGTGTGTGTGTGTGTGTGCATGCTGTGTGTATGTGTGTGTGCATGCTGTGTGTGTGTGTGTGTGTGTGTGTGTGTGTGTGTAATAATAATAATAATAATAATAATAATAATAATAATAAATTTATTTCAGTTTTTGCAGGCCATCTGGCCCATATGAACACAAAATACAATTTACAACCAGAAAATACAGGAAGGTGGTTGTAAAACACACTCATATAGCATTACATCAGCGCACATAAATAAACAAAAAAACCAAGAAAAGTTCAAAGCAAATCCCTCTAATTCCTTAATTTAAGGCAACCTGAAATATACATAGCAACTTTAAAAACCAGTTTATCATGTAGGTTTCCACACAGCAGCTGAACTTTAAGATCGGATGGGAATCTGTAGTAAAACAGTGGAATGTACTTTTTACGTAAAGGGGAATATTTTGGACACTCGAACAGAGAATGACACAAATCTTCAGCCTTATGCCAATCACATGAATTACATTCTGGATTAGTGATGGGTTTTCCAAATCTGGATACTCCGTTTAAAGGTAAACGGTTACATCTAAGTAAACATATTGCCCGCCTGAGTTCACAAGAGTTCAGCTGCCCTATGTAACTGGCTCTAAGTATTTCTGGGTGGTAATGGCAGTATTCTGTGTTTGAGGAAAGGGATGCATTCCAGTCCTGTCGGAAACAATCCATCAGCCGATCTTTGAATATCTGAATGAACAGAGGAGTGTTTCCAACTGACTGCATTTCCCATACATACCCAAACCCGTGCATACACAATAGAGTCTTTATTTGCGTAGCCCAGTTCGATCTACCTGAAGCATCATGCATACATAACATCGTGTAACACTGTCTTGGGTATCTGTTTTCTGACATGGTAAGAAGTCTGCACCAGTACTTCACCATTCGAACATAGGCATCAATATACATAGGGAATCTTCCACACTCACCCAGCGCAATATTGTTTTTTACATCTCTTCCAACACCAAGGACCATTTTACAAACCGTTATATGAACCTGCTCAATTACATCATGTCTCTGGAAACCCCAAACCTCTGACCCGTATAGCACAATGGGTTTAATCTTGACATCAAAAATGTGAAAAACAGTGTCAGCTGGCAAGTTTTGTAATTTAAAGTATAGTCTTTTGATGCCTGCAACTGCTCTCCTGGCTTTTCCAGCTAAGTTTTCTACACATCTAGCCCAGTTCAGAGTAGAGGAAAATATCACACCAAGGTAAGTATAACTGGACTCGACTTGAATCTGCTTGTCAGCATAAAACCATTTTTCACAATTTTTCACAAAACCTCCATTTTTGAAGACCACCACTTTTGTCTTGTCCATGTTCACAGTGAGACCCCATTTTTTACAGTATTTTTCTAAACAATTAATTTTCTTTTGGAGATCTGCTACAGAGTCAGAGACAATGGCTATATCATCAGCATACATAAGAAGGAAAATACCCAGTGGGTCTGCAAAAATATCAATGCCACGTGCACCGCACGATGATATTTCTGTCTCAAATTCTGAAAGAAAGATAGAAAACAGCAGTGGGCTCAACACACAACCTTGTCGCACCCCTGACATGCAATCAAAGTAGTCGGTAACTTTGGTTCCAACCCTTACAGCAGCTTTTACATGTTTGTACATACTCTCAAGTGTCTGAAGCAACTTTCCATGAACTCCTTTACGTAACAAGAGATACAACAGTTTTGTCCTGTGCACACTGTCGTAAGCTTTAGAAAAATCTACGTACATGGTGTAAAAAAGGCCACCCTGCTTGCTAAGATACTTTTGCACTAGTGCCTGTAAGCAAAAAATGTTGTCTATATTACTGTACCCTTTACGGAAGCCAGCTTGAGCCTCAGGAATACAATCATTCTCTTCACAAAAACGCACCAACCTGTTGTTAATGACAAAACTGTACAACTTACTGATAACGTTCAGAAGAGAAATTCCTCTGTAGTTGTCAACATTTCTAGGGTTACCCTTTTTGTGTAGTGGAAATATCACAGCCATGGTCCAGCTTTCAGGGTATTCCGCACTTTGAAACACACGATTGAACAAAGGATGCAGAAATTTCACAAGGATCTCACCTGCATGATGAAAAAGGTCAGTGGGCAAGCCATCAGGGCCTGATGCTTTCCCTTTCTTCATGCTATTAATAGCACTGCGAATTTCATCCTGTGTGATTTCCTCGTCAAATTTTGCATTATGACAACCATCACAATCATCAGATATATGGTCATTCAAAACACCCTCGGCCTGTCTGCTGAAACCTGAATCATCAACATTCTGATCCACATTTAGCAAATTACGAAAATAATCATACCACACGCGTGGTGAAATGACATCAGAACACAACTTTTTAACGCCAGTCAGAGACTTTATTTTTTGCCAAAATGTTCTTGAGTTTGCATCATTACATGCATCGTTGAGCTCATTCAAAACCCGTGCGTTGTACTCTACTTGTTTTGTTTTACACAACTTCTTAAATTCTTTCTTCATGTCAAGATACTTCCCTAAGTCGTCATGTGTGTTTGTGTGTCTGAACTGCTTCAACTGTAGGTACTTGTTTTGTTTTGCTAACTCCCACCACGGCGGCTGTGCACGGGATTCACCTACCTTCTTACCTGACCTCATTTTCACAGCTGCCTTCTGAATGAATGCTACAAAACAGGCCGACCCTTCTTCTACACTCGAGTCAAGCGCTGACAAAAAGTGTTGAAACTGAGTCTCCTGATTATCTTCAATGTATGCACAAAAGGATTCAGCGTAGTTTTCTTTCCAAACAAATTTAACCCCTTCCTCTAGTATTATATCATTATTTAAATCATCATCATCACATGAATAAACAGACTGAATAGAAGTAAACGTGGTTACAATGGGGAAATGGTCTGACTCACACCTGTCTGCAACAAACATATCGGTCACTAGGTCAAACACGGATTTAGAGCAAATACAGTAGTCCACCACACTTTTGCCTCTGTTGGCCACGCACGTAATTTCTCCCTCACTGTCACCTTTCGTTCTGCCATTGACAATAAACAAACAGTACTCTTGACATAGTTGTATCAGTTTCCGACCAAAACTGTTTATGCCAATATCTTTTGACCTCCGTGGGCTTTGTGGTACATCCTCTAGCAGATCTGTTAATTCCAGTAAAGGCTGCACGTGTGTATTGTCATCAATAAAATCAGTATCAGACAGACCGGCAGTGCGGGCGTTAAAATCGCCACATAATAGCCAAGGCAGCTCAGGGTGAGCACGTAACACTTGAGACATGTAGTTTTCTAACACTTCAAAACCATCAACGTTATCTTCACCATATACAACAGAACGCTCTGGAGCCACATACACAAATGCTGCCAGAACATCAGATGCAGAATTCAAAACAGACTTACCGATCTTTAGAAACACAATATCCTCAGCTGCCTGCATTAAACGCAACACATGACAGGCTATAGATTTATGTACACACACGGCCACGCCCCCTTTTAACTTTTGTGTAAGTGGTGAAAAAAACACCTGATACTCTGGAAAGGTATCCTCTATAACATTTTGCTTACACGACCAGATCTCTGAAAATGCAAAAATTTGACACTTTTCACAGAACTGCCTAAAAGAAACACTTTTCAGCTTATTTACAAGACCTTGGATATTCCATGCCATGATGCGAAACATAGAGCTACCACTTTCATCACTACCACTTTCATCATCACAGTGTGTGGGTGTGGGTTTGAGTATGGGCACTTGAGCGCATGTGTGTGCAGGTAAGTCGTCCTTTGAAGACACATGGTGGGGGCCCTGGGGGTCTGAATGAGGGACGGGCTGTCTTCTCCTGGTTGCTGGGTCAACATGCCGGCCTGCCCCTCATTTCTGCCCCCTGTGCTCCACTGGCCTCTGGGTAGCAGCGTCGTATGCGTGGGTCTTTCCCTCAACAACGAGGGAGTCGAAGCGGAGGAAGGCCTTCTTCCGAGGGGTATAGTCCTCAGAGATGAAGACCCGGGACTTGTTCTCCTTCAGCGTTCTTCGCTCAAACAGGATCCGCTCCTTGTCTTTGTACTTGTTGAAGCACACGATGATGGGGTGGGGCGCCTTGCCCCCCTTCAGACGATGGGCACGCTCCACCTCGATCTCCTCCTCTATGCCCATCTCGTCCTTCAACATTGACTTGACAGCTTTCTCACAGTCCGCCCAAGTCTCTGAGCGCCCCTGGGGGTGGGGGATTCCGTGAAAGATCAGATTCTTGCGTCTGCTCCGCCCCTCCAAATCATCCAGCTTATCCTCCAGCTGCGTAACTTTCTCCTTCAACTCTTTGTTTTCTTTCATCACCGCAGTAAAGTCACTCTGAATTTTGTCCATTTGCTCCTGCATTGTAGCTTTCATACTGTCCATCTTTTTGTCCATCACATTCAACATTTTAAACACATCAGCAATGGTCGGCTCAGACACTGCGTTTGCCTCACCCCCGGGCGACTGGTTGTCTTGGTTCCCCTGGCATGTCAAAAGAGTCTGTCGTTTCGTTCGCTTCGACATCGCCACACCGGAGCAGAAAGCCGACCAAAAACACGAGAATGACTGCCACCGGTCCGCTGACACTGACAGTGCGGTAACGTAGGGCTGCCTTCCTCTGTGCTTTGCGAGCCATGAAGTTTTGAAAAGTCCAGTAAAAGGTACCGCAAATGGCACAAAAAGCTACCGAACTGATCGGCATGATGAGCTGAATCACCCTGTCGTTGTTCTAAAGTCACTCATTAAGTAATTATGTTGCAAAATGCTAAAAATGTGCGGAGCCGCTCTTCAACTGTGTGACGTCGATCGTGAGCACAACTCACCCCCCGTGTGTGTGTGTGTGTGTGTGTGTGTGTGTGTGTGTGTGTGTGTGTGTGTGTGTGTGTGTGTGTGAGAGAGAGAGAGAGAGAGAGAGAGAGAGAGAGAGAGAGAGAGAGAGAGAGAGAGAGAGAGAGAGAGAGCACATATATACATATTTGCCTTTGCTGTATGAATTCTAATGTACTTAATGATTTTCTGTGTATTGCTTTACTTTGCATTTTTACTCATTTTATATTTTTGTGCGTACGCGTTATGCGCGTACGTATGTCTGGAGTGCGTGTCCGAGAGCGTGTGTGTATATGTGTGCGTGTGTGTCTAAGTGCGTGCATGTGCAAGTTTGTGTTTGTGTGTGTGTGTGAGCGTGCGTGTGCGTGCGTATGTGCGGGCGTGCGCGCGTGAGCGAGTGCATACATGCGTCAGTGTGTGGTATGTGTATGTTTACATGTCTATGTCATTTATGTAGTAGATGTAGCAACGGCAAGTTTGAAAACTGGTCCTGTTACCAATAACTTCTACCGTTGGAAAATAAAGGTTCATTGTTCATTGTTCTCTCTCTCTCTCTCTCTCTCTCTGGCATACTGGCATTTGTGCTTATGTTCACAATACTATTGCTAACAACGTAACACGACGACGTGACCTGGAATCCACCCATGTGGAAAGCCTGTGGCTTGAGATAAAAGCAACCGCCAAGTCAACCCCGACCTTCGTATGTTTTATTTACAAAAACCCCGCAGCTACAGTGTCCTGGCAAGATGATTTTGCTGTAATGGTTGACAAAGTACAAAACTCCAAGGGTGATATAGATATACTCGGTGATTTTTATGTTGATTTATTGAAACCTGGCAACACGTCATGGAGATCCATGATAACGTTCTTAGGCCATACACAAGTAGTTCAGTCTCCCACCAGGGTCACTGCTACTTCATCCACATTAATTGACCATGTTTATACAACCAACGACAGTGCCCTTAGCAATGTCTCTGTACCCAGCATCTCTGTCAGTGATCATTTTCCTATTTGTTTTTCATTATCTGCGAAGTTGCCAAAGAAACCTCATAAGGAGCATATCTATCTATCTATATTCCGTAGTCTTGCCGACCGTTGGGGCACCACTGATGACTTGGCAACCAGCTCCCTTGTTACGTGGTAGAGTTGTAGTCGTAGTATGATAAACACACCAGACGCATGCATCTGTGCCACAATCTTGGCTGTTCAGCACACAGTTTCTTCAGCATTGCCTTCAATGTTCCGTTAAACTTTTCAACCAGCCCATTACACATGGGGTGATAAGGCGTGGTAGTAAGGTGTCGAATGCTCAATAGCCGGTTGACTTCCTCCATGCAGTCGGAGACGAACTGAGTTCCCAGGTCACTCAGGATCTCTTCAGGAATCCCCAAACGGCTGAATATGTCGACGAGCGCCTCTGCCACTGTTGGAGTGTCGATCTTCAATGGTATGGCCTCAGGATAACGTGTAGCGTAGTCCACCAGAGTCAAAATATAGCGATGACCATCTTCACTTGGAGGGGATATTGGCCCCACCAGGTCCACAGCTACCCGCTTGAAAGGCATATCAATCAGTGGCATTTTCTCTAGAGGAACTTTGGGGACCTTTCCCGTGGAGATTGTCTTCTGGCATATGTCGCACGACCTGCAGAATCGGGTGACGTCGCCTCCCATATCAGGCCAGTAGAAGACAGCTCGGATTCTATTGAGCGTCTTGTTGATTCCCAAATGTCCTCCCAATATGGAATCATGTGCCAATTTCATCACCTGCATTCTCAAAGGTTCAGGAACTACTACTTGACGCACAGGTTTATCTCCATTGCTGTCGAATATCCGGTACAGGATATCTCTTCTCGTCTCGAAGGTTATCTCTTTCCCCTTTCGCGTCACGGGCTCGGTTTGACCTCGGAACTTGTCAAGCGTGTGGTCGGCTCTCTGTAGCTCCACCAGCCTTTCTTTATTCACCACGGCTGCTTCCGTGTTGTCCGCCACTTTAAGAGGGATGGTCTGATGTCTCTTCTTTGCTTGACTCCTCGTGGTAACAGCACATGTTTAATGTCTCCACTCTGGATCTGGATCATCTGCATTTCTGGCACCATCAATGTTTCCGATGATAAGATCGTAGACAGGGGTCTTTACGCACAACGCCTTCACCTCTCCTGTCAAGTATGGGGTGTCGACACTAACTTTGGCAAGGGGGATAATCCTTACAGTTCCGTCAGCTAAAATGAGGGTGGTCCACTCCTGTAGCTTCTGGTCTTCAGCTACTAGGTCCTCTCTCACGATGATGCAGCTACAACCAGTGTCTCTCAACACTCTCACTGATGCTTTGTCGACAAATCCTGACACCACCGGCATATTCGGCACTTCATTCTCAGGCAGCGCGATGTTTGAGACTGGTAAGAATGTAGCCCCATCTCCTACTGGGATGCGCCCATTCTTTCTGAAAGATTCAATTAGCTCTGGTGTCACTCGCGTTTCTCTAGACTCAAAGTCACTGGATGACGTCACATCATTGGCTAATACAGCAGCGGCTCTGTGTTGAGACGTAGTATTGCTTCTGCCTGCTATCCCGCGATCTTGGTTGGATCTTCTGATGTTGTCGCCTCGGGGAACATCTTTAGAAGGACACCGTATCGCTTTGTGACCTTTCTTTCCACAGAGAAAACATATCAGGTTCTCCATCGGCTTGTATTTCGGGGTGTCTCCGATATTGTGAATTTCCTCTGCAGGTGCAGACACACGCTGCGGCTTACTGGACCCGAACTTCATGTTGTGGGCGTCAAGGTATCTTTGAGCAAAGTCGGCCAGGGCCTTCAGTGACTGGTCTTTTTGCTCTCTGAGGTGGGCGGCCAGGTCCTTAGAACATGCGTTGAGGACTTGTTCTTTGATGATGAGGTCACACAAGTCCTGGTACTCTCTGTTTAAAGCAGCCAGCTCTATCCATTTATCCAGGTAGCTTCTGATTCTCTCAATGAATAGTGCGGCCTTAGAGTTATAATTATTATAAGATAAGCGCATTATAAATACCGTTATTATTATTATTATTAATAGGCCGGGTGTTTCTCCTTCTTCAGGCTTGCAGTTCCGAAATCGTCGCCTGTAACCCTCTTCAGTGAAGTCATACTGTCTCAGCAGGGCGGCTTTCAACTGCGTATAATCTTCGGCTTCTTCTCTTGGCAAGATGTAGAATTCAAGCGCTTTGCCAGTTAGAAGTGCACTCAGTTTAATAGCCCATGTCTCTTGTTTCCAATTGTTGCTACTTGCGAAACGCTCGAATCGTTCTAGGTAAGCATCCATCTTATCTGAGTTCTCAACGAAAGGTGGATGCTTTGGCGCACTGGCTGTTTGCTCTCTGCTGGCTAAGGCTGTTGCTTCAGAAACCCTCTGGCTCTGTGCCTCAATCTCCATCTGCTTTAAATGAATTTCATGTTGTCGCTGCTTCTCTGCCTCTTCTGCTTGAATTTCGAGTTTCCTGATTTCACGTTCCTTAACTCTTTCCTCTCTCTCCAGTCTCTTTTCTTCTTCAAGTCTCTTTTCTCTTTCTCTCTCCAATCTCTCCTTCTCTTCTCTCTCTCGTTTCTTTTCTTCTCTCTCCAATCTCTCCTTCTCTCTCTCCTTTACAAACTCGAGGAGCTCCTTCGAGTCCACATTCCTTTCCAATTAAAAAGGAATGTCTCCATTTCCGATGTCGCCATCTCTGCTTTTCACTGCTGGCTGTTTTCTCCTGCTACCCTTTCCACTGAACCAACTGAAGGAGGTCCCGTCGGAGGTGCCAAAATGTTACGTGCTGGAGTTGTAGTCGTAGTATGATAAACACACCAGACGCACGCACGTAAGGTTCTTTTTAATTAAACCTCCTTCAGCTGCAATCCGTCACACGTGGCTTAAGGATGTAGACAAATACTGGAGTAACAGTTCCAACAATATTTTAATTCAGCGATGCGATTTCCACACAATGCAATTCCAAATGCACAAACTGATACAAAGTCTCTTCTGCAATGTCCACACTGGCAACTCAAAACTTCTCAAAAACAAAATGTTACGAACTGTTGCCAACTACTCGACGTCACACACACAAGGTTACTAGACAGTGCGACCTTTCTAGAACGTTCTGGAAAAACTGAATGAAATCCACTCTACGTACAAACGAGAGAAAAACTTACTAAAAAGGTACGTGATTCGTAATCATGATAGCTCAAATAAATATCGGATCGTTTCCTACGATTAACACATGCATGCTCTCACAGGATAACAAAACCACAATCGTAACATCCCTCCATTCCTCTCTGTTCTCTGCCATTCTTAGCGTATCGTCCAGCCTCAGTCCTGTCCACTCTGAGATATTGTCCTCCCATCTTTTCCTCTGTCTTCCTCTCCTTCGTCCTCCTTGCACAGTGCCTTGCAGGATTGTTTTGGCAAGCCCTGCTGAACGCGTGACATGCCCATACCACTTCAGTTTGCGTTTTTTCATAATGCCTAATAGGTCTTCATAGGGCCCGATGGCGTGCCTGATTCTGCTTCCCGCTTCCTCGTTCGTGATGTGATCTCTGTATGAAATGCCAAGCAGCCTTCGAAAACATCTAATTTCAGTGGCTTGTATCCTCCTTTCAAGGTCTGCTGTGAGGGTCCATGACTCACAGGCATACAAGAACATTGAGATGACTAATCTTGATCTTGGAGCAGAGCGTGATGTTTCTGTCCTTCATATGGTCTTCAATCTTGTCAGTGCTGTTGTTGTCTGCGCAATCCTGAACAGTATTTCTGGTTTTGATCCCTCATCTGTCACAATGGCTCCTAAGTATTTGAATGTATTAACTGTTTCCAGTTTTTGGCTTCCAATCATGACGCCAGTGCAAATGGTGTTATTTGTCATCAGTTTGGTCTTATCTGCACTGATTTCCATCCCATACGCAATGGCTGTACTGTCCAGCTTTTCCACCAGCTGAGCTAGCTCCTTCTCTGTTCCTGCAAGGCCATCAATGTCGTCTGCAAAGCACAAGTTTGTGATTGTTCTGCCTCCAATACTGACAGTTCCTTTATGATCTTTCAAAGCGTCTGTCATGATTCTTTCCAGGAAGATGTTGAAAAGAGTAGGTGAGAGCAAGCAGCCTTGTTTGACTCCGACTGTAGTCCTAAACCAGTTTCCTATTTTGCCGTTGAAGCAGACTGCGCTAGTGGCCTTGTTGTAAAGGTTTGCTATGACTTTGATCAGGTTGGCATTGATGTTGTATAGCTTCATGGTGGACCAAAGGGCTGCATGCCACACCCTGTCAAACGCTTTCTTAAAATCCACAAAGACATGATAGAGGTCTTGCTGGTGCTGGAGGTACCTCTCACATAGAACTCTCAGGTTGAAAATCTGCTCAGTTGTGCTGCGTCCTGGTCTGAAGCCTGCCTGTTCCTCAGCTATGATTTCCTCTGTCTGTGGTTTCAGCCTGTTCAGTAGGATCTTTAACATGACTTTGATAGGGTGGCATATAAGACTGATCGTGCGATAATTCTGGTGTGATGAAACTCTATGCTCATGCATAGGGTTTACACAGTAGGTTAAATACGGTACGGTTTTTGTTAACGGTTTGTTTTGTGCCGATAGTCCTTATAGCACGAGAGCCACGTGAAATCTTTAGGACATGGTTAGCACGGGGAGCGTTAGTGAGTGGTAGGCAAAAGCTCAGTCTGGCAGAGCAGTAAATACGTTAGTACGGGCTTTCCTGTCAGAGGAAACAGATGTGTTTGAGATACCTAGCCCGTATTTCAAGACTCTGAAACCTAGAGTTCAGGTATGTTTCTATATATGTATTAATGATAGTTGCTTAGTTAAAGACGGTATGCGTTGCTAAGAGTAATTTGGTTGTATAGTATTGACCGGTTTGGTTCAGTTATGTTGGTTTAAAATACAGTGAAGTAACCGGTGTTTTTGTATACAGTTATTTACCGAGATGGATAACTAAAGGACTGTGAGGTGTGTATGCCAAGTCGCTATGAAGGTAGTACGTGGTGGGTTAAGCATAGTCTTTTCCAGTGTAGAGAGTAATGTATGGCGAGAGTGTTAGGTTATAGTCTGTTTCAAGGTAGTGACAGTTATGGGGGTGTTACGAAAGTAGACAGGCTATGGAGCACGTGTGTGTGTGTGTGTGTGTGTGTGTGTGTGTGTGTGTGTGTGTGTGTGTGTGTGTGTGTGTGTGTGTGTGTGAATGAACGTGTGAGTTACTGATTTGTATCAGCCAGGTTACGTAATGTTTCTCATGTTATCCAATGTTGTGTGTTTAGCAAGTGTTACGATTTGGGTACTTGTTGTTGTTTAGAGTGCTTGTTGGAGAGAGAGAGAGCGACGGACGCCGAGACGTCAGTCACCAGGACCTAACGCGAGGTCATATCTCCAGTTCTTCACTCGGGGAGTGAGCGGCCGGTGCCAAGACACTCGGGTCACAGCGAAGATACAGTACGAGAAACGAGGACGTCCACGATAGGACAGACAGGACGACTCGAGAAGCGTACTAGAAAGGACGTGCACGCCTAGACGTAAAAGAACTGACAGTAACCAGGCGAGAACACCAAACAGGATGGATAGTGAGAGACTAATACCTAGCCTGGCAGTGATATTGTGTATGTGTATGTGATGTTTGGATGTAGTGGGGAAGGTGTAGTGTGAATAGTTGATAATCTTTTTAAGCGTTTGCTCTATTTATTGTGTATAAAAGTTCCGTTAGAAAAGAAGCCCGTGAGTTGTGTTTTACCGCATGAATGCGCCCGTCTGAGTCGGTGGTGGTGTATGCGTCTGTTGTGCGAGAGTCTGTGCGTACGACTGGAGCAAGTCTGCGTGTGTTACAGTGGTGACCCTGTTTTAGCGGTATTTTAGAGCAGTGCGGACGCTAGTGGAGTGGCGGATTTTTAGTTTTGCCGTTAATTTGTGTTTTTGTATTTTTGCGTTTTCACATTGTTTTGGAAGAAGTTATTGTAAATAATTATGGAGTCGGACCAGGTAGAGGTGTATATTAAACAAGGTGAGAGGTTAGGGCTTAGGGATGAGAAACCTTTTGATTATGTTGAGAAATGTAAGGATAGGGAGGACAGGGAAAGAGAAAGAGTCCTTAGGAAGGAAGAACTAGAGGTTCAGAAACAGAAAGACGAGAAAGAGTTCGAGTTTCGAAAACTTAGAGAGCAGAAAGAGTTAGAAATACAGATACAGAGAGAGGAGAAAGAATTAGAAATTCAAAGAGAGAGGGAAGAGAAAGAGAGAGTACTTAAGAAAGAGGAGTTAGAAGCTCAGAGGGAGAGAGAAGAGAAAGAGAGAGTACTTAAGAAAAAGGAAATAGAGTTAAAAGAGAAAGAGCTAGCGTTTCAGAGAGAGAAAGACGAGAAGTCTCTAGCGTTTCAGAGAGAGAAGGACGAGAGGGAACATGCGTTAAGAGAGGAAGAGCTAGAGTACCAGAGAGAGAAAGAAGGATAGGGAGGAAAAAAAGAGAGATAGGGAGGTGCAGCTACAGTTAGCTCGAGATGCGGGGTCTAGAACAGCTTCAGAGGGTAATTCAGTAGGCCGAGGCATACATAATTTCCCTAGATTACCGATGTTTAAGGAGTCTGTTGACTCCATTGACGCTTTTCTGTGTCGCTTTGAGGCTCACGCGCAGGCGTTGAGTTGGCCTTCTGCCAGCTGGCCCGTTTTGCTTTCGTCTATGCTAGAAGGTCAGGCCTTGAGTCTTTTTCATAGTTTGAATGTTTCGGGGGACGTAGATTACGATACTTTGAAGGAGTGTCTTATACAGAAGTTTCAGTGTAGTGCGGAGGGTTTCAGAGAACGCTTGAGAGCTTGTCGGCCAGAGACAGGGAATCGTTTGTGTCGTTTGGCAAGCGATTGTCCCATTTGCTCGTACGTTGGGTCGAACTGTTAAAGATCGACCACACGTACGAGGCATTATTCGATCTCGTGTTGGCGGAACAGATCTTTGGTAGCGTTTCCAAGGATCTAGCGGTATTCTTGAGGGAGCGTAATCTCAAGACTACAGACGAGTTAGTGCAGAACGCAGAGGCTTTTCCGGCTGGCGCATCCGACGAAAAACCTAGCGCGTAGGAACGAGCCGCCGCCGGTCGGGTTGCTCGCTGCTAACACGACTGGGGGTTACCGGGGTGTCAATACCTTGCGTGGAGCCCAGCTGGTTAACGGTAGAAGTACTTTACGTTTTCGACGCGGGGATAGAGGTAACAGCAATGGCGGTCGCGATCCGTACGCACGAGGAGAGACATCTGGACGTGGGCATGGTCGTGGTCGTATTGCGAATTCGGACACTCGGTGTTTCGCGTGTCATGAGTACGGGCATTTCAGTCGTGACTGTCCTAGCAGTAGTTTATGTGCTCAGTGTTTAACGTGTCAGGGGTACGGCCATCTGGCTCATCAATGTCCCAGCGAGGGTGGTAAGGTCAAGGGGGCGGAGCAGCTCGCTCACACGGTCAGTGTTGCAGTGCCAGTCGAGCAGGAGCCTCAGCTAGGTGTTTTGTGCTCAGCTGACGGCGGAGGTTATTTACTGGTGGGGAACGGGATAGTAAATGGGTTCCTGGTTTCTGTTCTGCGCGACTCAGGGGCCACCACCGCAGGGGTTAGACGTGGCCTAGTTCGGGATGATCAGTTCACAGGGGCGACGCAGAAAGTGATTTCATTTGGTGGAAGGGTCGAGTCTTTTCCTTTAGCCAAGATCGACGTTCAAACTCCGTTCTTTGTAAGGGAGTTGCTTTGTTGTGTCATCGATGAGCCGATCGTTGACTTGATCGTCGGGAACATGAAGGGTGTCAAACCAATCGTGGGGATGTTCGGAGCGATTAAGGGTTTTCGTGTCCCTCGGGAAGCCGCTGTTGCATCCGTTGTGGCGTTGTCAGCTGTGGACAATTCGCCTCTGGACGCTATCTCGCCTGCCGTGCTTATTGAGTTGCAGCAGGCAGATAGATCGTTACAGGGTTGGTTTGAACAAGCCGCAGTAGGCGAGTTCAGGGACAGTGGGTGGAACGGATACCAGTTTGTAATTGAAGACGGCTTGTTACGGCGTCGTTTTTTGGAAGAAGGGCGCACCGTTGGCCGTTCCGACAGCCGTACAGATCGCCGTACCGTCTTCGCTGCGTGCCAAGGTTATATCGACGGCCCATGACGGTTTGCTAGCTGGGCATTGCACCACTAGACGAACGCTGTGGCGGGTCCGTCTCCGGGGTTCATGGCCGGGTGTGGCGGCGGATGTCGCGCGGTATTGTCGCTCATGCGTCGTTTGTCAGGGTAATCCTCCGTATAGACAGGGCTATGCCGGGATGGGTCGGGAAGCGGTCCACAGGGTTGGCTTCCCCGTCGGGTTCGCAAGAGATAGAATAGTTCTGTTTTCGCGTTCGCAGTGCGAGCAGAGAGTGTGTTGAGTTTTGAGGCTGTCCTTGGTTCTATTTGGTTGTAATAGGATCGTCTTTATGTGAGCGGCCGGTGCCAAGACACTCGGGTCACAGCGAAGATACAGTACGAGAAACGAGGACGTCCACGATACGACAGACAGGACGACTCGAGAAGCGTACGAGAAAGGACGTGCACGCCTAGACGTGAAAGGACTGACAGTAACCAGGCGAGAACACCAAACAGGTTGGATAGTGAGAGACTAATACCTAGCCTGGCAGTGATATTGTGTATGTGTATGTGATGTTTGGATGTAGTGGGGAAGGTGTAGTGTGAATAGTTGATAATCTTTTTAAGCGTTTGCTCTATTTATTGTGTATAAAAGTTCCGTTAGAAAAGAAGCCCGTGAGTTGTGTTTTACCGCATGAATGCGCCCGTCTGAGTCGGTGGCGGTGTATGCGTCTGTTGTGCGAGAGTCTGTGCGTACGACTGGGGCAAGTCTGTGTGCGTTACATCTGGCATTGATGTAAGTTGCCTTTTTTGGGGGAGAGTTATTATAAGTGATTGGGCCAATCCCCTGACTGCCAGATCTTATTGCAGATTGTTAGTAAGGCGCTTATCATGTCTTCTCCCCCTTCTTGGACTAGCTCTGCAGGGATATTGTCTGCTCCTGCTGCCTTCCCTTTTTTCAGCGACTTCACTGCAGCCTCTACGTCTTCTCGGAGGATGGGATAGTTGCCTTTGTTGGTCACGAGTGGGTTGACAAGTATGCCTGGGTCCCCTGTAGTTCGGTGGTTGTACAAATCTGAGCAGTACTCTGTCCATCTCTTCAGTATGTCTTGGTCTTCCGTAAGACAGTTCCCTTCACTATGATCGAGGAGCGTCCTTGTTTTACTCTGGTCAGGTCTTTCACCAGCTGTTATGCTTTTTGCTATTATTTTTGTTCAGATTTTCTTCTACGTGTTTACACTGATCTTCAATCCACATTCTTTGCCTTTTGCATGCTTTTCTTGATAACCTGGTTAATTTCCCTGTGTTGTTTAGCTCCTTCTACCTCTGATTTCTTTTTCTTTAATTCGTGACGCTTGTCACATAGAACAAAGATGTCAGCTCTAACCCAAGGTTTATTTGCTTGTCTGTGTTTGCCAAGGATCTCTCTGGCTGTTTGGGTTACAGCAGTGTTAAATGTGTCGATCAGTGTGTCCACCTCCGTGTTTTCTGCACCTAGAAGTAGCAGTGGCGCGAATTTTCCTTCTATCTTTGCCTGGAAGGCTAACGCTACCTCAGGGGTCTGTCAGCTTCTCGAGGTCAAACTTGATTCTGGTGGGACCCTGCTTGTTGACCTTTAGGTGGAGTCGGAAGGTCATCTTGACTAAGTCATGGTCGCTTCTAATGTCTGCTCCTGGAAAACTTCTTGTCTTGGCAATGTTCACACTGGTTTGGAAGCGTCTCTTCGCAATGATGTAGTCAATTTGGTTATGGTGCTCTCCGTTCGGGCTGTGCCATGTCCACCTTCTGGATGCTTTGTGTGGGCCAAACGTGTTTATCAGCTTTACATCATTTGAGCTGGCGAATTCCAGGAGCTTTAAGCCTCTGTCGTTGGTCTCTGCATTGCAGTAGCGTCTGCATATGCCTTTCCAGTTCCTAGCAGCATCCTCTCCTATTTTGGCATTCCAGTCTCCCAGCACCACAAGAATGTCTTTCTTGGGGGTCTGGTCCAGACGTTTTTGCAGTTGGTCATAGAAGTCTTCTATTTCCTCATCGCCATAGTCTTGTTGGGGCATAAACTTGTACAATGGTGATATTGAATGGGGTTGCCCTCAAGCGTATGGTGATAAGCCTACTGGAGACTGGCCGACAACTCATGACGATGTTCACGATGTCTTTGTGGACGAGAAATCCGACACCCTGTTCGTATTCATCTTCTCTGCCACTGTAATACAGTTTGTGGTTTTGCTGGGTTGATGTTTCCCCAAGGTTCTTCCATCGTACTTCGCATAGTCCTAGGATGTTCCAATAGTATCTGTTCATTTCGTGTGTCAGTTCCTCTACCTTTCCAGGCGTTCTTAATGTTCTGACGTTCCAGGTGCCAATGCTGATGTTGTTTCTGGCTCAGAGTTTTGGTGGTGGTGGTGCACCAGTAACACATTTAACACCTCTGCCCTGGCGCAAGACAGAAGGCGCGGTCCTTGTTTCGGCGACGACCGATCCAGTATGGATTGAGGTAAGGTTGTCATTGCATGTGGTGTGTCTTGGGCAAAAGAACCTGGCGGAGCCCATCCCTCTCCAGGCTGTTAACCACAACCGAAACTCCACATAACTTATGGCTCGCCTTGGTCCTGGACACGTGGCCGATGAGACCCTCATGGGACTCCTTCGCCCTGGGTGGTGACTTCATCAAGGAAGTTCATACACCAAATCAGATGCCGTGTCAGCACCCTAGCCTTTGGTTATCCAAAACCTAACCTGCAAGGCAGCAGGGGACTCGTGGAGGGTGGGGTCGTCTATGACCCGTGCAGATGTGAACATCTGTCCACTGTCCAACGTAGTGTAACTAGACAAGATGTAATTGTCAGAGGTTGTTGGTTGTCAGAGGTTGAGGCCTGCTTGCCTATGACATGGGCATGCTATTGAACTGGCTCCACCGCGATTCATTCTAAAATGTCCTATAGTTATTTTTATTCCTTGTAATATTTTGAGTGGCATTTTTGGATGCACTTTTTTATAAGACCATTTTTGTCTTTTTTTTGCTGAATTACCACCAAGACTATTTTTGGGGACAGAAATCGGAAATAGCTATGCATCTGTACATGTATTCTTTGGATCAAAGATAAACAGTGAAAGCCAACCATGAGAATGGTGTGAGCTGTAAACAATTGAGATAGTCAGTTCTGACAGGCCGGTAATCAATATTAGGCCAGGCACCTTATATAAAGAGGAGGATGATTCACACATGTAATTGATTCATCTATGATTGGGCTTGACTCACAGTAAACTTTTGCAGCGAAGTCCTGTGCAAGAGATATTTCTATACCCCATTCGTCTACAGGAGCTCATGAGGATCTTCACCTCTTTTTGCGCTCCATCTATCATTTTGTGTCTGTTTTTCGGCAGTGGTGTCCAGGGACGTTCAGCCTAGCTCAAGGGTAGTGCCTGATTAGCTTGGCGCCTTTAGATGCCAAGCTAATGAGGCACTGCCCTTGAGCTATTTCCGCAGTGGTGTCTAGGGACTTTCCGCCAATGATGGATGAATATTATGACCCTGTGGATGTCTGACTGCACATCAAAGAAATGTCTGAGTGAATGTGAAGGGCATGGAACGCCCGGCCGCAGTCGCTCGTCCAGACGCGTTCGTCTGCACGCTTCAGACACACATCAAAATCTGTGCCTCTTACATGCCGAGATTGGGGCCATTTACATTGTCGGCTCCGTGGAATTACATGCTGATAAAGTCTGCAGCTGCACTGGTGTTCCTGGCACCGGCGCATTACCGATAGATAATTTCATTGCAGATTGTCTAGCTCAGTGTTGCGATACAGGATTGGCAATTTTGTTCGGTATAGCTTTGTTAGGAATGGTACCCAGGATTTGGTGATGTGCCACACTTTTTGCGCATGTGTGAGACCATAGGGGCCTGACCAGTGGTTCTTTGACTAAATGCAAATCCGCTGCGCCACCGGGTGCGCGCCACCGCGTCCACTAGCTCAATTCAGAATATAAGGGAAGAAACGAAAGGCACGCAAAGCAGCAAAGCACTGTGATTCCAGAGCAGTTTTCAACCCTTGAAGCAACCATCCGCCTAAAACCTTGAACTGAACAAACTCAGTAGATATTTTGCCACAAATCTATACCAACCTTGCCCGCTGATCAAACTAATAGTTTAGTTTCAAGGCTTTTTATACAGTCAAACATCATTTTAGCAGACGTCCATGTGTTGGGTTTTGGATGTGGCCGGAAATACGCCTCATGCTCATTTTTTTTTCATTGGTTTATGTAAATTTAGCATATCCAATGAAATTAAAACAAGAGTGCATCTTACTGACGACATGAACGTGCACGCAGCAATCGTTTTATGTACGTGTTTCCTCCAGCCCGAAAAGCTCTACTTTAATGGAGTCTGGTTTAAGCACTGCTCAGCTGTCAATATCTTTTTGAGTAATTCGCTTTGACTTTAGAGTAAACACCGCAGAAACTATAATGGATGCACAGCAGTGGCAGAGTGGCCTCTTTCACAAAACTTTGCTAAAGGGTTTAACGTTGAACTCTAGATGTTGAAAAAGAGGTCCGGGATACTTCAGGCCAAAGCTAGAATTTCACGTGTGCCTTTCCCCCTTTACTCCCTTATATTCTGAATTGAGCTATTGGATGCGGTGGCGCACACCCGGTGGCGCAGCGGATTTGCATTTAGCCAAAGCACCACTCGTCAGGTCCATATGTGTGAGACATAGGAATGCGCGTGCATGGCAGCTTCACCTACACGCAGTGCTGATAAAAGGCACCGCAGCCTTTCATAGTGGCACTTGTAACTTTACTTTTGTGTAGGCTCATATTTCAACACTTGCCAGCAACACATCAGTAACAAAAGAGCTTTACTAGTACCAGCCTTCTGGTGATATTTTTAACCCTTTGGGTGGAGGTACCTCTCACATAGAACTCTCAGGTTGAAGATCTGCTCAGGAGCATATAACCATCCTCTACAGATCATTCAAAAAATTTAACCAAGATGATTTTTTGCATGACCTTTCCCAAACACCATTTTCCGATGTGTATAACTATAACGATCCCAATGTAGCGCTGTCCCATTGGTATAAGTTGTTCCTCGGTGTTCTTGACAGACATGCCCCGAGACGCTCTTAGAAGATTGGCACACGCTACCAGAATTTGCGAGTGGCAATGTGTGGTAAGCAACAATTTGCCACCTGCCACATCGGCTTCCTGGCACACGTATCAATGTGCGCGCAATGTGTTGTACTGACTGACCTGCCATTACTATTATGGAACAGCTCTCACGGCGCGCCCGGTTGAAATATTCGGAGCTGCAGGAGTCCCATATGCATGGGAACTCTCGGACAAGGTTGATCAATTTACTCACTGGAGACGTGCCGCATACGGATACGCAGCTATTAGCAGCGTTTTCACATGCGGCGCGTCTCCAATGAATATTACAGTCTCAAAGCCGTCGGCCGTCGCTCAGCTTCTTCGCCATTTTTTCCGGCTCGCCAGAAGATGAAGAAACGGGAAGTGGCGCAAGAACACCGCTGATTGGCTGAGAGGCGGCAACATTGCTCGAGCCTTGCCGGCTACCACAAATGAATAGACTCGGTTTGTATCGGGTCGCAATTTGTGGCGGCAATATTGTAGGCGCCCCTAATTGAGGCGGCAACATTGCCGCCACAAAATTGCGCCCGGCAATAGGTGTTTGTGGTAGCGTGTGCCACGCTTCTTAGCATGTTAAGCACCCCACTGTGCCTGAGTGGCTGACGGATGAGATTAAAACTGCGATGGAACTAAGAGATCTATTGAAACAACAAAAGAAATTTGACGAGTACAAAAAACAGCGAAACATAGTTAAATCATTAGTACGTAAAGCACAGAGCAAGTATGCTGAAAAGATTATTGCGGGTGGCAAAGACATACGCAGCGTTTGGCAGGTGATTAACACATTTACTAAAGGACAATCTAGCAAATCAACGAGTGTCCCCCCGCACCTCACAGCTGATGTATTTAATGAACACTTTCTTAATATTGCTAAAACCCTGTCACAGACGAACACCAGTGAGCCAGGTGAATACGTATGTTCAGAACAATTGAAACAGCACAGTCAGATAAACGCTGGCAATACTTTCTCAGTTCCCCTAATGACCGTCCTTGATGGAGGAAAATCTATAATCATCCATCCTCATCATCCATCCTCCATCCTCATCATCCATCCTCATCATCCATCCTCCATCATCATCATCCATCATCCATCCTCCATCATCATCATCCATCATCATCATCCATCCTCCATCATCATCATCCATCATCCATCCTCCTCCTCCTCCTCCTCCTCATCATCCTCCTCCTCATCCTCTCTCTCTCTCTCTTTCTCTCTCTCTCTCTCTCTCTCTCTCTCTCTCTCTCTCTCTCTCTCTCTCTCTCTCTCTCTCTCTCTCTCAAAAACCTGTCCCAAAACCAAGGATCGATCTATATAAAACCAGTTTATTCTTCTCAGGGACACATATTTTCTTCTCAGGGACATGGGGACGTAGCTTAGTGGAGACGTAGTGGGGACGTAGCTTAGCTCACTGCGCTGGCAGTTGTAAGATCCCGGGTTCGAATCTCCTGGTGGGCAGGAATGTGATGTGGATTTTTCCTCATTCCCATCGAGTCAAATTTACGTTCAGATTCGGCTTACGGTTGCCTGTCTCGCCTTCGTGTGCACAACACGCATAATCATCAAGTGCGCACGTTAAAAATCCCATTACCACTAATTGAAAAGAGAAGGCCCGGTAGGGCCGGTGAAATGGAAACAAAAATATTTCACATGCACCGAAGTTACTAGCCGGGTGGAGGTTTGCACATAAAGTAGCGCTTAGTAGCAGCAGGCTTTCAAAGCTCCAGCTTCCATCCATACCTCGGCGCTTTGAGCATCTTTAATTAGATGGATATGTGTGCCTTGGAGACACCGTACATACATATCTGGAATGCGCTTCCCGACCATATAAAATCCGCCTCCCCGCTAGCCTGTTTTAAAAAGGGTCTCTGCAAGTATTTCGTGGATCACTCGTAGAGCCTAGGGAGGAGTTAACTACATGTATTATATGTCTCTTTCTATGCTGGGTCCAATTTATTCGCAACCGTTGTAAAATAAAGTTTCATTGATTCATTGATTCTCTCTCTCTCTCTCTCTCTCTCTCTCTCTCTCTCTCTCTCTCTCTCTCTCTCTCTCTCTCTCTCTCTCTCTCTCTCTCTCTCTCTCTCTCACTCACTCTCTCTCTCTCTCTCACACACACACACAGACATGCGCGCATCTTCAAGAGGCATAGATCCTCATGCGCCCGGAAAGCGCATGCGGATCTAGGTCTCTTGGAGATGTTTGGAGCGCGCGCGCATGCACGCACACACACACACACACACACACACACACACACACACACACACACACACACACACACACACACACACACACACACACATCGTCGCGCTTTCAGAAGAGCATCCAGGTACCCTTTCAAATTCTTAAGTAAAAATTAATTCTTTTCAGAAAAAAAGAAATAAACAGAATACACACTTAATTAAGCCACTATGCTTCCATTTAAGACAAAGATTGCCATTCACCCGATATCACACGAATAGTTAGAATTAGCGCTATTCGTCGCGATGATTTCTGCAGGAATTATCGCGACAAAGGCGCTGCCGACAGCCAAAGGGTTATTTATTTATTTATTTATTTATTTGTTTATTGTCGTGGAGGAAGTGCTGGGGTGAGCTAAACAACAAATGGGCAGGTATTATCGCCAGAGGAATGTTCCTGCATTACACTGCTTGATTGGTTGCTTTGTGTTGGGTTTAACGTCCACCGCACCAGCCTGATCATGTACGACCCTAGGGGGCAGGTTATGGGGGACAGGGACAGCTATTGCCTATGGCAGTACGAACTGTACGCTCCAATTCAGGCGCACTGCTGCTGTGACACCTTAATTTACCAGACCTGTCAAAGGACACGCTAATGAACAAGCTCTTCTTTTCCCTTAGACCCCCACCCGGGTCTGCCCTGGGGGACTTGGGTGGGGTTAACTACTTTTTAGTTCCCAGGGTCACCCTGGTCAGCCCCACAGGGTGGGTTTCCCTTCTATTCTGGGGCATGTGTTTCTGTCTACCCTTGGTCTATTTACCTGTATTTGCCTTTTTTTAAACTCTCCTTACTGTCTGCACTGCTCTTGATATTGGATGTGTGTTGCTAAATGGTCTTAGCTTTATTTAGGCCCCATGTCGTAGGTTTATTTTTACGTATTAGACCGGCTGGCGCTCCACCATTTACAAGGCAGCTGTCTCCTTTGAGGACTCTCACAGAACTAGCCTTAAGGACAAGCGGCTCAGGAGAAAAAACAGAGATGCCGCAGCTCAGAACCCTGGCCATACCTTCCCCTGCAGCCACTGCGGTCGAACCTGCCTGTCCCGGATTGGCCTCCGCAGCCACGAACAAGCCTGCAGACGTCGTGGGCAACTCCTATAAAATCTTCGTTCGCGAAGTCAAGCCAAGAGATTAGACCGGCTAGTGACATACATGCAATATTCTGTTTAGTTGTTTTTTTCCCCCACAAGCAGTGCAGGCACGTCCTGAGAAAGTCTTGTTGCTGTCGGGACGTTAAGCAATGCGCAATCAATCAATCAATCATTTTCCCTTAGATTTCCATTATATTGCCATTGGCTTCAACATTCTTTAAATATTTCAGGACCGGGGGAGGATGGTGGTGGTTGTGGGGCTTGGGGGCGGGGTGAGGTGGGATGGGGGAAGGAAGGTGGGGGAACAATTAAGTCATATGCTGAAAGTATTATTTATCAACGACATTCGTGTGTGTGTTGTTATCATCGGTGGCTATATAAGCATTTAACCCATTCAGGCCTGACGCCCTACAGCAGGAGATTAATCGACCATGATGATTCAAGGGTAATGCCAGATAAGCTTGGCGCCTGTCGGCGCCAAGTTAATCTGGCAATACCCTTGAATTATCATGGTCGATCCATCTCCTGCAACTGGTGCATAGTCATTAGATGACGCCTCAAAATTTGGGAAATACGTGCATCGAGCTGAATGAGTTAATACACATTTATTTCAAAATGCTTTTTTTGTCAGTGTGAGTGTCGAGTCTATTAACGTTTTGATGAGTAAATGTCATAACATAAATTTCATTATCTCGTCCATTTGTGGGCATGCTGCGTAAACATGCATTGTTGTGTATTAACTTATCTTTTTGTGTGTGCATGGAATGTAGAACTGTACAGGCCAGCCTCAGTATATCGCGGTGTACTGTGGAGCCGAAAAGTCAGATCGCCATATCAGCGATCGCGCTATTGAAGTGCCGAATTTACATAGACTTGTGAAGCAAATTCATTTGGTAAACAAAAGGTCCTCGGCCGACGTGAGCCTTATCTGGCCCGCGCACGTCCGTGCGCGGACCAGCTAAGGTTCGACGTAGGCCCGAGGACCATTTGCTCACAAGACAACCCCATTGGAACCAGAGTCCTGTGCGCGTTAAAGCTGATACCGTGGCCTGTATGGGTACGCGTTATATTGAGGCTGACTTGTACTGCTGATTCACTGCTGTAAGCTATGTGGAGATCATTTGTTTCTTGAAAAATAAACAGTATGAAGACTGTAAACGCTCTTGCCCTGTGTGTAGCGTCATTGCATTTCATCCAAGTTAACCCCTTCGATGCCAGTGATCACTACTGATTTGCGCGTGTGAAACCAGTTCACACTGACCGACATTCGCGTGAAAAACACAGAATAAATGGGACCCAAACTAGGCATAAAGAACACAGGACAACAAGAGACATACATCCTCATCAGCCCCCGCGACGGCGTGGGCTGATGAAGATTTATGCCTCTTACGGCTGGATAACGCTCGCGGCCATGCCCTGGCAGGAATGGGGTTAAAATGTCAAGCCCTAGCGAGGTTTCTTTCACACACACACACACACACACACACACACACACACACACACACACACACACACACACACACACACACACACACACACACACACTCACACACACGACACACACACATGCACAGACACACCCACAAACACATGGAGGAAGCAGGTCCCTTGCATTGCACTGCATTGACAAATGCTATAATTTTAGCACAATCGGTGTTCAAACAAAAGCGATAAGCAACACATTAAAAAAAATCTAGATGAATTACACGCAAACTCCATTAGTAAACAGACTCATAATGGACACACATGAATTTCTTGAAGTAAGACGAGAGAATCAAGACCCCACAACCTTCTGCATTTTGTGAACAAGTTTTGACAGTAAATACTTGGCAGCATTGCCGCAAGAAATCTGTCACTGAAGCAAAACAATCTGAACAGAACATAGTTCTGGGAATCTCTCGATACCATTACTAATGCTGAGTTGGTGTACCTCGCCTGGTACCTAGATGAAAAGCACTACCAGAGCCATGGCTGCATTTTTTGCACTTGTCCGGTTTCAGCGCAGGGTCAACCGGACTTCAGTTGCTTGGAGTGGAATAGCTATTTGGAAACGTTGGACAATGTATATTTTTTGTTGTTGTTGTGAGGTACTAGTGCAAATAGCCACCACTCCAAACGACTGAACTCCGAATCCGGAAAAGTGCAAAAATCACAACAATAGCAACAGTAGTGGTTTTCACCTAAGTACAGCACGAGGCATATCAACTTAGCATTACTAATTCATCGTTCTTACAGAGTAACATCAGGCTGTTCGAATAACATAACCTGCCCAATGCGCAAGACGCCATAGGGCCGACGTCGGCCGCCGTTGCCTTCGCGCATTGGGTGGTTAATCTCACATAGCTTTAACAGAGTGCCGTCACACGAGCGAGCTAGACCGGGCTAGCGGGCATTTGTCTCGGTTTAAACTGATCACACGCGGGCTGAAAATTAACTGAAGACACATATGGTGTTGTGTGTGTAACCCCCACCGTGATCCACATGCAGTACAATGTGTACACATGGACGGGGCACAACAGGTACTGGGCGGAAAGACGAGAAAATAGACACAAAGAAAAAATATATATATGAAAAAATATAAAAACGCTTAAGTCCTCAATTGCAGTTGTCAACAATTAATTTTATTTATTACTAAACACTGCAATGCCAACCAAAAATTTACTACATTAAACCAAAACCAATGATATAATCAATCGATAACTAAATGAAGAATCTGTTACAAAAATACCAAACGAATTTCTGAGGTTCAGCCTATCAACAGAAAAATGTGAATTCGATGTTCTGAGGTGGCAGAGCTACGTTTTGGCTTAAGTGTGAGTCAAACAGGTCCCCAGAAACCCTGATTTAAGATTTCAGTTGGGCCCAAAAAAACCACACCGGAGTAAACGGGAAACACGACCGACTTGCAGACTAACGGGAATTGCTCTAAAACTGGAGGACCCGGTGGCTAGCAGCAACCACACCAGCCAGCTAAATTTCTTGGCTGACTGCAAAATTTACATAGCGCATTACTTCTATAATAACTAAAAATAAATGAAACTTGAAAAAATAATGTATGTGCACTCCAGCCAAATGAACAATTAATAATATACACAGGGACTATGTTTATGGCAGGCGCAAGGATATCCCAGACACCCACAGAGTACAAGTGGAAGGATACATACTTATAAAACAAAACATCTGTTATTCTTAAAATGCTTTACGTTACTAATTTCTTTAACTTTTCATAAATAACAGACTAACTTGTATTATATTTTAGTCGGATTCAATCTCGGAATTTTTAGAAAAAACAAAGGGAAATAAACAAAAATTGAATCACCAAAACAATGTCAGCGGTTGCTTCCCTTGTCTATACATTCTCTAATACTTTCCAAGCTTGGTAACAAGAAACTGTGAAAACAGTGGCGGTTACATGCGCTTGGCTGAACTAATAGACAAACGAATTTAAAAGCCTCGGTTTGAACAGTCTTTCAAATGCAAATATGATTAGGTGCCGCTCACAATAAGGTCAAGTTCAATTTCAATCGTAACACGACTGAGAAATGTGCAGTAACTCGAGTGCACTGAAGTGGGGGCGGGGGGAGGGGAGAGGGTGCAAGGGGGGTGGGAGGGGGGCGGGGAGGGGGGGAGGGTGTCATGTTAGATTCACGACATATATAGGACAGTTTTGGCGCTGTTAGGTTCGTGACTTTTACTCTGCTCGGGTATATCGTTAGATGTTATTAAGCCGATCCTGAGAAGTAGAGTACAAACTTGAAACCCATTTGTATATACGGTCCCAAATATAACGGTTCATGACTCAAACAGCAAGACACAACAATCAGACGCTTGATCTTTGGAAGAAATATTAGCACATTATCCGACATTCTAATTTCCGAATGTAGGCCTAACTACTATCTGGAAAGAAATTCTGCAATGCTTACGTGCGTGTATGTCAGAGAGAAGCTACAGCTTGTGCAAGGCCACTTCATGTGGCGCGCGCGCGTGTGTGTGTGTATGTGTGTGTGTGTGTGTGTGTGTGTGTGTGTGTGTGTGTGTGTGTGTGTGTGTGTGTGTTTGGGGGGCGTGTATAACTCACTCGGCATGTGCAAAGAACACTCACAGTGATCACAACATCACCTAGTCAAGTTGATAATAATTGTGACATCCTGTTTTAATGATGTAAGCCTGAAAATGGACTAATGGACTGCCAGTGCTATAGAAACTGTCTGAAGGCATCTGACACATTATTTTTGTCTTCTTTTTTTTTTGCGATTTCGCGGAAATGGCCGTTTACTGGATGCACAAATACCTTCACTGTGAACCAGAGATTCAATATTTTTTCATTCTGGTTTTTTTTTTTGTGTGTGTGCAGAGGATGCAGAAGATGTGCCCTAACATAATATTGCCTGATTTGGGCTTCTGGAATGAATTATGATTTATTTAGAGGAAAATGTTTCTCAAACCTCATTTTAGCATCGGCGAAGAGCGTGAATGGGGGTACCCTTGCGCCTTCGGCTATATCTCTTGTGTGTTCCTAAGGATTTTCGGGGAACATAGCTTAAACATCTCAGGATAAACTAAGGTACACTTTGAAACCCATCGTATTGAGTACTGGGGGGGGGGGGGGGGGGGAGGTGCACGGTAGATCTCGCTAGCTTATGGACTACCTCTACATATTTCTCCCACTGGAGTCACCTGCAGCCTTTTTGCAGATGATGGCACTAATAGCAACCTCGGGCACCTGCATCCCTAGTACTCTAGTCTTGTTGTTTGAGTAAAGATGGTCGACCAATGTTGAGGAATTGGCAGTTACTCTTGTTGCTTTAGTGACCAACTGTTTGAGACCAAACAAAGTAAGAGTAGTTTCCCAAGCAGGATTAGAAGAAAAAAAAAAAGATGATGTTAAAGTCGCCTAAGATTAATCGATCAGAAGTACATTTGGCCAATTGGTTGCATTATCCATCATTTCCGTAAATGCGTCATACCATTCCAAAGTGGCTGAGGGATTTCGATAAACAAAGCAGATTAATAATGGGGTGGCTTTGCTTGCTTTTAGTTTCATCCAGAGAGAGAGATGATGATGATGATGATGAAACTTTATTTATCAACGGTAAAAAGTTTTGACAGAAACAAATCGTCATTTTACAAACTTGCCGTTGCTAACATCTACAAGATAAAATAGATTAAAAGATAATAATAATAATAAAGAATTATATTTACACATATTATTTCATGCAACAATAAATTTAAAAAAAAATGACACAAAATAATAACACTTAACATTCATCTTATACCACACACACACACACACACACACACACACACACACACACACACACACACACACACACACACACACACACACACACACACACACACATACACACACACACACACACACACACACACACACACACACACACACACACCAACAATATAGATAAATGCATAATTATATTACATAAAAGCATTAACCATCAGGGTTTGTTTAAATGCCCAGTGTTGTTATGTTTGGCTCATCAGGTAATCGAAAAGTTTAGTTTTAAAGATTCCAAGTGAGGCTATAGTCTTCAAATGTGCAGGAATAGTGTTCCATACAAACGGTCCAGAAAAGGATAAACTAGTTTTAAAGAGGTCAATTCTAGGCAGAGGTAGGGGTAAAGTATTGTTCCTTGAGGACCGTTCGCGTTCTTGCTGTGGCACACATTTGGTGGTTAGATACTGCGGTGTCATGTTATTTAATATCTTGTGCATGAAGATGCATTTGTTGAAACTAAGTTGTTGACGTAGGCCGAGAATGTTTAGATGTCTAAATTTGTCTGTGGTAGGAATGGGCCGCGTATCTATCATTTTGACAGCTCTTTTATATATAGAGTTTAACCTGTTCATTTGAACATCACTACAACCGTCCCACACTGTGGAGACATAATCAACGTGAGACTTGATATGGGCATGAAAAAACAGTTTACGAGTATGTGTATCCGTTACTTGTCTAAGCTGGGACAACAGGAAAGTGTTTTTAGCAATGGTTTTACAGACTGTATTTATATGCGTCTCCCAACATAATTGTTCGTCAACGTGTATTCCCAAGAATTTACGCTCTGTGACTTGTTCTATCGGTTTAGCGTTCAGTTGTAAATGTAACGGCTGTGGTCGGCGTTGGTGTTTTTGTCGTGTAGTGATTAAAATACTCTTTGTTTTTCCTGGATGAAGAACCATATGATTCTCTCTACACCAGTCGGAAACCTCGCTGAGACTACTTTGTAAGCTAATGGTAATGTCAGCTGTTTTTTTTACCTGAAACATGGAGGCTCGTATCGTCCGCAAACAGGTTGCAATTAACATCAGTGTTAGTAATATGCAAAGGCAAATCATTAATGAATATTATAAATAGAAGAGGTCCCAAGATCGACCCCTGGGGGACACCGTAGTTAACTTGTCCTTGTTTAGAGTATTTTCCATGAGTATATACCTTTTGTTTTCTGTCTTTTAGGTATGATCTAAAAAATGCTATGGCAGTTTCACTTATATGGTATGCTGCTAGCTTTTTTAAGAGAATGTCATGGTCGACAAGATCAAATGCTTTTTGTAGGTCTAAGAAAACAGCTCCAGACATCAGGTTTTTATTTATTGATTCCAGCCAGCTGTCTACAATGTGTGCCAGTGCTGACTGACATGAGTGTTTCGGTCTAAAGCCGGACTGATGAATATTTATGAAATTACCCTTTTCTAGAAAATCGAGGAGGTGTTTTTGTATGTGTTTTTCAAGGGGCTTTGACAGGGCCGACAAAAGTGAGATAGGACGGTAGTTATTGACATCTTCAAGATCTTTTGATTTAGGGATTGGAATTACCTTGGCCTCTTTGAAAATAGTTGGAAACGTGCTGCGTTTTATACAGAGGTTAAAGATATAAGTGAGTGCCTCTACCGTATATGGTAGTGACATTTTCAGAATTTTGTTGTCTATACCATCCATCCCGGTGGACTTTTTGTTCGGCATGCTAGAGATGAATTTGCCGACTTCAGCGACGGTAATATCAGAAATGATGAATGTCTGCAGCATATTTTTGGCCTCACAGTATTTTTCCAGTACACTAGGAACTTGGTACTCTGTGTTACTACTTGCAGCTGACTGAGCAAGTGTTTCCGCTGTCGATAGGAAGTGCTTATTTAATATATCAGCTGACAAATGGGATGGTATTTCAGGGGCTGATTTACCCTTTGTTATAACGTTCAGGGCTTTCCACACCGATGCTGTATCTTTTTTGTCCCTAATCATTTCCTGGAAGAACAGTTTTTTTGACGCTCTCACTAAGTATTTAACACGATTTCGTTGTTTTTTATATTCATCAAACTGTTTTTCTTTCTTAAGTTTGTCTCTAAATGACATGGCCTGTTTGACATCTACTGTTAACCAGGGTGGCAGGGTAGAGTGCTTAACTCGTTTTTCTCGTATGGGCGCATGCTTATTTAGGACTCCAAGGAATAGATCCATCCAGTACGACAGGGCACTGTCAGGAGAAGTGTGGTTATACACGTCCCTGAAAGGAGTATTGCGCAGATCCCGCAGAAAGTCGCCGTTATTAAATGTTTTGAAAGAACGATATTTAATTGTTTTATGTCTCTTTTTGTTCTCTTTGTCTAGTTTCATGGAGACTGTGCAACATACTGGGTTATGGTCACTGACAGCTAAGGAGGGAACATGTACATTTGATATTTTATCATCATTTGTCACATAAATATGATCAATCAGGGTTGAAGATGTACATGTGGTTCTAGTGGGGGTTTTAATTAACTGTTCTAAACCAAATAGTGCTGTTGTTGACGCCCATGCAGCATTGGACCCTTTAGATTTAGAAAGATCGATATTAAAATCGCCCAGAAGAACAACGTCAGCTTTATTTTGATTTACGCTATCCATCATTGCTACGAAGTCATCATACCAGTCCCAGCTGGCTGCGGGATTTCTATAAATAAAGCCAATGAGGACGGGGGGTGATTTAGATGTCTTCACTTCTACCCACAAACTTTCCACTTGAGCTGACTCTAAGTCTTGTCGCCGTTTGACGTTACCAAGTATTGAATTATGTATATATACAGCTAGTCCAGTGTGTTGTGGGATTGAGGCATCTCTGCGGAGTACTGAGAAATTTGGGACAGAAATGGAGTTATCCCTTATTGAACTTTTAAGCCTCGACTCGGACACACCAAAAATATGAAAATGTAAGGGCGTGTTTAGGAACACGGATAAATCGGGCACCTTGTTAACTAGATGGTATATGTTAAGATGGCCAATTCTCAGTTCGTCTGTTCGTTTCGGAACAGTATTTAGATTACGATTTTGCATGTCGATAAAAACACAAATGTAGCGAAAAATATAATACAAAATTAATATGGTCACAAAAAATAATCCAACAAAATAAAAAATAAAAATCAACTAATATCAATATCTATAGAATGCTTTAAATAAGCTCAATAAAAAAAATACACGGCAAAGAAACACAATGTTTATCACGCGCTTAGTCTAAGTTCAGCAGAATGTTTACGGTTTTCTTGCTTGGTTATGTCAACAAAAAATAACAAAGTCAGCAACTATAAAAGAGAACAAATAAAAAATGACTTGTCAAGGAACTATGCACGTTCACCTGCGACAAAGTTCATAATACACAAAGCTAATTTGACGACTTAAAAATAAGAAGAAAGAAAAACAAACAAATTTAAAGTCTAAGAAAATGGTACAACTATAATATTTTAAAAAATCGCTAAGTGAAAAAAGTATATTTAAATCGGGAATTGGTAATAGCAGATCGGAAATTACTGTCAATAATTGGTCCACAAAACGCGCACAGTGGGACTTTATCAAAGAATGTCGAAATGGCTATCACGCGTGTCCTAATTTCCGGCGCGTGGCCTGAACTTTTGAAGAAGCGAAAACAAGGCGGCACAGTCACTCTCACTAAGCTGCGGCACTCCAGGGGGTGGGGGCGGCGGGGGGTAGGGGAAAGTTGGGGGTTTGGGGTACGGGTAGGGGTACACAGGTCGACCGCCTGCCATGTAGGAAGGGGCGCCCATGAGTGTTGATGTGCGATCATAGCCGGGCTGCTGTGGCTTGTGTTCTGGAGCAGCCCCGGCCTTTGATCCACCGCCATAAGCAAACGGCGCTGGTGTACGGTCAGCATGGTTCGGATCGTGCTGACTAGAGTCTTTTGCAAAAGCCTGCTCTTGGTGGAATCTGGGCGCCATTCTGAAGACTTTCGTCACAGCCTGCTCCTCGCGGAATCGGGGCGCCAAGCTTGAACTGGCTGCGTGCTGAGGGCGCTGACTGTGTTGAGGCCCTTGGTCTCGAAGGCCGGGATGCCCGTTACCGCCATGCCCGGGTACATTTAGCTGTCCGTGGCGGTGTGGGTTTTGGTGTCTAGCCTCAGTGGGGCGGGTTACGATGTTGGAGGTACGGCCAGAGTACGCCCGCTTGATGTTTACAGCGAGAGCACTGGTGCCCCGCTTGTTCGGATGGATGGCGTCTCTAAACCACCCGCTCTTTACCTCGCCGGTCCTTGTGTAGAACACTTGGTCGTTGTCAATAAAGTTTACCTTCAGCGAGTGGCACACCTCCCTGAGACAAAGGTTGGTGTCTGTGACGCATGGATCAGGCTGCTGACGTTCGTTGATCGTGGGCAGGATGGATGAGATGAAGATTTCTGCCTTGGGGAAGACTCGTCTGGCAGCAGAAATCACATCCTTCCAGCCCTTCTTGCCGATGACGAACCCACGCTTACAGTCATTGATGCCGACATGCATGACGACTGTGGTGACTGCATTCGTGGGGTCGGCATCGTGAAGGTGCTGGAGGATGCCGGCTCTGTCGAGGCCTGACACTGACACGACCTGCGCTTTGTCTGTGCCAGTGACAGACATCAGGTCTCCATGAAGGCCGCGTAGTATCGAATCGCCGAGTAGTAGCGTCTGGGTGCCGGGCTTTGGGTTTTGGAGTGCAGAAAGGTCGGTGGCTTTGTCGGTATCTGAAGATGGTCGGTTTGGTGCCGGCTCTTTGCGCTCGGGGGTTAGCGGAGATGCACGCGGGGGCTCAGAAGTTGTCGTTGAGGTTGGCGACTTTTCCAGCGCTTGCTTGGGCCGAGTGTTGGACGGGGGTGACGGGTTCTTCTTGCCGCTTTTCCTGTCGTTTTTCTGGCCATCCTTCTCCCCCTCCAGCTGGGTGATCCGCTCAAGCAGGTGTCTAATCTCCGTGTGCAGCGAATCCACCTCGATGTTGTACGAGTGGCGGATCTCCCCAACGGCGGATCGGAGAGCCGATATCTCCGCCATCAGGCGCTCAACAGCCAGGGGGTCAGGGTTGAGTACTACCGGGCAGACTGTCTGGCACGCAGACTCAGTGGACACTGCAGCAACAGGAGCAGATGGATGAGTGCCAGCCCCGCCGGCGTCTGTTGTACTGGCAGCGGGAACACTGCTGTCATGGTCGCTGGTGGCGATGCTGGTACCAGTGCTGCCGGTGTTAAACGTATTGGCAGCACCAGCAATGTTGACGCTGTTGCTGATGGTGACGTTGGTGCTAGTGCTGCCCACGTCAAAGGCATCGGCAGCACAAGCACTGTTGACGCTGTCGCTGATGGTGGTGCCAGTGCTGCCGATGTCAGACATATTGGCAGCACTAGCACTGTTGACGCTGTCGCTGATGGTGGTGCCAGTGCTGCCGATCTCAGACGTATTGGCAGCACGAGCACTGTTGACGCTGTCGCTGATGGTGGTGCCAGTGCTGCCGACGTCAGACGTATTGGCAGCACTAGCACTGTTGTCGCGGTCGCTGATGGTGGTGCCAGTGCTGCCGATGTCAGAAGCATTGGCAGCACCAGTACTGTTGACGCTGTCGCTGATGGTGGTGCCAGTGCTGCCGATGTCAGACGTATTGACAGCACCAGCACTGTTGACGCTGTCGCGGATGGTGGTGCCAGTGTTGCCGATGTCAGACGTATCGGCAGCACCAGCACTGTTGACGCTGTCGCGGATGGTGGTGCCAGTGCTGCCGATGTCAGAAGTATCGGTAGCACAAGCACTGTTGACGCTGTCGCTGATGGTGGTGCCAGTGCTGCCGATGTCAGACGTATTGGCAGCACAAGCACTGTTGACGCTGTCGCTGATGGTGGTGCCAGTGCTGCCGAAGTCAGACGTATTGGCAGCACAAGCACTGTTGACGCTGTCGCTGATGGTGGTGCCAGTGCTGCCGATGTCAGACGTATTGGCAGCAATAGCACTGTTGACGCTGTCGCTGATGGTGGTGCCAGTGCTGCCGATCTCAGACGTATTGGCAGCACTGTTGACGCTGTCGCTGATGGTGGTGCCAGTGCTGCCGATGTCAGACGTATTGGCAGCAATAGCACTGTTGACGCTGTCGCTGATGGTGGTGCCAGTGCTGCCGATGTCAGACGTATCGGCAGCACAAGCACTGTTGACGCTGTCGCTGATGGTGGTGCCAGTGCTGCCGATGTCAGACGTATTGGCAGCACTGTTGACGCTGTCGCTGATGGTGGTGCCAGTGCTGCCGATGTCAGACGTATTGGCAGCACCAGCACTGTTGACGCTGTCGCTGATGGTGGTGCCAGTGCTGCCGATGTCAGACGTATCGGCAGCACTGTTGACGCTGTCGCTGATGGTGGTGCCAGTGCTGCCGACGTCAGACGTATTGGCAGCATCAGCACTGTTGACGCTGTCGCTGATGATGGTGCCAGTGCTGCCGAAGTCAGACGTATTGGCAGCACAAGCACTGTTGACGCTGTCGCTGATTGTGGTGCCAGTGCTGCCGATGTCAGACGTATTGGCAGCAATAGCACTGTTGACGCTGTCGCTGATGGTGGTGCCAGTGCTGCCGATCTCAGACGTATTGGCAGCACTGTTGACGCTGTCGCTGATGGTGGTGCCAGTGCTGCCGATGTCAGACGTATTGGCAGCAATAGCACTGTTGACGCTGTCGCTGATGGTGGTGCCAGTGCTGCCGATGTCAGACGTATCGGCAGCACAAGCACTGTTGACTCTGTCGCTGATGGTGGTGCCAGTGCTGCCGATGTCAGACGTATTGGCAGCACTGTTGACGCTGTCGCTGATGGTGGTGCCAGTGCTGCCGACGTCAGACGTATTGGCAGCATCAGCACTGTTGACGCTGTCGCTGATGATGGTGCCAGTGCTGCCGATGTCAGACGTATTGGCAGCAGTAGCACTGTTGACGCTGTCGCTGATGGTGGTGCCACTGCTGCCGATGTCAGACGTATTGGCAGCACCAGCACTGTTGACGCTGTCGCTGATGGTGGTGCCAGTGCTGCCGATGTCAGACATATTGGCAGCAGTAGCACTGTTGTCGCTGTCGCTGATGGTGGTGCCAGTGCTGCCGATGTCAGATGTATTGGCAGCACCAGCACTGTTGACGCTGTCGCTGATGGTGGTACCAGTGCTGCCGATGTCAGACGTATTGGCAGCACCAGCACTGTTGACGCTGTCGCTGATGGTGGTGCCACTGCTGCCGATGTCAGACGTATTAGCAGCACTAACACTGTCGACGTTGTCACTGGTTGTGATGGTGGTGGGATTGTCGGTGATGCCAACGTCAGAAGTACCAGTACTGATGACGCTGTCGCTGGTATTGATGGTGGTGCTACTGTCTCCGACGAGAGTTGTGATGACAGCGCGAGCACAGCTGCCGCTGATGGCGTTGTCCTTGCCGGTGGGGCTGACGGTGTCATCCATCTCAGTGTTGGTCAAGGAGTCATGGTCCACTGGCAGTGCAGAGTCAACTCTAGACGGCAGCGCCAGCTGACTGTGTCCAGACTGGGCAGCCAAGGCGTTTACGATGTCTCTCAGTGCCGCAAACTCCCTGTCCACCCACTGGCGGCAGGACCGGCCCTGCACCAGGAAACTTGCTGTTGTGTAATACACATGAATGACAAGTAGTTGCCGCCTACCGTCTTTCAGCCGTATAGTTGAATGCACAAGGTCTTTGGGCAGACTACTCAAATCTGGGTCAATTAGGTGTTCATAAATGGTATGGTGTTCTCCATAATCCTCCCAGGTTGTTGTAACACCTTGAGGCCGAAATTCGTCAACGTAGCGTAGATTTAACACCTTTCGCCACACTGGTAGCTTCGTATGGTCCGTATGGTAAGTGATCTGAATGGGGTCCAGAGTACGTCTTATCTCTTCTACGTTTGTCTGTGTGAAGCCTAGCTTGGACCGTGTGGTCGGGCCCATCTTGCCATCACTCTAGCTGACACCACACAAAGACTAATCGCCTACAGACAACGCACAGATTACGAGCACACACCTGGCCTGACAATACACGGTCGGTCACGGGTGGCAAAACCTGGTGTAAGGAGGGGGTCTGAAGATGCAAATTGTATTTATCTAAAGGCGCACCGGTCAGGCGCAGTTGAATGTTTACGGATTTTCGTTGGTATAAATGAAAAGATATTCAGTGGTCGACAATGATTTGCACTGGGTTGTCTTCGGCGACCAATTTTGACAAACCCAGGGCTCCACGAGAGTTGAAACTCTTATTTCTCCTATCTCTGCTTTTATGTTTGACAGAAATAGAGGCGGTCGGATGATGAGGTGAGACCCCTGACCCCTGGGCCAGGCATCTGCGCTGGTGTGTTTACACAGTGTTGGGACTATGATGACAGGCGTAGCCAGGTCTGACGCCCCTTGATTACAAAACACTGGAGGCCATATGAGTCACCGCACACGTGTACAAAATTTGAAAATGGAAGACAAGAGAGTTCAGTGGAAATCATATTATGGGAAAACACTCATAAGTCATTACTCACGAAAAACTCCATCCTCTCACGTGAAAAATCGCCAGAATGTAGGAGACACAATCACAAACCCGTGTGCCAAATATCATACTTGGCAAATTCACTTAAGACACATGAATCCACTGCGAGCTGGAGCACGATATGAATGCGTGCTGACGCTCCCGGAGAGCGAGAGAGAGGAGAGAGAGAGAGAGAGAGAGAGAGAGAGAGAGAGAGAGAGAGAGAGAGAGAGAGAGAGAGAGAGAGAGAGAGAGAGAGAGAGAGAGAGAGAGAGAGAGAGAGAGAGAGAGAGAGAGAGAGAGAGAATGAATGAATGAATGAATGAATGAATGAATGAAACTTTATTTTCCAAGGATAAAAGAATAGGTGCGCAGACCTGTTTTCATTCTTGTCCTTGCTACACACTACAAAACAAAATAAGGTACATAAAATCACTCTCTTACACACACACACACGCGCGCCGGTGTGCAATTGCCGCGTGCACAGGCTTGTGCCAGATTAGCTTAGGCGCCAAGCCAAGCCTGCACAGCCCTCCATACAAACACACACACACTCACACACACACACACACACACACACACACACACACACACACACACACACACACACACACACACACACACACACACACACACACGGCTCACTCCAACAAACATAAACAGGCATACACACACACACACACACACACTGGCACACACACGCGCGCGCGCGCGTGCGCAAGCGACGTAGGGATGCGCGCGTGCACACACATACACTTGCACACACACAGATAAACACACACCCGCACACACACGCGATAGCGGCCTCCCCGCGCCACTAAACCGCGCACAGCTAGATGCTATAGTCTGCCATGGAAATGTGAATAAGCCAGATATTCAGTGTGACTAGACTTGTATAGCGATCCCGCAACCACCGCGCGCGCGGGTCGACGCGAAGAAACCACAGCACTGCCACGCGGCGCGAGCGCCCAAGGCTGTGTCTCTCGACGGCATCCCGTCTGGCCATAATGCGGCTTGCTGGAATGCCAGCGGTATACTACATGCGTTCATAAATGTTAGAAGAGAATACAGACTATCCGGGAAATGCCGCATAAGGCATGGAGCGCTACATGTAAAAAAAAAATTTAAAAAAAGAAATAAAAAATAAAAGGAAAAAATTAAGTTTTGTCTTGATGTTTGAGTAGCTTGGTTTGTAAGTTTTAAGCGATGGCGCGGCTCTAACATCCGCAGGAATAGAGTTCCATAACTTTGCACCAGAATAGGACAACGACGACCTATAAATGTCCAGTCGAGGCATCGGTACAACAAGATTGTTCGCTGGTGTTCGACTGGACCTCGTATGAGCAAAGTGGAACAAACTATTGAGATAGGCTGGTGTTTCTGAGAGGTTGATTTTGCGCATGAGCACCAACTTATTATACTTAAACTGTTTTTCAAGTGGCAAAATGTCTAACAGCTTGAACTTATTGTCAGTACGAATGACTTCTGAGGGTCTGTCAACAATGAGTTTAATGGCTCTTCTGTGAAGCGAGTTCAGACTTTTTAAATTAGCATCGCTACTACCGTCCCAAATAGATGAGGCATAATCCAAATGAAAATGAATATATAGTAGAAGAGTTTCCTTGTTGGCTCATCAGCGAAATGTCTCAATTTTGACAGGAGGAATACATTTTTAGATACTATTTTACACAGTTTAGTAATGTGGCCTTGCCAGCACAACTTCAATTCGTCTAAGTTGATTCCAAGCACCCGTTGTTCTCTGACTTGCTTCACAGGCTGGCCGTTAAGCGTTAGTTGAAGGGAGGGGGGGGTTCAACTGATGCTTTTGCGAGAGAGAGAGAGAGAGAGAGAGAGAGAGAGAGAGAGAGAGAGAGAGAGAGAGAGAGAGAGAGAGAGAGAGAGAGAGAGAGAGAGAGAGGTATACACAGGTATGAACCTGACATGTTAATGCAGACAGTCGAGCTATTACATAATCTGCAGCAACAGTAGAAGAGTATTAGGTAATAGGAAACTTGTCACTAACTATACGAATAGTAGCATAAGGGAGCCGAACATACTATTAATTCTGAAGTAAATATTTATGGAGGCGATCTTTGAAGACGCTAATCTTACAAATTGATTTTAGGTGTGAAGGTAAATTATTCCACACTTTGGCGCCTGAAAAAGACAGGCTGGTTTTACAGATGTCTAATCTAATTTTTGTGTTTTTCCTATTATTGTCGGAAAATAGAGTTTTTAGATAGGGTGGGGCTTTTCCGTGCATAATCTTGTGCAGTAGAACGCAGCGATTAAATTCAAACTGTTTTTTCAATGTTAGTAACTTCAGAGATTTTAATTTTTCATCAGTCGAAGTAGGACCGGGAAGTATTAATTTAATGCCCCGACGATACAAGGAATTAACTTTTTTCATGTGAACTTCGCTGTAGAACTATAGTCACAATGCGTTTTGATATGCGCATGGAAAAAGAGTTTACGGATATCAGTATTAACTATATGGCGTAGTTTTGATAACAGGAACAGATTTTTGGAGATTGTTTTGCATATAGAGTCAGTATGCGGTTCCCCAGCTTAATCAGTTGGTTGTCCACTAAAACGCCTAATAAGCGATGCCTAGTTACTTGTTCTACAGGCTGGCTATCTAAGGAGAGTGTTAGGCCCCGCCACACATACCCGATTTTGAGGCCGATTCCCGAGCAGTTTCGAATCGGTCGGTGATTGGGCCGGACTATAAAAACGTATACACTGCCACACATTTCCCGACTTTTTTTAGCCGACCGGTTTGAACCGAGGATCAAAGTCGTACCTGTTTCTGCACAATGGCTGCTAGTTTTGACAGTGATGATGATGTGCTTGTATTATCAGCAGTTTTGCATCATATTCGGGAAGAGGCGGGCGAGACATCGGCAACGAAGGTGGTACTCATCTTCCGCCATTCAGTTCAAACTGAAACGACGTGCTTTGCGAGACGCGCTCTGATTGGTTGAAGCTTACAATCGGGGCCGATTCGGATCGGAAAAAATAGAGCAGGTTCTAGACACCCGATTCCCAGCCGATTGGGATCGGATCGGATATATGACGTCATCCGATCGCAATCGGATCGGAATCGGCTTTAAAATCGGGGCACAACCGGCATGTGTGGCGGGGCCTTTAAAGGTGGTAGGCTATGCTGGTGTTTCTGACGTGAAGTAACTAACATGCTCTTTGTGTTTGGAATACTAATAATCATGTGATTATCACTGCACCAGCCTGCTACTTCATCAAGACTTTGTTGGAGTACCTTATTAATGGTTGCGATATCTTTATCAGATGTGTGTATGGTCGTGTCATCTGCGAACAGATCGCAGTTTGCTTCTAAATGAGATATGCACAGTGGCAGATCATTAATAAATAGATTAAATAATAAGGGCCCGAGAATAGACCCTTGTGGAACAGCGCAAGTTACTAAATCGTCAGAGGAATATTTGCCATTTAGCAGAGACTGAGCAATAAGGTCAGCAAAAACACGAAATTTACAGATTAGTCAGAAAAAAAAGCCCATGAGCTGACGGAGTTCATGGAGAGGTTTGGGGTAGCTACCGTCACGACTTCACAGGGATTTCGTTAGTAAATCCAATAAAGTATTTCACTAATCAATACCATTAATATCTACATGTTTCCCGATTTATTCACAAACTAACAAATCATGTTTCACGGCTTCACTATGTCACGAGTCAATATAAATGATAAAAACCATGTCTTCCAGTTCCTCGACCCCTCGCCCTCGGTGCTTCATTTTGCGGCAGTCAGTACCAGCATACAGCTTATCCCCCCCCCCCCCACCCGCCACGGGCCGTCCTTTTACTTCGTGAAACGAGAAAGCCATTTTGAGGCATTTGTGATGCGTGGAAGTCGTTTTTCCTATCGACAGGAATACGATACTGTGTCAACTCCCCGACTGCGGTATCGGGAGAAGTCGCTAACCCACCTCCGTTGGTGGGTTAGCTGGCCCGCAACAATTTAACTCTGGTTATGTTTGCAGGTCGTGTGATCAACATGACTCGATATTTAGACCGAGATAACTCAGTCGTGTGATCACCCAAAACTTGCTCCGGTTTAAGTTTGTTCTGTTTGTCATGTATTTTGGCACGGATTTTTTTTAGGTTGTGCGGTCACAATTGAGCGAGTTATGGTCACAAGGCCTATCCCGGGTTTACCGTCTGACGGGCCTCACAGACTTCTTGAACAACCATCAGGTAAGCTGCTGTGACAACACAGTTTGTGGAGCTGTATTTATTTTCTCTGTCCTGATTTTACCCTTCTGAGTAGCTCTGTGCCTGTCACCCCTCCCAGGGTATAGGCCGTCGACGAGAGACTCCCGCGACTCCTGTCCTGTGCTTCTCCTTCGATTTTACTCCAGCGGTTCCCAGTCTCTTGATGTTTGCTTGGAGGTCTCAACGACAGGTGTTTCTCGGCCTGCCTCTTTTCCCCTTTCCCTGGGGGTTCCATGACAGTGCCTGCCTAGTGATACTGGAAGCTGGCTTTCTCAGACTGTGACCAATCCATCCCCATCTTCTTCGCCCAATTTCATTCTCTGCTGTTATCTGCTCTGTTCTCTCCCAGAGTCTGACGTTGCTCATGCTTCTGAGTAGGCTCAGAGTAAAATGTGTATATAAAGTCTGTTAACCCAAGGCCGCATTTCCCAGACTTTTTGAAACTTTTGTAGATGTCACCTGCCGACTATGTATTAGTTGCAGGTGATCGATCGACCGTGATTATTCAAGAGTAGTGCCAGATTAGCTTGTAGAATAAAATGTAAAATTCATATTCATATTTTTCATTTGTTATTACCTGGTTTTTTTTTTAGAAGAAAATATAACAATTTGATTGTTGCGTTCGACTTTTATTTAGTCCCCACCCACAAGGTGTTTGATGTTTAGAGGCTAAAATTAAAGTTACAGGAACGGTTCCCCCCACCCCCTCCTCTCTTCCCCAATGAAAATTATCCTCCTACGCCATTGTTACGTCGATGGTAATCGCTCAATTTTCTCGCGATTGTTTGTAATTAACCCATCCGTTGTACTTTGCTATCTCTTGAATTTCTAAATTTGACGTGTCTGTATTCCTTTCATGTTTTGTAATGTAGGCTACACAGGACAGCTTGTAAGACATGCATGATATTCGGTTTCCTCCCTACGTCACACGACCAGTCACTTTAGAGTAAACTGTACCATGTGACCGTGATATAAAAACCACTGTAGCGAAAAATGGCGGACGTTTTATAGCCCTCTCGATGACGCGTTAGGACCTCGTTTTCGAGTCTTGACAGCAACTCGGTTCGACAAAAAAGCAGAAAAAACGCACTAAAGTAGTCCTATTTGACGTAATACACATAATCTGCCTTATGTTTTACGACGTGAGGAGCCAACTCAAACAATATTTCACCACTAATTACACAGCGCAAACAGCAAAAGCCTTCGCCAAATCCATCCGCTCATCGCCATGCACCGAGACATTGTCAAAGTTCGGGAAACCACGGAACAAAAATAGCTTCCGAGTTTTTTTTTTAACCAATCAGAACAGCAATCCTAGCAAACCGGCAACACATTGTCGTCTGCTCAGCCACCAACATGCCACATTTTCACCAAAGCACAGAGCAACAAATTCAAGAACTAAAACGAAAATACACACCCAGCAACACTATACACAAAGCACGCTATTGCCAAAGTTCTCTCTTCACGTCACTCAGTGCGGGACTATCTGAAGAAAAACATCTCACAAATTTTCGAAGACTATCTGACATTATGTCAACGCTGTAAAATAAAATCTTACCTTAAAAATCCATCTCAGCACTAGTCCTGCTGTTAACAACGAGCGTTTTTTTTTGTTTTTTGTATTCCTTTTTCCAGATATCCCAACACGCATGACACTTTAGGATATAACAACGACAATCTGCTGCACACTCGAAGCATCCCCTTCTGTCATCTTGAATCTAAAAGCACGAAGCACCATGCAAACTTGCATAAGCTGTCACATCAGACAGTGGTCAAATGCCGATCGCTTCATCAAAAAGTTCTTAATTTTTCTGAATCACACAGCAGTCAAGAAGCACTGTCACTGTCATACTTTAACGACCTTTTGTGGACATTGCAGCTTATATCATTCTGTACACAAGCCAAGATTAGTAGCTTTTTACTCGCGAAACTTGCGCTTCTGACACGGAATCATGCTACGTCACACTCTGGGAATCCCCGGCAGTCACCTATCCGCCACAGAAGCGGCCCTCTTCATAAACCGGATTTTTTCTAAACAATAAACGGAGGAAGGAAAACAAATACGTTATTGGTCGGAGGGGTTCGCTACACGGACCTTTGTAGGCCTTCGGGAGGTCAAAGGAATCATTGTACCCCTCAGGCCTTCGGGGTACAATGATTCCTTTAACCTCCCTCAGACCTACAAAGGTCCGTGTAGCGAACCCCTCCGACCAATAACTTATAATGTACCCACTCCATACAGTTTTCCCTTTTTTGACACATATAATGATGTATTCACAAACCAGATAGGTGAGGCTAGCGCTGGCAGAATTGTACACAAACCAAGGGGAATCACTCAGCGCTGGACAGACAAACAGTTAGATCCCCTGCCCCCGCCTATCAGGGATGTAGATGATTGTCTTGTTCTATACCTGCGTATTTCTCTGTGGGCTGGCGAATGGATGCCTGATAGGCGGGGACAGGGGATCTAACTGTTTGTCTGTCCAGCGCTGAGTGATTCCCCTTGGTTTGTGTATAATTATATATTGTATAACAAGCAAATTAATATTCATTAATTTGCTTGATACTCTTTTCTTCGTAAAATCCTTTGCAGGCCCGCAAAAATCAGTCGACAGATGTGATTACTTGACCCGAATCAAAACTTGATGCCCGAGTCGTCAGACGAAGACATTTTGATTCGGGTCTCGTAATCACATCTGCCGGTTATCGGCACTATATCAAGCAAACTGTGGCACAATAATATATAATAATAGTAGTATACTGCATTACAAGATTTATCATCATCATTACCATCATCATCTATACGCACTAAACTTGACCTGTCGTGGTTGATCCATCTCCTGACAAGACTGACAAGACATTAGTGAGTTTCGTTTGCGACGAACGACTCCCAAAACCGAACGGGTGCGAAGTTGTGCCGGAAATCCTGCTTCTGCTGTAAGCACAGACAACACTCCAAACATCTCCAAGCGGCATAGATCCTCATGAGCCCCGAAGGCTCATGAGGATCTATGCCTCATAGAGATATTTAGAGTGTTGTCTGTGCTTATGGTACAAGATGGTTACCCGCTGTGTTTCTCTCGTTCGTTGTTAGGAGTCGTCCGGCGTAAACGTAACCTCTCCTGTGATAGAAGCGAGGGAGCTACACCGCCAGTACGCAAAGATTCTCGGTCAGACGCTGGCCCTAACTGGCTCACGCACAGCTGCGGCCGAAAAAACCAAGCGATGAAACATGTGAAAAAAGGGAAAATTACAGTGGTGTGCACATCATTCTACATTTTTGTTTGTTTTTGTTGTTTGGTTGGTTGGAGAGTGGGGGTGGGGGGGGGGGAGGGAGGAAGGGAATCCAGAAGCCATGGAACCGTCTCCCCCTTCCCCCAAATCAGTAATTGTCACGTGATGTCATGCCCGTCAGTCCGGGCGTTATCAGAACCCCGCTAAGAATGATGGCCAACTTTGAAAGTGTTATGTCTTTCTCGACCTGCAGCCAGACCAGCCGACCAGCAGAGAGGTGAACTATGCAACCGCACGTGGCCGAATCGTCGTAAACAACGGCGGACTTGATGATGATAAATGCTGCGGGTATTCCCTCCGCCATCACAAATATGACTCCAACGGTTTTGTCTTCTTGTGCGGTGTAGGTGGCGGTGGCTGTGAAGTAGTACACCCCGTCATAAGGGACGGTAAATACCCCGGTGGTGTAGTTGTAGGAGTTTTTCTGGTCGCCGGACACTCCACGGAAAATAATGTGGGATCCAGAAGACAGTGTTGCACTATCCAGCGTTACAAGGGTAGCCTGGAAGAAGAACCGCTTGGAGTGTAGTTCTGAAAGAAATGACAAGCACGTGTACATGGGCAGGTCTTGCCACATAGTCGCTCTGCATAGGCGTATTTAACACACAAATACACACACACCCGTGCGTGAAAATGTGTTGTAATATTTAAAATATTTTACATATTTTAATATATCTCATCAATGCACACTCGGGCGATTCATAACACATTGTTCATTACCATGAAAATACCCGTCAGCTTCTTGTTACCGACGGATGCACAGTGTGACTGCAGGCATGGGATGACCGTTGCAGAATCGATCACCTATTAACATGGCGGGTAGTATGAAATAGCACGAATGTGCCATTTCGTACTACCCGTGTTAAGAAGTGATTGATTACGCAACGGTCATCCCATGCCTGTGAGTGTAACTGTAATGGAGGCTACTTATATCTCTCGTCGTACTGGCCTGCGATTTGGTGATGTACGCAGTGAACGTATATTGGTAGTTGACGTTTTTGGCCAGCGTTGTGATCTTGGTACATGGAACATTGGCAGGTGGATACCTGCTGCTGGACGATTGTGGGGGTGAACGTGGAGAGGGCGGGGTTGTGGTGGTGGTGGTGGGGGTGGGGTCAATCTTTTGGTTGGGACCTTCAGCCCGAGACAAAAATGTCTCTCGTAGGGCTACGTTTGCTTCCCACTGACCGAAAAATCAAAAGGGGAGGTGGGGGTGGGAGGGTGGAGAGGGGGGTGATGGGGAGTGGGGGGGGGGGGAGGGGGAAACCCCTACGCCACTGCACTGCTTCTATGGCATAGCGCCTAACCTCCGGGTGAGCTCTATGCGCGGTCTTGCTGCTACCATTCCGACCCCCCCCCCACCCCCCCCACCCCCTAATTAATGTCACTTATGGTTTTGCTGTCTGTGAAACTCTGACGATTCTACAAAATCAACTTACCTTTCAGACGGCCTTGCACGTGTTGCGTAAGTTGTCTATTTTCTGTTTTCAAGTCTATTATTTCAGCTGCTAATCGACTGTTTCCTGTTTTGATGTCTGTTATTTCAGCTGTTAATTGACGGTTTCCTGTTTTCAAGTTTGTAATTTCAGTTTTCAATTCGCTGTTTTCCTCTCGAAGCGCCGTCAGTCCCGCCTCCAGCAGTGTGAAGCGAACTTGCGTTTCATCCACAAACACCGTGGCGCCCTCAAGTGCCGGGTCGTCCCTGGGAAGACATGCAGCGGCTGGAGAGTCGGGAGGTAAACTGCAAGTGTAGTTTCCACCAGACACAGGGTTCGGAAGCAGCATGCTGAACGTGTTGCCGTCTTTCTCGGAGCTTGGTAGCCTTTGCTGGGATGGTGTCTGTAAGAATAACTATAAGTAATTACCCGTTGCGCAACAAGCCATCGGTCCGACGTCGGCCGCCATTGGCCAGCGCACGGCCGTGCGCGGGTTAACGGCGCTCTCCGTCGGACCGATGGCCTTTGCGCACTGGGTACTGTCGTGGATTGCTACGGTGAACAGCAGCCAAATCAGTCACTCAATAAGAGACGCCCAGAGGAGTGGAGGAAGGCAGCCCACGCAGTGAAGACCGGACTTGAAAGACATTGAGAGATTCATAGTAAACCAGACCAATATAGGCGCGATATCCAAAGGAAACGGGGTGAATTCTGATGTGTGGGGTGGAGCGCGTATGGGCCTTTCTTATGGCAGGTATCCCACTTTGGCTGAACTGAACTGAAGTGAAGTGAACAGTTGGCGTAAATCAAAAATAAACTTTTACAAACTCGTTACGGTACACCCAGGCTATTGAGATGGGTCGTGGGTGCGAATTCAACAGCATGTGTATGACGTCGTGTGGGCAGTGGGCAGATGTTCACATCTGCACGGGACATAGACGACCCCGCCCTCCACGAGTCGCCTGCTGCCTTGAAGGCCTGGCCGCTTGGCTGCGGAAAGGCTAAGGGAGGAAACCCCTGACATCAAAGCCCCCGTGTCTCCGGGGAAGGCTTTTGAGCCAGAGACTAGGACAAGGACAGTCTGATATAAAACCTACGACCCGAGGACCTCGATGCCATCGTCCCAGCTTGCTAGGCCATGGCAGATGAACCAAGGGTTTAAAGGGTGGGGCCAGTACTGCGCACACTGCACTCCACCAAAAAGCTCCACCGCGCAGGCTTTAGGAAACGTCCACGGACCATGACACTGACCATTCCAAGTCCTGTAGCGACGGGCGAGGGGCGAAACGGCAGGTGAAAGATGTCACTGGAAGCCGCAGTCTCAAACCTGCATGCAGGCGGTTCAGGATATTGGTCGCCTGATGTTGACCTGGGGATGACAACATCACTCGGCACACCCTGAACGACCAAGCAGCCTTCTCTAGGGACAGCACTGCTTGCTCCACACGGAGAGGGGCCTAGAAAAGGTGGCCTAACCAAAGCTCGTCCCCTCGCAACCCCAGTTGGCTAGCCGCGGTCAACGGGCATCTTCTCCTGCGGTCAAAAAACAAGAAAGAATAACGGATCCACTCTCATGACGACCACGACCGGACTCAACGTAGCATGCTGGAACGTCCGAACCATGCTCGACAAAGCAGACAGCGGACGCCCTGAACGTCGCTCCGCCCTCATTGCCCATGAATTGCGGAGGTTAAACATCGACATCGCCGCACTCAGCGAAGTACGCCTTCCGGACGAAGGCAGCCTCCAAGAACTTGGTGCTGGGTACACCCTCTACTGGTCAGGCAGGCCTGCATCAGAAAGACGGCTTTCAGGCGTGGGTTTCATGGTCAAGACATCCATTGCGACTAAGCTGAAAAACCTACCAACGGGCCACTCAGACCGCATCATGTCCATGCGCCTCCCACTGAGACACCAGCAGCACGTCACCCTTCTCAGTATGTATTCCCCAACCCTCCTGGCAGAGCCTGCTGAAAAGGACAAGTTTTACACTGACCTGCGCAGCCTCCTACAGAGTACCCCTGCAGACGACAAAGTCATCATCCTTGGCGACTTCAACGCCAGAGTGGGCCAGGACTCTGAAGCCTGGAAAGGAGTCCTCGGCAAGCATGGCGTGGGGAACTGCAATGACAATGGCCGCCTACTGTTGGAGTTCTGTGCGGAGCAGCAACTGGTCATCACCAACACTACTTTTCAGCAAAAGGACAGTCTAAAGACCACCTGGATGCATCCTCGCTCCAAACACTGGCACCTTATCGACTATGTCCTAGTGCGTCAGAGGGACCGCAGTGACGTCCTCCTCACTAGAGTGATGCCCAGCGCAGAGTGCCACACTGACCACCGCCTTGTCCGCTGCAAACTCAGGCTCCACTTCAAGCCAAAACCCAAGAAATGGGGGCCCACCCAAGAAAAAGCTTGATGTTGCCAGCCTTCAGCGTGACGATGTGAAAGCTGCCTTTCAGACAGATTTACAGCGCAGGCTCAAAGACACAGCGGACCCAGTAGACTCCTCCCCTGAAACACTTTGGGAACAACTGAAAACTGCTATTGCAAAATCCTCTGCAGAAGTCTTGGGTTTCGCCAGAAAGAAGAACAAAGACTGGTTTGACGAAAACGATGTAGAGATCCAGGAACACCTAGCAACAAAAAAAAAGAGCCGCCCATCAGGCCCACCTAGCCCAGCCTTCCTGCCCTGTGAAGAAGTTTGCCTTCCGCCTCGTCTGCAGCAGTCTCCAGCGCAAGCTCAGAGATCTCCAGAATGAGTGGTGGACCAGACTTGCACAGAGGACCCAGCTTTGTGCTGACAATGGTGACTACAGGGGCTTCTACGAAGCACTGAAAGCAGTGTATGGCCCCAGGCACCTGGTACAAAGTCCCCTGCGAAGCGCGAATGGCCAGGCACTCCTCACAGATAATACCGCCATCTTGAACCGTTGGTCGGAATACTTTCAGAGCCTCTTCAGCGCTGAGCGCACTGTTCAAGAAGCAGTCGTCCTACAAATCCCACACCTCCCAGTAAAGGTTGAATTGGACGAACCGCCCACCGCTGAAGAGACCCTCACAGCCATCCACCAGCCCAAGAGTGGCAAAGCAGCAGGCATTGATGGAATACCGCCAGAGATCTGGAAACATGGAGGCACAGCACTGCACAACAAGCTCCATGACCTCTTTCTCTGCTGCTGGGAGGAAGGAACACTACCAAAAGATCTCCGTGATGCAGTCGTTATCACCCTGTACAAGAAGAAAGGCGAGAAGTCTGACTGTTCCAACTATCGGGGAATTACCCTGCTGTCCATTGCTGGGAAAATCCTTGCAAGGCTGCTCCTGAATCGGCTGGTACCTGCCATCGCTGAAGACCACCTCCCAGAGGGCCAGTGTGGCTTCAGAGCAAACAGGAGCACCACCGATATGGTCTTTGTGCTGAGACAGCTACAGGAGAAGTGCCGCGAGCAGAACAAAGGGCTGTACGTAACATTTGTCGACCTAACAAAAGCGTTCGACACTGTGAGCAGGCAAGGCATGTGGCAGATCCTGGAGCGACTTGGCTGCCCCCCAAAGTTCCTCAACATGATTGTCCAGCTACACGAGGACCAGCAAGGCCAGGTCAGACTCAACAATGACCTCTCGGAACCATTCCCTATTCTCAACGGCGTAAAGCAGGGCTGCGTGCTGGCACCGACCCTCTTCACCATCTTTTTTAGCATGATGTTGAAGCAGGCCACAGTGGACCTCGATGATGACGATGCAGTGTACATCAGGTATCGTCTCGATGGCAGCCTGTTCAACCTCAGACGATTGCAGGCCCACACGAAAACCCTAGACCAACTGATTCGTGAGCTGCTTTTTGCTGATGATGCTGCCCTCGTTGCACACACAGAGAGAGCCCTGCAGCGCATCACGTCTTGCTTCGCAGATGGTGCCCAGCTCTTTGGACTCGAGGTCAGTCTGAAAAAGACAGAGGTCCTCCATCAGCCGGCACCCAAGACAGTGTATCGCCCTCCTCACATCACCATTGGCGAGTCTGAACTAAAGTCAGTGCACCAGTTTACTTACCTTGGCTGCATTATCACGTCGGACGCCAAGCTGGACAAGGAGCTTGACAGCAGGCTGGCAAAAGCGAACAGCGCTTTCGGGCGACTTTTCAAGCGGGTGTGGCACAATCAACAGCTGAAAACAGGCACCAAGATCAGCGTGTACAGAGCTGTGGTCCTCACCACACTGCTGTATGGTTCCGAGTCCTGGGCCCTCTACCGCAGCCAATTACGACTCCTCGAACGCTTCCACCAGCGCTGCCTGCGTACCATCCTCGGCATTCACTGGAGTGACTATGTCACCAACGTCGAGGTCCTTGAACAGGCTGAAACTGTGAGCATCGAGGCTTTGCTGCTGCGGACACAGCTCCGCTGGGCGGGGCATGTCTCCAGGATGGAGGATCATCGCCTACCAAAGATCACCCTGTTCGGCGAGCTTGCTACTGGACACCGTGACAGAGGAGCACCAAAGAAGAGATACAAAGACTGTCTCAAGAAGTCACTTAGTGCCTGCCAAATCGACCACCACCAGTGGTCTTCGCTTGCTGCGGACCGTGACACCTGGCGCTCCACCATTTACAAGGCAGCTGTCTCCTTTGAGGACTCTCACAGAGCTAGCCTTAAGGACAAGCGGCTCAGGAGAAAAAACAGAGATGCCGCAGCTCAGAACCCTGGCCATACCTTCCCCTGCAGCCACTGCGGTCGAACCTGCCTGTCTCGGATTGGCCTCCGCAGCCACGAACAAGCCTGCAGACGTCGTGGGTAACTCCTATAAAATCTTCGTTCGCGAAGTCAAGCCAAGAGAGTATGACGTCGTGCATGTATGTGTATATGTATGACATCTACAGTGTGTGTATACTTAACCCATTTAGCCCCAACGCCCTACAGCAGGGGATGGATAACCCATGATAGTTCAAGAATAATGCCAGATTAGCTTGGCGCCTGATGGCGCCAAGCTAATCTGACACTATCCTTGAATTATCACGGTTGATCAGGTTAGCTGGTTAGTTATTTGGGTTTAACAAACAGCGTGAAACAGGGCTGCGTGCTGGCACCAACCCTCTTCACCATCTTCTTTAGCATGATGTTGAAGCAGGCCACAGTAGACCTCGACGATGACGATGCAGTGTACATCAGGTATCGTCTCGATGGCAGCCTGTTCAACCTCAGACGACTGCAGGCCCACACGAAAACCCTAGACCAACTGATTCGTGAGCTGCTCTTTGCTGATGACGCTGCCCTTGTTGCACACACAGAGAGAGCCTTGCAGCGCATCACATCCTGCTTTGCAGATGCTGCCCAGCTCTTTGGACTCGAGGTCAGTCTGAAAAAGACAGAGGTACTACATCAGCCGGCACCCAAGGTAGAGCATCGCCCTCCCCACATCACCATCGGCGAGTCTGAACTGAAGTCAGTACACCAGTTTACCTACCTTGGCTGCATCATCACGTCAGATGCCAAGCTGGACAAGGAGCTTGACAGCAGGCTGGCAAAAGCGAACAGCGCTTTTGGGCGACTTTTCAAGCGGGTGTGGCACAATCAACAGCTGAAAACGGGCACCAAGATCAGTGTGTACAGAGCTGTCGTCCTCACCACCCTGCTGTACGGTTCCGAGTCCTGGGCCCTCTACCGCAACCAACTACGACTCCTCGAACGCTTTCACCAGCGCTGCCTGCGTACCATCCTGGGCATTCACTGGAGTGACTATGTCACCAACGTCGAGGTCCTTGAACAGGCAGAAACTATGAGCATCGAGGCTTTGTTGCTGCGGACACAGCTTCGCTGGGCGGGGCACGTCTCCAGGATGGAGGATCATCGCCTACCCAAGATCACTCTGTTCGGCGAGCTTGCTACTGGACACCGTGACAGAGGGGCACCAAAGAAGAGATACAAAGACGGTCTCAAGAAGTCACTTAGTGCTTGCCAAATCGACCACCGCCAGTGGTCTTCGCTTGCTGCGGACCGTGACACCTGGCGCTCCACCATCTACAAGGCAGCCGTCTCCTTTGAGGACTCTCGCAGAGCTAACCTTAAGGACAAACGGCTCAGGAGAAAAAACCGAGTTGCCGTAACTCAGAACCCTGACCAGACCTTCCCCTGCAGCCACTGCGGTCGAACCTGCCTGTCCCGGATTGGCCTCCGCAGCCACGAAATTGCCTGCAGACGACGTGGGCAAGCCCTATAGAATCTTCGTTCGCGAAGTCAAGCCAAGAGATATTTGGGTTTAACGCCGAGCAGGCGACTAAGGCCATCTCTCGGCGGTCACGATCGATCCATCTCCTGCCACTGGTACATAGTCATCAGATTACACCTCCAAATGCGGCCATGGGGTTAAATGGGTGAAAAAGTTGAAACGTTGGGATGCGGGATGACAGCTTCGAAGATCATGAAATTGGAGTGGTTACTCAAACAAAAAGGCCAAGTCGAATGATCTAAATCTGAGTCCGCATTTTAAAAAAAAATTATAAGTGACCGGCTCCCACAAATGTCGTTGGGCGGGATAGTAGCTACATCCAGAAAATGGTGGCTAGGGTGATTTTTATCCAAAGTGCGTTTTTAGCATTTTTGAAATATGTGGTTTTAAAATCATAATTTGTCAAACGATTATTGTGTATATTACTGATTGTAAAGCGCCTAAAGCTCTTTTCATGAGCTTAGGCGCTATATCAGTTATTATATTATTATTATTATTATTATTATTATTATTATTATTATTATTATTATTATTATTATTATTATTATTATTATTAACCACGAGTCTTTCACTATTTGTGGTACGTGAGTCGTTGTCTAAAGCGTGCGCATGCGTGCGCGAGTTGTGAGTGCGCGCTTAGAGTTATAATTATTATAAGATAAGCGCATTATAAATACCGTAATTATTATTATTATTATTACCTCTAAATTAGTAAAAGAAAATGTTATTTTATATCACCTACTTTGGCATGCTTACTGCTGCATGAAAAACTTTCAAGTCGATTTTCTCTAAAAGGTCGCCATCCAGAAACGATTCTCTAAATGATAATTACTCTGAAACGTATTATATTGGCATGCAACATTTTGTCATATATCAAAAGGAAGCTTTTTGTGTGAATATTCTATTGACATATACCATTCAAAATTCCCCAAACATACTTTGTCCTGTGTTTGTCACTTGAAATTTTACATTTAGCTTCCTTCGGAATAGGCATTGGATGAGTTTGTTAGCTTTGCAACACTTCAACGTTTTGATTAAAAATCTGTATAGTCTTACAGACATGAAACAATTATTGTTGCTTTTTTTCTTTTTTCTTTTTCTGCGTGTGTGTGTGGGGGAGGGGGGAGGAGGGGTGGGGTGGGTACAGTATCCCATGGGCCCTCCAATGTTTCTTGAGAAATGTTCTTTTTGATTAAACAATAATAATCACTTTGGAGGGAAAAAGTTAGATTATACATTTGCATTAATTATTTTAGCAGAATATATTTCGAGAAAATACATAATAAGACTGGTTTTTGCCCACCAGCCCGGTTCTTTAAATTTTCGAAGGTTGGAATGCTAACTCCCCCCGCCCTCCCCCCCCCCCCCCCCACCCCCCGATGATTTTTTGGGGAGCTGGAAATTAACGTATAAGGAACGCTGGCACGACCTCTGAAAATGTGAACGCGATCTAACTGCAAGAGGCATAGATCCTCATGAGCCCCCGCGACAGCAGGAGCTCATGAGGATCTATGCCTCTTGCTGAGACCTCATTGCGTCCATGTCCTGTGGACAGTTGTGGCTTTTGTTCGTTCAATGAACACAGGTTTCAGATACAAAATGTACGTCCGTTGGCAGAGAAAGGGTTAATAAGCCCCCCTCCCCCAATCCTCCGCCACTACCACCCCCACCCTCCCCCCACCCAAACCGCCAGGAAATGATATCCGATGACAAATAGTAGGTAAGAAAGGCGCCGTTAGGAAGGTAGAGAACTATGCTTCAATGACGAAAGATCATAGACTATCAGCGCAAAAAAAGATGACAGGAAGTGGATGGGGAGATACTAACCCAGCGTGCAAAGGCCATTGGGCCGACGTCGGCAGCCGTTGGCACGCGCACAGCAAGTAATAGATTGGGAACACGGTTAGTGGATTTCTATAATGCACGGCCGCGGTCCTGTAAATGATGTGAATCACAAGTTTACAAGCGTCTTGCATTCCGAGTATGGCTGTTCCCGGAATTGCTCTGTGTGTTGGATGTATTATAGTAATATGATTTCTCACCGTCCACAAAACGGCTGGAGGCGGGTGTCCGTGACTTGAGCACGTGAGTTGCACGTGATACTGGTGCGTGTCCTTGCTATACACTGCTGTGCGTTGCTGTATAACCTTTAGGGTGGCATCATTCCGCGCGACAGAAGCTGCATCATAATATATATAGAATGTATATAGTAATTTAAAACTGATATTTGTTAACCATACAATCTGAAAAGTACTTTGAAACCGTGACATTTTGTAATCACACAAACTGAACACACACACACACACACACACACACACACACACACACACACACACACACACACACACACACACACACACACACACAAACGCACAAAAGCCTCACAGTGGGTTACCTACCATTTCATGTGAAAATGGGTTCCCATATTTCTATTTATTCTAGGGCTCTGCAATTGATGCGAATGTTTAGAACTCACCTTATAACTAAGCTCTATAACTTAAAATAAAAAAAGACATTTTCTAGAAACAGAGCCACTAGATGCCGAAAAAATGGGTTTCTGCCAATAAAGTGGGTGGGTGTCTCTCTCACACAAAAACTGGCATTACAGTCAAAATGGGTGTCTTCACAACAGTAGGCGTCTGTAATAAGGTCAAGTTCATGGAATACTTCTTTTTCACATTCATTTTTTGGTTTTGTTTTTTTCAACTTAATGTGTATGTATGCATTAACATTCTTAACATTGTATGGTGCAAAAATTGAATGAACACTGGCGTGTAACCTTTCGATTATGATTTTTACAGAGGAAATCTTTTAAACATTGCTACGTTTTGTCCTTCTGAAGCAAAACAGTTTATCATGGCATTTATGCGAGAATTCTGGAAATTAAACGACTTTAAAAAAAAAAGTACTCTGCAGTTTGAGACAAACAGCAACAGAGCATTTTTAATATTAACCCTTATTATTTGGAATACACCAGTGTGTGCAACAAGTGTGACTAAAATAGTCCAAAGAGTAGTGGCAGAATAGCTTGGTGCCTCTAGGCGCCAAGCTATTGTGGCACCACCCTTGAACTAATAATGCCATTGGTCTATGTCCTCATCTGTAAGTTCTGTAATGTAGCTTGCATATATGGCAGTGTACAAATTTGAAGCTTTTAAGCCTCAGTATGATGCAGGTTAAAAAGTGTGGAAAAATATGAAAGACAAAAAAAGACCCAGACGAAGAAACTAACACTTAACTTATTCTACCCCAGACACACCAGAGCAAAATAAAGATCGACCATGATAGTTCAAGGCTGATGCCAGAATAGAGTGGCGCCTATGGTCGCCAAGCTATTCTGGCATCACCCTTGAACTATCGTGGTCGATCTGTGTCCTGCCCTGCAACGCAGTTTTCATAAGATGACTTCAACATTTGGGGATTCCGGCCTTGAGGTAGAATGAGTTAAAATGACAAAACAGAACACTGACATTAATTAATGAACTGACAACATAGAAAATCAATCACTTGAAACTTCAGCCTTTATTAATCACATCAAAGGTGCATGCATATAAAAACACAGTAATTGTTTGTAAACACTTCAAATCAAACAATCAAGAGCAGTCAAACCTTTTCCTGCCAACTTTGTGATGAGGAAAACTAGTTCTTGCCCAAGTTCGGCACGTAAAGGGTTACCGCGACTTATGTGCCTCTATTCATAAAATGGAGAGAGAAATATAATACCGAGTTCTAGCAAGTGCGACAATAAAGTTTAGCCGAGTTGGTATACCTCGTCCAGTGCCTAGGTTACATGCACCAGTGGTGCCAATGTTGCTATATTGGCACCAAACCGGTCGTTCGGACTGGTCTGGTGCATCCGATCGGTTTAGAGCGTATGCTTTCTGCACCTGTAATGGGCAACCTCGGAGAAAGAATCACGTGAGCTTCGTTTGACTGCTGCAAAATAACATGAATAAAGAATAAACCCTTTCCCATATATGCAATCCAGCAATTATGCATCCATCCTTATGCTAGCACCATGAAACATTACGCGATTTGGCAGATTTTAAAAATAGCTTTTTACAATCCTCAATGGAGGTGATTTTTGCGACATCTGCGTCGTTTGTGGCAGAAAGCACCGTCAAAGTTGAAGTTCGAGAAATGAGCGCACTACATGTACAATAGACTTGATTCAGTGGTGTTGGGCATGACTCAAGCCTCCGCCATCTCAACACAAAACTGGCGTGTTCGGGGAGATAAAAGGCTACAAGTTAAAACCGCAAACGAACCTTTTTTTCCCCGACTGCGATCACAATCTTCTGCGTGAACGAACGAGACCACACTACAAGTGCACAAGCCAACCTGCGCGCGCAGTTCTGGTGCACATGACCGGTCCAATGCGAAAATAGCAACAGTGGCACCGCTGGTGCGTTTAACCTAGGTAGAGGGCGAGGTATACCAACTCAGCTAAGGTTTATGCTTCCTGTGACTTTAGAAACAATGCACAGTATGCAAAGTGTACTTTACAGTAACCCAAAAAAATGTTACAGACATTTCCAAAATGATCCAGGCGTACATCAGATAAAAACAAGCTATACACACTGAAAAAAATAACACTCTTGTAATAAATGTTTATCATGTTGACAGAGGTTTTCTTATCTTATTATTGTCTTTCGTCCCGATTGGTTGTACATTGCTGAACGTCCAGACGTGCCAGCACTGATAATGAAGGGGGAAAAAATAAAATAAAATAATGAACAGAATATTGAATGCATGTCGCCAGCCAGTCTAATACGCTAAGTAAACCTAAAATTATTTAGCAACACACATCCAAAATCAAGAGAGATACACCACCCCCACCCCCCCCCCTCCCCCCAAAAAAAAAAAAAAAAAACACCAAACAAACAAAACAACCCAAAAAAATATTCAGACCCAAAAGGTGACTGCCAATCATGTAATTTGCAAAGAAGTGCCCAACGGAGAAAGAAACACGCTTAGGAAAGACGGTTACAACACAATTTAGTAAGATTTCGGGTAAATCCGCCTTGTCAAAACAGACAAACAGACAGAGAGATCACTCGCTACTTATCTTTGTTCACAAAAGGAATGTGCCCCATTCCTTCTGCGAATGAAGATAAGTAGCGACTGATCTCTCTGTTTGTTTGTCCGTTTTGACAAAGCGGATTTACCCGAAATCTTAATAAATTGTGTTGTAACCGTCTTTTCTAAGAGTGTTTCTTTCTCCGTTGGGTACTTCTTTTCAAGATCTACAGGCAGCGCAGACAGCAGGGAGAGCTTAAAAAAGGAAAATACAAGTCAATTGACCAAGGGTAGACAGAAACACATGCCCCATAATTGAGAGGAAAACCCACCCTTTGGGGCTGACCAGGGTGACCCTAGGAACTAAAAAGTAGTTGACCCCACCCAAGTCCCCCAGGGCAGACCTGGGTGGGGGCCAATGTTTAGTTGCAAAGTAAGGTTAATGAATGTTACACAATCCAGACCAAAAAGGTGACTGCCAAGAGTGTAATAAGCAAAGAAGTACCCAACGGAGAAAGAAACACGCTTTGAAAAGACGGGCACAACACAATGTATTAATATTTCGGGTAAATACCCTTTGTCAAAAAAGACAAACAAACAGATACATTAGCCGCTACTTATCTTCATTGGCAGAAGGAATGTGCTGCACATTCCTTCTGCCAATGAAGATAAGTAGCGGCTAATCTCTCTGTCTGTTTGTCTATTTTGACAAAGGGTATTTACCCGAAATATTAATAAATTGTGTTGTACCCATCTTTTCTAAGCGTGTTTCTTCTCCGTTGGGTACTTCTTTAATGTTACACAGCATACAAAATGATCCAGGCGTACATCAGATAAAAACAAGCTATACACACTGAAAAAATAACACATTGCTGAACGTCCGGACGTGCCAGCACTGATAATGAAGGGGAAAAAAATAAAATAAAATAATAAACAGAATATTGAATGCATGTCGCCAGCCAGTCTAATACGCTAAGTAAACCTAAGATCATTTAGCAACACACATCCAAAATCCAGATAGATACACCCCCCCCTCCCCCCCCCCCCCCCCACCACAAAAAAAAAAAAACACCAAACAAACAAAACAACAAAAAAAATATTCAGACCCAAAAGGTGACTGCCAATCATGTAAAATGCAAAGAAGTGCCCAACGGAGAAAGAAACACGCTTAGGAAAGACGGTTACAACACAATTTAGTAAGATTTCGGGTAAATCCGCCTTGTCAAAGCAGACAGACAGACAGAGAGATCACTCGCTACTTATCTTTTGCCTTCTGAAGGACGTCTTGAGGTTGGCGGTAGATATGGCGATGTATCCGAATATCATGACCAAGGAAGTCTGCCAGCTGATCCTGGTCTAACTCCGAGATGGCCATGGCCTGAGCCAAAGTTGCAACCTGCTTCCGTAACTGAGTAAATGTGAACATGGCTGGGTTTGACACTTGCGCTTGCAGTGCATGTTCCTTCAGAACATCATGGCCTCTGTAAGGCCTCTGACCAGAAGGTGTGGCAAAGATGTACTGGGAACCGGCGAGAGCTGGCACTGATTGCCTCATTTGAAGGATTCTGTCCACAGTTGTCATCATCTTCTTCGTCAGCAAAATGGGAACACTCCTATTACACTTGCCCCTGATTTCCACTCGCTGAAAATGATTCACCATTTTCTTCTCAACCTCTGTGAGACCTTTCAAGATATCTTGATTGGTGATCGATCCAATCTTAGCATTCTGGAAGTCTGATACCTTCATTCTCTGAACTTCTCCCCCTCGTTTTCGGTTGAAAAGTGATACAGCGCAAAGAGTTGCTTTAACCACTGTCGGATAATCTTCCGAAACCATCCTTGTCTCAAGAAGCTGTTGGACCTTCCTCACATCTTCACATGATGGGATCAGCTTGGGTTTGTTCATGGTCATTTTCCCGACCGACTGGGCTGCTGTAGCTGACACACAATCGTACCAGTCCCCGGTGAAGACAGAGTCAAAGCGCTGCGCCTCAGAGAGCTCCTGTCGACACCTGTCATCTGAACCATTCCCAAGCTGTTTGGATGCCAGCGACTGTTTGATCTGTGAACATTTTTTTCAAAGCATGGCCTATGCGCATTGCAAGATTGCCTTTTTTGAAATGATGTGTGTCCTCATCAAATTCTGCTAGCTCTTTTACAGCCAGTACAACATGATCAAAGCTAGCTGCATTGACCACAGCATTTAAACTTGCGATTTTCATTTCTGACCTGACTCTAAGAATCTTTACTAGTCTCCCTAACTCCCGCATCCTGGAGCTGATTTGCCCAGCTGTGTGTTTTTCAATGTCCCTGCGGTCAAATAATCTCTTTCCATACTCCAAAAGCAAGGGGTTAGTTCTGATGAGACGGCTTATCTCATCCTGTCTCTACACAAACCAAGGGGAATCACTCAGCGCTTGACAGACAAACAGTTAGATCCCCTGCCCCCGCCTATCAGGCACCCATTCGCCAGCCCACAGAGAAATACGCAGGTATAGAACAAGACGATCATCTACATCCCTAAAAGGATGCATCAGGTCTCGCCTATAACCCATGTCTTTCTCCGGAACTTAGGAAGTAGGCAGGAGAAACATACATACACAAACACGAAGGTGCATTACTATATGTGGTCGGGTAAATACCCTGATTTCCCACAGTAGATGCACAGAACATTACACAACAATGTCACAGTAACGATACAAATTTGCCTCGAGTTATAGATACTCACAAACCAGATAGGTGAGGCTAGCGCTGGCAGAATTGTACACAAACCAAGGGGAATCACTCAGCGCTTGACAGACAAACAGTTAGATCCCCTGCTCCCGCCTATCAGGCACCCATTCGCCAGCCCACAGAGAAATACGCAGGTATAGAACAAGACGATCATCTACATCCCTAAAAGGATGCATTAGGTCTCGCCTATAACCCATGTCTTTCTCCGGAACTTAGGAAGTAGGCAGGAGAAACATACATACACAAACACGAAGGTGCATTACTATATGTGGTCGGGTAAATACCCTGATTTCCCACAGTAGATGCACAGAACATTACACAACAATGTCACAGTAACGATACAAATTTGCCTCGAGTTATAGATACTCACAAACCAGATAGGTGAGGCTAGCGCTGGCAGAATTGTACACAAACCAAGGGGAATCACTCAGCGCTTGACAGACAAACAGTTAGATCATCCTGTCTCTGTCTGGCTATAACCTTATGATAGAAGGAAAAGTCAACGTCTAAGGGTATTGGAAGCATTAGCCGCCCACGTTGAGCAGCCTCACCTCTCTTAGTGAACTGAAACCCTCCTTGTTTCTGACAGCAACGTTTTGAGTGTACAGAGATCAGCTTTTTTTTGATAGAGCCCTTTGCAATGGCTACAGGCGAGAAGGTCGTCTACCTTACTAGTTTTGGTGCGATACTTAGGAATCAAACATCCTGATTTCTTTTCAAGAACTGCAACATTATGCATGTAATCCCCCTCATCTTGTATTCTGATCCATGCTTGACGTCTCTGCTTAGTCCCTTTTTTTATTATCAAAATTTTAGCAACATCTGCCTCATCTGCATGGACATCGTGTAAGTGCGTGCTCATTTTCAAAACAAGCTTGCCACAAAATTTGCATGCATGTTTCTTGTCCCATTTGTACTTTCCTTTCCCTCTCTGCGACACGTGCACACCCGTTTCTTTGGTAAGCGCTCTTTCCCCACCCCCAACATCATGTTCCTTCTGCCTATCCACATTGTCATTGCCACCCCCTAATTCATCCCCTAACACACACTGCACCTTGCTGGTACTTGCTTCACTGACACCTGCCCACCCTGAAACAGCCACTTTGAACTCTAACATATTCAATACAATACTGTCTGTGTCAGAGACCCCAGAGATTGATGGTGACGCACCGTCTGAATCCTGTGAGCTTGAGCCAGGAACAAACTCCTCGTCATCACTGTCCTTGTATTGCGATGCGCTTGCACTCTCGGCAGTCTCAGGCCCATCCCAGGCTCCATTTGCCAACTGGAAAAGTAAAGAAAAAAAAAGCTGCATTAGTACAAAAGCAGCCCAATTTTGGTTTAAGGGGCCTTGCACAAGAAAGCAAAATCCATGTTTTCTGAAAATGTAAGCATTTTTCACACATCTGTCAACCCCACGTGACCCTTTGAGAGAGATCACTCAAATTGGTATGTTTACAAAGATCTTGCCACAAAGTATCCTTGGGCCAAGCTTGAAGAATGTGGCTTGAAAAGTCTCAGAGAAAATGGCACTGTTAACATTTACCATGGACGCGGACGGACGGACAGACAGACGACCAGTGGCCCAGAACATAAACTCACTTTTGCTTCGCACGCGAGCCAATAAAATGAAGATGATCATAGAATCACTTACCAGTTTGTAATTGGGGGCATTCCGCTGCCGTCTATGCACCCTCCTACCAGACGCACCCTCTGCGACAGACGACGCTGGGCCATCATGCTGCTGCTGACTAATTTTGCCATGGGCCTTGGTCATGTGCCAGGAAGGGGCGTGCTTGTCCACTTCCATAGATCCCGATGGTTTTGGACATCCTGCTGCCATCCGGCGCTGGGTGTGTGCAGAAAGTGCTGAGTGTGACCAAAACGGTGTTGCTGCAATCATGTCAAATACAACCATGTAAACCATTAACATTTTGAATCAGATATTATACATAATTACAGCAGTACCCCCTGCCCCTACGAACAATAACTGGTAATACAGTAAAATGCGACACTTCAGTTGCAAAATCCGAAAAAAAAAATATTCATGGAAGTCTGTTCTTCGAATCGCGCGGTAGTTTTGCGTACGAGGATTCAAATCTGGCGCCATCTTGTTTCAACAGTGCATGCATACAAACATGGAAAGTTACATTTCGTTCACAATCACACATGTCAGAAGAAGAAAAAAAAGCAACCCAATCGCGTGACAGATTGACCTTGTAATGTGTTATTGAACAAATTCCTTTCGTTGAAGAAGAAAGCTTTTGTTAAATTCGTGGGGTTCTATTATCTGTTACTACAAGACTGACGGGCTGAGCAGCAGGCTGAGACGCGGGTCGTAGCAGACTCAGTTTTCTCGGCCAAACGGGTCCATATAGGCTACTGTGCAATTGTATCTGATTGGGAGCATCTCAGTTAAATTACTGCGCTGAAGAAGTACACTTGGGCGTGCTTTTAACTAAGAAATATTGCATAAAAACAATCTTACCTGATGGAACGGCGACTTGGCGGGACGAGAGACAATAGAAGGGGAAACCACTCAGTTCACTCAGCGCAGCCGAACGATGTTTGGTTCCGCGGTAACACACTGGCCCAGTGCGTTTAAAGCACACAATATTAGGTAAACCTGCCAAAATGAGACATCCAATTTTTTATTTTTTTTCTGACTTTTGAATTAAAAATAATGCAGAAACAACCCTCAGAAAAAATGGGTGTCTGATTTGGCCGCCCAGAATTTTACACCGACCCAGATTCCAGAAGGATGGTAAAGAAAGTCCCCCAAATTAGTGGTTCTGTGTACCCACACCCACACACCCACACACACACACACACATACACACACACACCTGAAGCCACGTGCACATCAGCGGTACGACGTTGAGTTACATGTGCTCCAAAACCGTCGGCCATGTTGATTTCAACCGTGTATTTCCCGTCATCCTTTTGTGTCACGTGACTCAAGACTAAGCCCCCACTGGAAACGTGTTGAACGCACTCCGAGTAAGACGGCGTAGGGAGAAAATAATTGTTTGCATAAAGAGCTATCGTCTGTTGTGAGTGTCCGTGAAACAACCATCTGATGTCGATAATTTGTTCTCCAGTGTCCGGCGTGATGTTCCACGGTAGTGTCAGGTCCTGTCCCTCACACACGTACACTGTGGCGCCGTCCTCCAGGTCCGCAGACCACTGAACACAGCGTACGCCTGGCAGGACAAACACAGAATGGTGACAAACCTGGCAGGACAAACACAAAATGGTGGCATGCCTGACAGGACAAACACAAAATGATGGCACAGCTGAAATCAGCGTGCCCCTCAAATCACTACGTCAACGGCAACTCAACATAGGCCCGCAATTGTCCACTGGATAAGCTCAGAATGGTATGAATCAAAGCACTAAACATGTCTCCTCTTATCAAACCAGAAGTTTTCAGCAAATTCCAACAGTCAGCCCTTCTACAAATTTTCAAACAAGGCAAAACGTCATTAAACGTCTTCTTACTACCTGAACTGCCCAATTTGAATATGTAACATGACCTGTCAGAGAAACTGTCCCACCTGAACACCATTCAATCTGCCATCAGTGCAATCCCTAGACACTAGCTAAGTCAAACCCAAAGTGACACCATTGAATGTTGCTGCATCTTTATGTTATGGCCCATTATGTGAAGCGCGTTGTTGTGACGTTCACTATGCTGTTGATGTTTTGGATCATGCATATCTGATGCCATGAAAAACAGACTAGATATGATCAGAATGCCTCCAAACTTGGCATGCACATCAAGTAATATATCTGATTTTCAGAAATGTTGCATTTGAAACACAGGTACATGAAACTTTTTCTTTTCATATTTTTCCATTATCCATCCCCCTACTTTTTCTGTTTTTCCAAGTTTACACACACATGCAATACAGTCAAACTGACTTCTGGTGGGCTGGACAACTGAAAAAAGTTACCATGACACTGACATTGATGAAAAATGAGCTTTCAGACCCAAGGCCATTTCCTTGTGTATCTCAGGGCAGCCAAAAAGACAACGCCCAGGCATCCTCAATGACCCTGTTGTCTGGTGACAAGCAGGAAGAGGCCTGTAACCAGCTGCCATGCCCTGTATGCTGCTTGCAATCTTTTCCTCAGGCAAAATGGGTCATGAAAAAGCTGTGCAATTTAAACATTAAGTCTACTGAGCTATCCCATAGACAACAACTACACGAAACAACCAAAACTATGCTACGCGGGACACACCACATACCAAACAGTGTCTGGAGTGCTTATTTAGGAGGTAGCAGAGACAAATGGTTATGCACAGTTTATTTTTTTTATATAAAACACACTAGTCAGAGTCTCAAAACATCTCAACTCATGTTGCAAATGCAGCAGGCATATGTGTGCCAAACCTGTGAACACTCCTGTACTGGTGGCCCCAACCGCTAGTCCCATAACAATGCACTCAAATGAGCTTTACGCAGTGAAAAAGTGCTAGTGTTTGGCTCAGAATAAACACCAGAGACATCCCTCATGACAATTACAGCAGAATGACACCTCAGATGCAGCCAGTGTAGCTGGATCATGCAAAATAACACTTCTGCATGCCACACTATTTTGGCGGCTTATTTCACTCTGAGGTCAGCTGTCTGATGAAATGAACATCCTGACACTGTTTCATTGTAGTTTTGATCTTAACCTTTGACCTTAAGCCCCCCTCCCTCCACCCCAACCCCCCACCCCACCCACCCCACATCACCCCACAACTTCAATAACTGAAAGAGTGCATTCTTTAACGCATTATCAAACTGAACACCCCAAACTCCACCCCTTTCAAGGTCAAGGTCAAAGGTCACAGCTCAAGGTCGAAGGTCAGACTCATGACTACCTGTAAGACAAAAAGTAATTGAACAAACACACTAAACATAGCTCACAGTGCAGGTAAACAGGGTGTTGCGATGCAAAACATGCAAAAACGCCTATAAACCTGCAAGCGCAGCGATTTTTGGGTAAAATTTCAAATTTGTCATGATTTTCTCAGTTTTCCAACTGCAAAAGTCCAAACTCAATGTTATGGTTACATTAAACCAGTTTCCGGTCTATGTCACATATGGTCACGGAACACAAACTGTCTTCCAAACTGTTCTGCTAATCTACACATATAAAAATACATCAGACGATACAGCAAAAGATAAGTAAAGTGACCCATACCCCCCCCCCCCCCACCCTCAAAAAAAAAAAAAAAAAAAAAAAAAAAAAAAAAAATATATATATATATTATATATATATATATATATATATATATATATATATATATATATATATATATATATATATATATATATATATATATATATATATATATATATATATATATGGGCGGCTCTTTTTTTTTTTTGCTAGGTGTTCCTGGATCTCTACATCGTTTTCGTCAAACCAGTCTTTGTTTTTCTTTCTGGCGAAACCCAAGACTTCTGCAGAGGATTTTGCAATAGCAGTTTTCAGTTGTTCCCAAAGTGTTTCAGGGGAGGAGTCTACTGGGTCCGCTGTGTCTTTGAGCCTGCGCTGTAAATCTGTCTGAAAGGCAGCTTTCACATCGTCACGCTGAAGGCTGGCAACATCAAGCTTTTTCTTGGGGGGCCCCCATTTCTTGGGTTTTGGCTTGAAGTGGAGCCTGAGTTTGCAGCGGACAAGGCGGTGGTCAGTGTGGCACTCTGCGCTGGGCATCACTCTGGTGAGGAGGACGTCACTGCGGTCCCTCTGACGCACTAGGACATAGTCGATAAGGTGCCAGTGTTTGGAGCGAGGATGCATCCAGGTGGTCTTTCGACTGTCCTTTTGCTGAAAAGTATTGTTGGTGATGACAAGTTGCTGCTCCGCACAGAACTCCAACAGTAGGCGGCCATTGTCATTGCAGTTCCCCACGCCATGCTTGCCGAGGACTCCTTTCCAGGCTTCAGAGTCCTGGCCCACTCTGGCGTTGAAGTCGCCAAGGATGATGACTTTGTCGTCTTCAGGGGTACTCTGTAGGAGGCTGCGCAGGTCAGTGTAAAACTTGTCCTTTTCAGCAGGCTCTGCCAGGAGGGTTGGGGAGTACACACTGAGAAGGGTGACGTGTTGCTGGTGTCTCAGTGGGAGGCGCATGGACATGATGCGGTCTGAGTGGCCCGTTGGTAGGTTTTCCAGCTTAGTCGCAATGGATGTCTTGACCATGAAACCCACGCCTGAGAGCCGTCTTTCTGATGCAGGCCTGCCGGACCAGTAGAGGGTGTACCCAGCACCAAGTTCTTGGAGACTGCCTTCGTCCGGAAGGCGTACTTCGCTGAGCGCGGCGATGTCGATGTTTAACCTCCGCAATTCATGGGCAATGAGGGCGGAGCGACGTTCAGGGCGTCCGCTGTCTGCTTTGTCGAGCCCATCAGGCCCACCTAGCCCAGCCTTCCTGCCCTGTGAAGAAGTCTGCCTTCCGCCTCGTCTGCAGCAGTCTCCAGCGCAAGCTCAGAGATCTCCAGAATGAGTGGTGGACCAGACTTGCACAGAGGACCCAGCTTTGCGCTGACAATGGTGACTACAGGGGCTTCTACGAAGCACTGAAAGCAGTGTATGGCCCCAGGCACCTGGTACAAAGTCCCCTGCGAAGCGCTGATGGTCAGGCACTCCTCACAGATAATACCTCCATCTTGAACCGCTGGTCGGAATACTTTCAGAGCCTCTTCAGCGCTGAGCGCACTGTTCAAGAAGCAGTCGTCCTACAAATCCCACACCTCCCAGTAAAGGTTGAATTGGACGAACCGCCCACCGCTGAAGAGACCCTCACAGCCATCCATCAGCTCAAGAGTGGCAAAGCAGCAGGCATTGATGGAATACCGCCAGAGATCTGGAAACATGGAGGCACAGCACTGCACAACAAGCTCCATGACCTCTTTCTCTGCTGCTGGGAGGAAGGAACACTACCAAAAGATCTCAGTAATGCAGTCGTTATCACCCTGTACAAGAACAAAGGCGAGAAGTCTGACTGTTCCAACTATCGGGGAATTACCCTGACGTCCATTGCTGGGAAAATCCTTGCAAGGCTGCTCCTGAATCGGCTGGTACCTGCCATCGCTGAAGACCAACTCCCAGAGGGCCAGTGTGGCTTCAGAGCAAACAGGAGCACCACCGATATGGTCTTTGTGCTGAGACAGCTACAGGAGAAGTGCCGCGAGCAGAACAAAGGGCTGTACGTAACATTTGTCGACCTAACAAAAGCGTTCGACACTGTGAGCAGGCAAGGCATGTGGCAGATCCTGGAGCGACTTGGCTGTCCCCCAAAGTTCCTCAACATGATTGTCCAGCTACACGAGGACCAGCAAGGCCAGGTCAGACTCAACAATGACCTCTCAGAACCATTCCCCATTCTCAACGGCGTAAAGCAGGGCTGCGTGCTGGCACCGACCCTCTTCACCATCTTTTTTAGCATGATGTTGAAGCAGGCCACAGTGGACCTCGATGATGACGATGCAGTGTACATCAGGTATCGTCTCGATGGCAGCCTGTTCAACCTCAGACGACTGCAGGCCCACACGAAAACCCTAGACCAACTGATTCGTGAGCTGCTTTTTGCTGATGATGCTGCCCTCGTTGCACACACAGAGAAAGCCCTGCAGCGCATCACGTCTTGCTTCGCAGATGCTGCCCAGCTCTTTGGACTCGAGGTCAGTCTGAAAAAGACAGAGGTCCTCCATCAGCCGGCACCCAAGACAGTGTATCGCCCTCCTCACATCACCATTGGCGAGTCTGAACTAAAGTCAGTGCACCAGTTTACTTACCTTGGCTGCATTATCACGTCGGACGCCAAGCTGGACAAGGAGCTTGTCAGCAGGCTGGCAAAAGCGAACAGCGCTTTCGGGCGACTTTTCAAGCGGGTGTGGCACAATCAACAGCTGAAAACAGGCACCAAGATCAGCGTGTACAGAGCTGTGGTCCTCACCACCCTGCTGTATGGTTCCGAGTCCTGGGCCCTCTACCGCAGCCAACTACGACTCCTCGAACGCTTCCACCAACGCTGCCTGCGTACCATCCTGGGCATTCACTGGAGTGACTATGTCACCAACGTCGAGGTCCTTGAACAGGCTGAAACTGTGAGCATCGAGGCTTTGCTGCTGCGGACACAGCTCCGCTGGGCGGGGCACGTCTCCAGGATGGAGGATCATCGCCTACCAAAGATCACCCTGTTCGGCGAGCTTGCTACTGGACACCGTGACAGAGGGGCACCAAAGAAGAGATACAAAGACTGTCTCAAGAAGTCACTTAGTGCTTGCCAAATCGACCACCACCAGTGGTCTTCGCTTGCTGCGGACCGTGACACCTGGCGCTCCACCGTTTACAAGGCAGCTGTCTCCTTTGAGGACTCTCACAGAGCTAGCCTTAAGGACAAGCGGCTCAGGAGAAAAAACAGAGATGCCGCAGCTCAGAACCCTGGCCATACCTTCCCCTGCAGCCACTGCGGTCGAACCTGCCTGTCTCGGATTGGCCTCCGCAGCCACGAACAAGCCTGCAGACGTCGTGGGCAACTCCTATAAAATCTTCGTTCGCGAAGTCAAGCCAAGAAGATATATATATATATATATATATATATATATATATATATATATATATATATATATATATATATATATATATATATATATATATATATATATATATATATATATATATATATATATATATATTGTTCATTCACTTCTGAGAATGCTGTGCTAATGCCATGGAATTTCAGGCTGGTAAGCTTGTACAGTGTCATCAGGACATCAGCTGCCCTTTTTGTGACTGCATCGCTCACTAGTTCTAGAAAGAGAGGGTAGTGGGAGAGAAGGAATGACAGACCTATCATTTTGAACCTTCCACTGAACACCTACTACATAAAGCAGTAGGGACTACCCCCAGGCGCCCTACTGTTACTATTACTACTACTGCTTTATGTAGTAGGTGTTCAGTGGAAGGCTCAAAATGATGGGTCTGTGATTCCTTCTCTCCCACTACCCTCTCTTTCTAGAACTAGTGAGTGATGCAGTCACAAAAAGGGCAGCTGATGTCCTGATGACACAATGCAAGCTTACCAGCCTGGAATTCCATATTAGCACAGCATTCTCAGAATTGAATGAAAAATTACGTCCCTTGGAGCCAATCTGATTGAGTGCATTTTTTGGCTTTGGGCGACGCCTTTGTTAAAAGAATATAAATAATAATAATAATAATAATAATAATAATAATATAATAATAATAATAATAATAATAATAATAATAATAATAATAATAATAATAATAAATAAAATACAAAAAGAAATTAAAACAATATATATACTGGTATGAACCTGACATGTTAATGCAGACAGTCAAACTATTACATAATCTGCAGCAATCTGCTGTGCTGGAACAACATACTAAGCAGAAAGAGAGAACATTCACATCGACAGCAGATATTTATGGACACGAGCTCTGAAAATAGATAACTTTGAAATAGACTTTAAATGAGAGGGCAAGTTATTCCATGACTTAGCACCGGAAAATGATATGCTAGATTTGAAGATGTCGATTCTCGGTTTTGGCAGATGGAGTAAGCTGTTCCTCGTGTTCTCTCTATTCGTGTGGGAAAACAGCTCAAGGAGATAGGGAGGGGTGGCATCGTTTAGAATTTTTTGCACAAGTAAGCATCTATTAAGTTCCAATTGTTTACTAAGTGGTAGGATATTAAGGGCCTTCAGTCTTTCATCAGTAAGGGACAAACCAGGAAGAATAAGCTTAATACCTCGCCGGTAAAGGGAATTAATTTTTTTCAAATCTTCTTCTTCTTCTCGAACGCCGTCACACTTGGAGTTTGGCTCTCAAAATGAAATCTGTGGTCTTCTGTAGCGCCTCCACAGGCCCGTACAGTTTCTCTTGTAGGGTCGCGGGCTTTGGCCATATCTCCTCCCTCAGCAACTGGTGGTTCCCACAGTCCTGGAGGATGTGCTCTGTGGTCTGCTCTGCTTCTCCACAAGGGCACAGGGGAGATGGCACGAAGTGGAAGCGTCTGTGCAGGAGGAAATTGATTCGGTTGTGCCCGGTCCTCAGACGGAAGATGGTCACCTGCTCTTGTCTGGACAGCTGATGGTAACTGTCTAGGGGCCGTTGTGGTCTGTACACAGACTTAATGATGGTCTTCATCTCTGTGAAGCTGACTCCATTTTCGTCTTGTTCTTTCTCTGCGCCCACTTTTGCCATTCTGTCAGCTTCTTCATTGCCGTAGACGCCACAGTGTGAAGGGATCCACTGCAGCACCAGTCTGGTGCACTTGATGTTTTGCAGTGCCTCTTGTAGACGTGGCAGTTTGCTTGCTGTTGCTCCCTCAAGGGCAGACATGGCATCAGTCAGGAAGACAATCTGGGCATCAGGGTCTGCAGTGCCACTAAGGGTGTTTGCAGCATGGACCAGTGCTTCCACCTCAGCTCTGTAATTTGTGCAGTGAAGGCCTGTTGGTATTGCCTCTGCCTGCCATTTTCCGTTTGGGTACTGAGTGTACACCCAGCCCCTCCATTCTGAACTGCATCTGTGGCTGATCCATCGGTGTATGCCCGTATCCATGCCTCCATCCATTTTTTATTCAAATGAATGTCTCCACAGCCGTCCCAGATATTGGAAGCATAATTACAATGTGTCTTGATGTGAGCGTTAAAGAATAGTTTTCGAGCATCAATGTCAACTATACGACTAAATCTGGATAATAAAAAGAGATTCTTCGAAATAGTTTTACAGGCAGTTTCTGTGTGAGGCTCCCAGCTGAGTTGTTCGTCGACTGTCACTCCTAACAAACGATGTTTTGACACTTGCTCTATGGGCTGAGAGTGAAGGGACAGCTCAAGGGTTTGCAAACCACGTTGATGCTTTTGGCGTGTCGTCACCATCATACTTTTCGTTTTAGGAATACTTATAATCATATGATTTTCTTCATACCAAGTTGACACTTCATCTAAACTATGTTGGAGGACAGCGCTCACGGTTGAAACATTTTTATCAGATACATGTAATGATGTATCATCAGCAAATAGTTCACAGTTTGTGTTGGGGTGTGATATTGACAGTGGAAGGTCATTTATAAAGATGTTGAATAATAACGGTCTTAGGGTGGATCCCTGAGGAACACCATGGGTCACCAGTCCTTCCGCTGAGTATTTACCATTCACGAACACTTTCTGCATTCTGTCTAAGAGATAGGATGAGAGAAAAGCAACTGCATTTAAATCAATGTGATATAAAGGTAACTTCTTTAGTAATATTGAGTGGTTAATGAGATCGAACGCTTTTTTTAAGATCTAGAAATACTACACCTGAAAGTTTGGACTCATTTATGGCAGTAAGCCAGTTGTGGGTTATGAGAGTTAAGGCTGTTTGACACGAATGTTTAGGCCGAAAAGCTGATTGAGCTGTACTAATAAGGCGGTTTTCCTCCAGGAATTGAAGTAAATGATTATGTATATGCTTTTCAAGTGGTTTGGACACTGCTGATAAGATTGAAGTCTGTACTCACTTGGGTCGCTCAGATCTTTGCTTTTTGGTAGAGGAGTAACTTTTGCTATTTTCAATTCATCGGGAAACATGCTCTTTTGAATCGAAAGGTTATATATAAAGGTTAACGATTCAACAATATAGAGGAGCGCAATTTTCAGGATTTTACTGCTAATACCGTCAACACCACAAGATGTTTTACTTTTCATGTTAATTATGGATTTTCCTACATCAAGGACGGTCATTAGGGGAACTGAGAAAGTATTGCCAGCGTGTATCTGACTGTGTTGTTTCAATTGTTCTGAACATACGTATTCACCTGGCTCACTGGTGTTCGTCTGTGACAGAGTTTTAGCAATGTTAAGAAAGTGTTCATTAAATACATCAGCTGTGAGGTGCGGGGGGACACTCGTTGATTTGCTAGATTGTCCTTTAGTAAATGTGTTAATCACCTGCCACACGCTACGTATGTCTTTGCCTCCCGCAATAATTTTTTTCAGCATAGTGCTTCTGTGCTTTACATACTAATGATTTAACTATGTTTCGCTGTTTTTTTGTACTCGTCAAATTTCTTTTGTTGTTTCAATAGATCTCTTAGTTCCATCGCAGTTTTAATCTCATCCGTCAGCCATTCAGGTACAGTGGGATGTTTAACACGCTTAGTGCGCCTCGGGACATGTCTGTCAAGAACACCGAGGAACAACTTATACCAGTGGGACTGCGCTACATTGGGATCGTTATAATTATACACATAGGAAAATGGTGTTTGGGAAAGATCATGCAAAAAATCATCTTGTTTAATTTTTTAGAATGATCTGTAGAGGATGGTTATATGCTCCTTACGAGGTTTCTTTTTCAACTTCGCAGATAATGAAAAACAAATAGGAAAATGATCACTGACAGAGATGCTGGGTACATAGACTGTCGTTGGTTGTATAAACGTGGTCAATTAATGTGGACGAAGTAGCAGTGACCCTGGTGGGTGACTGAACTACTTGTATAAGGCCTAAGAACGTTATCATGGATTTCCATGACGTGTTGCCAGGTTTCAATAAATCAACATTAAAATCACCGAGTACATGTATATCACCCTTGGAGTTTTGTACTTTGTCAACCATTACAACAAAATCATCTTGCCAGGACACTGTAGCTGCGGGGTTTTTGTAAATAAAACATACGAAGGTCGGGGTTGACTTGGCGGTTGCTTTTATCTCAAGCCACAGGCTTTCCACATGGGTGGATTCCAGGTCACATCGTCGTGTTACGTTGTTAGCAATAGTATTGTGAACATAAGCACAAATGCCAGTATGACCAGGCGCTGAAGCATCTCGCCTATGAATGGAGAAATTTTGTATGGTGATAACTTGGTTACTTATATTCTCTGTCAACCTACTTTCTGCAAAACCACATATATGATATGGGGAGGGTTGGTTGAATACTACTGTAACGTCTGATTCAATACTGCAAAGGTTATATACATTGAGGTGGCCTGTTCTAAGCAAATGATCGCTGACACTAGTAAACATGTCAGGTAACTTCGCAACCAAATACTAGTTTCAAATATACTAACAAACTAAATGACAGTTTAAACAACAATAACAAAGTGTCACTATGTGGCATGCAGATAAGTGATCAAAACACAGCACTGAAACATGCGCGAAAGATAAAAAAGGAAGAAAAAGATAGCGATCGTAGATGTAAATGCAAAAAGTCTGCAGATATATAGGTCTGTGCGTGTGCAACGTACCGTTGCTAAAAACAAAACGCGATGAAGCGTACCAAAATAATCTTATCCCTTTTGCTAGCGCAACAGTCAGTGATAAGAATCACTTTAATAGCGACTAAGTTGTGCACTCGTGTTCAATACACAGGCTAACACAGTTTGTACAGTCACAGAGTGCTGCAATTGTCATAATTATACGCGCATTCCGATGAGAATTGCACGCGGGTGTGTCTATCCACACTGACCACTAAGCCAGTCATCACACACTGTGCAGTCATCAGCGGTCAAGTGCTAATCCTAAACCTCTTAGTAACTGGGTGTCTCTGATCCGTTACGGTCTATCACACAACAAATACGAACTAAACGTAGTTGAGACTCCGTCGTGACGTCACACATTAGACACGTTAGTTATATCAGTAAAACGTACATGAATCTATATCGTGCAGTAAGTCACAGATTTCTAAGGTACTAATTGAGTTTAAAATCACTTTGAGTATAGCGTCAATATTGAAGGATATAGACTTGATAGCGGTTCTACGTCGCAATCAAAACTACACACGTTTCACAGTTACGACAGCGATAGAGTTCTGTAGTACTAATCAATTGATAATCATGAATTTGAGCATTTGGATGACAGCAGTCCTGTATGAATAGTCTCATTCGGGTTGATATATGACAGGAACAACAGTCCGACCCGGAGCCAAGACATCGGCGCAACCCAAGCGTCTTCCACGACCCTCCCGGGTCAGTGCCAAAGAAGGTTGCGGAAAACAATCAAAATACGCACACCAGCAAGAACCATCCAGGCAACGGGTCGGAATGTGGCGCCCATCAGACATCAATCTTTTTTCATATAATGAGAATTAATTATTTGTTTTCACACAATGTACACTGTCTAGCAGTGAAAAGAAGTTGCGCAATTTGCATCGCTAATTCAATAGGAATCTGGTTGTCACAACTAGCACCGGGGGCCCAGGCATTAGCAGCTGAGGTCTGGGGCGTTCCGGCAGATGAAGTCACAAAAAGCGGAAAGTCAATTGTCTGGAACATCGGTGACTGCTGTTCCGCCTGGCCACGTGGGTTCGGGGACGAAAGGTCGACAGGCTGTTGGCCGAGTTTCGGCGGCACTGGCTGAAGAGGCCGAGTCAACTCTGAGTTGTTAATTCCGACATGAAAGGTGACGTGGTGTTCATGTCGGACAGGCTGGCGGGTGTCAAGCCACTTGATGAGGTCGCTGACAGACAGACCTGACACCGCCATGTTCTGAACTGTAAAATCCAGAGTTGACATTTTCCGGTCATCGATGAACCTGATGACTGAGTCGCCGAGGAGCAGAGCGTGCGACTGCGGGTTCACCTTTGCTTGGCACATCTTTTCATTAAGATGTCAGCAGCTTGGCGGTGTTGGTGTTCACGGCGTTGGTCGAACCGAGAGTAGAGCTGTCAGAATTGTGGTCTGGGTCACGCGCGGCCCTGCTGTCACTTAGCTGTGTGTCAAGGGGAGCGAAGCGGTTGTGGGTTTCGATGCTTAACGATGAGTGGCGAGGCACATAATTATCATGCTGTTGAGTGTGACTGACGAGAATCAGGGTCTGGGGTGTTCACTGAGTGATTGGTGGCCGAGGACGGGGTGACCCGGGGAGGGGGGAGGGGCGACGTGGAGGCTAGGGCTGGTGTCACTGTTTCTTGGGAAGATGTTACCTGGCCAAGTGCTCCTACTTGTTTTTTCAGGGTACCGATCACGGCGCTCTGTGTATCTCCGACAGCAGCAAGTTTTGAAACCTGTTTGGTGATGGCTTCCTGCTCCACTGTAAGTTTCTGTATATCAGCACACGTTGATTGTTCAACCCTGGTCAGGTCTTTTTCCACAACAGAAAGTCCGTGTTTCCTCTTAACCTCGTTGTCTTGCACTTGGGCTTCAAGAGCGCTTTGTTGTTGTTGCAAGGTGACACAGTGCGCCTTGACACTTGCCAGCTCGGTCTTCCCTGAAGAAAGTTCCAATTGGAGTTCTTTGATGTTAGCCGCCGAAGCCTCCAATTTCTGCTCAAACTGACACAGGAGAGCTGGCAGGGTGGCTAACTGGGCGAGGGGGAGGGGTTGTTGGAGAGGTAGGGAGGTAACGGCAATCGGTGTTTAAGGCAGACGGGTCACTTGCGAGGATTTTCTCGTCGTCTGATTGGGTCGAAAGACGACAGGTGGTGGGAGAGTGGTGGTCGGGTCGGAAGGACAGAGAGTGACAGGTGGGCGTGGCCTGATCCTGCCCACTGTTAGCAGCGGTGGCTCCGCCAACCTCTGAGCAGCTGAGCGTGACAGGCGGATCATGCTGGGCGGGGTCAGCCGGTCGACTGGGTGGAGATGTGGTCAAGTCCAAGGGTGGTGTGACGCTGGTTACATCACTGTTGAGTGGAGTTGACGGATTAGTGTCCTGATGAGACTTGTCAGCTGTGCCGGGGGAGGGAGGTGGTAGCGCCAGCTGACCGACAGGGGGTGGCAGAGATGAAGATTGCTGGGAAGACAACATCTTTTCAACACACTCTTTGAGCGGTTCGAATTCTTTGGCTATCCAATCATGACAGCGAGCTCCCTGGGCCGTGATAAGACAGGTGGTATAGAAAACAGTGATGGCAACGGCGAGTTTCTTGCCTGAACTCCTATAGACTCTTACTAGTGTACTGTGTAGAGCATCATGGTACGGGGGGGGGGGGGGGGGGAAGGAGGGGGGAGTCTACTTCTTTTTTGTTACTGTCCTGGTCGATCCATTCGGCTCTGTAGCCAGGGGGCAGGAGGTGTTTGACGTACCTTTCATGCAGGGCTAATCTCCAAAAGAAGACACGGGTACAGTTGTTGTTTTCTCCATTTTTTTTTTGTCCCTCTGCACCGAGGTGATCAGGGACTAGCGCTTTTGACTTTAGCTGACGAACACGACATAAAATATTTATTTCAAAAAATTATTTATTAGTTTTATAAAATGATTTATAGTGCACTTCCTCACCAACAGCGGTCCTTGTGTATAAAAGGTATAATTTACTTTCCATATTTAAAATTAAGAACAAATTTTAAAAAAGAAGAAGATTCAATAAGGGCCAATATGTACAATCCTTATAAGAGATTACGGCACAGCGAGTGTGGGCCAGCATTCCGGCCCATCGAAGCCATTACAAATAAAGCGCAGGGACAGTAACAGATCCGACGCGCACGGGGGTAATCCAATATTTAAATCAGATGCTGCAACTGTGTCGAATTAATTGCAGTATTAATGTTATGTATAATGTTTACATCGGCTGTTTCTAGAAGTAAATCCATATGTTTTACCTCCGGGCGGGAGGCCCTGATATCCTTAGTTTCCTTGGAGAGGACATCACACTCCAGTAGAGCATGACTGGGTGTGAAATCCTCCCCACAGATACAAATGGGATGAGCCCATTTAACCTTTCAACTATCAGTACAATGCCTGTGTATAATTGGGTCTACAATCGGTAGAGTTCTAATGAGATTGTTTTTCTTTAATCGATAGGCCAGGACACGTGGATACTGGCAGCTTAAAGTTATTTTTTCCTTTTGATAGTTTTCAATAATTTGTTTCTTGATTTCAATTTGTTTCTCTTTTGCAGCGATCGGAAGTGAAATAGGCTGCGTGCCGAGAACATTTGCGGCACCCATGCGAGCTGCTTTGTCTGCTATTTCATTCCCAAAGATTCCCACATGAGACGGAATCCACTGCAAGGTAATATCTATTCCTCTTCTTATGAGCTGGTGTATAATATTATTTATTTCTAAGACTATGTCTGGACGATTAGCTTTGTTTTTTAACTTTAAACTTTGAAGTGCCGCCTGAGAATCAGTGCAGATTAGGAACTGATACAGCTGCAACGGCAGGCCAGCAGATGGTAAAGCGCCATAGTGATGGCTACTAGCTCCGCCGTGCAGATGGAGCAGTCCCTGCCCAATCTAAATTGATTAGTTTTTTCCAAAGCTGGTATTAAAAAAACAACATCCGACGTCTCCATTGGAATCAATGGAGCCGTCGGTGTAGGCTATTAAAGCGTTCGGATAAGTAGCATCTAGATATTCCAAGGTCAGTGCTTTTTGCAGATGAGGATCTAATTTCTTGTTTACATTTGGAATATGAGTGTTAATAGAGGGTGTCAAGAGAGTCCATGGTGGTTGAGTCGGAGGAGAAATAGATTTTGTCTCATGAGGAACCACCTTGGCCTGGTCGCACAAGTCTCGTATAATAGAAGTGAGGGTCGGTGCCTCCCGGAGGGGAGCGGATTGAGTTTTGGTAGCTTTAATATCTGCTTTCAATTCTTTATGATATGTTTCTTGCGCATTATTAGATGTAATAAAAATGCGTGTAATATATGCAACGCAGAGTTTTAATCTATGATAGTGCAAAGGTAATATATTAGTTTGAGCATAGATGGCCTGATTGGAGGCGTGAGCTGGCACACCGATTATATGTTTTAAAGATCTCATCTCCGCCGTCTCGAGGGCCTTCAATGGTTTTTTTTTTTTTTTTTTTTTTTTTTTTTTTGGGGGGGGGGGGGGGGGGCAGTGATGAAACATTCAGCCCCATATGTTAAATTAGATCGTACTAATGCTTGATGTAAGTGTAGTAGATTTTTGGTATTTTTTCCCCAGTTCTCGTGTTTGACAATCTTAATAAGATTGGTTGCTTTATTAGCTTTACTTATCAAGCTGTTAATATGGGGGGGGGGGGGGGGGGGTCCAGTTAAGAGTGGAGTTGAAGACGACTCCCAGAAATTTTACCTGTGTAATAGGTGTAAGAGGGTACTTAACTCCATGATTCCAGTGGACACCTTGGAAGCAGCTAACTGACCTGGACTTCGCAGATGACTTGGCCCTACTATCACACACCCAGCAGCAGATGCAGAAGATGACAGCCAGTGTAGCAGCTACCTCCGCACAGGTTGGCCTCAACATTCACAAAGGCAAGAGGCAAGATACTCAAGATAAACACAGCCACCACTAACCCGATTACGCTTGACAAAGAAGCACTGGATGCCTTCACTTATTTGGGTAGCATCATCGACAAACAGGGAGGCTCAGATACAGATGTCAAACAAAGGATAAGGAAAGCGCGAACAGCATTTATACAACTGAGAAACATCTGGAGATCCAAAGAACTATCAACCAAGACCAAAGTCAGGATCTTCAATACCAATGTCAAGGCAGCTCTTCTATACGGAGCAGAAACTTGGAGAACAACAGTTGCCATTACAAGGAGAATACAAGTCTTCATTAACAACTGCCTGCGCAAGATCCTAAAGGGGCGCAACTCTGTTCGTCGACCCTCGGTTCGTCACTGTCCCGGTTATTTGTGGAGTTTTGTAAGGATGCAGAGTATTATTGTGTATGAAAGTGTGCAAGCATCCGTGCAATGATGGGAGGACATTACATATCGACCATGGTAGCTTTGTACTTCTTTAGCGACCTGTTGGTTGTGACTTCAGTTTTGGGCCAGCATGGACCGACCGTTTCATCCGCCATTTTGCCTGTGTACCAGTACAGTCGTGAGGTTTTGACCGCTTTGCAACACACGGGTGTAAACCATGATTTGAACTTGAGCATGATCGATCTTTCTGAATGTGGGGGGAAGAAGAAGAAGCCGAAAAAGAGAGGGTCGAGAGGCGGAGTGAGGGAGAGACTGAAGAGACGGGGTAGTAGACACCCCCTCCCTAACCATAACATTATCAAATGTCCGCTCCTTGCAGAATAAAATGGATGAATTAACAGCTATAATGCAGTTTGACGGTGACTTTAGGCGGACTAATTTATTCTGTTTTACCGAAACATGGCTGACAGAGGATTCTGGGGAAGTGACATTGCCTGGTTTTACAACTGTACGGGCTGACAGCCGGGGACAGGGTTAAGATTCAGAAGAATGTGGGGGGTTGTGTGTGTATGCTCGTCAGCGAAAAGTGGGCTACACACCTGACTGTCCGTGAGCGGGTGTGTACACGCAACCTTGAACTGCTAACCGTGTCGCCGCGACCACACTACTTGCCTCGTGAATTCGGCCAGCTGACTATAATTACTGTTTATGTTCCGGGTCCCGACTTCAAAGCTGCAGCTGAGACGATCGCTGACTGTTATTCCAGAGTGGTATCAAACTATCCTGACCAGCCAGTATTTATTCTTGGCGACTTCAATCAGTGCGATCTAACACCACACCTCTCTCTCTACAACAGTACATTACATGTCCTACAAGACTTAATCGCACCATTGATCTCTGCTTTGGCAACATTGACGATGCGTTTAAGCCGTTGTGTAGGCCCCCACTGGGGCGCTCGGACCACAACGTCATACACTTGTTGCCAAAGTATAGACAAAAAATAAAGACGTCCAAGACTGTAACAAAAACCACTCAGCTGTGGACACCGGACAGCATGGAGGAGCTCCGTGGGTGCCGGCTTTGAGGCGACAGACTGGGATATGTTTACTCATAACTGTGATGATCCTAATGAACTTGTTGAGACAGTCACTTCTTACGTAAGATTTTGTGAGAACACTGTAATTAAAACCAAGACAGTGAACAATAAGCCATGGGTCAGCAAGGAGCTAAAGGTGTATTTGAACCAGAAGAAACTTGCTTTCTTACAGGGTAACACTGATGAATTTCGGGAAAAGGAGAGGGATTTTAGAAGGGCTGCTAGGACTGCCAGACTGAACTAAAGCAAGATCGAAACAAAATTTTCTTCTGGCAACGCTAGAGATGCATGGAATGGTCTGAACGGCATGATGGGTAGGCAGCAAAAGAAACAAGCCAGGCTCTGCACTGGGAATCCAGTTGAGATGGCCAATGATCTAAATCGTTTTTACTTACAGTTCGATGACAGAAACCTTAGTGATAACTGTGATGAATTGTGCCAGTCCATTGTGCCGGAACCTTTGTCAATTACTGAAGAGGAGGTAGTAAACATCTTTTCTAAGCTGAATGCACACAAAGCACCTGGACCAGATGGGTTAGGTGGAAAAGTATTGAAAACCTGTGCAGGTCAATTGGGGAAGATCTTCACTACTATCTTTCAGTTCCTGCTTGGTCATCATACTGTCCCTATGGCTTGGAAATCATCAATCATTGTTCCGATTCCTAAAAAAACCAACGCTCATGAATTCAACGATTTCCGTCCAGTTGCATTGACTTCTATTCTGTCAAAATGTATGGAAAAAGTGGTGAGGAGGCATCTGTTAAATGATGTTCCGAACTACTGGATCCATTCCAATTTGCTTACAAAAACCATAGGGGTGTGGAGGATGCATGCCTTACTCTGTACAATCTTGTATTTCAACATCTTGAGAAATCAAAAGCACATGTGAGAATTCTTTTTATTGACTTTTCTAATGCATTTAATACTGTTGAACCACTGTTGCTTATTCAGCGCATGATGGACTTTGATGTGAACACAAGCATTATTCTGTGGGTGCGAGACTTTTTGAAGGACAGGCCGCAACGTGTAAATGTACACGGTAGTCTGTCTGACCAAATGGTGTTAAATTCAGGCTGCCCTCAAGGTTGTGTCCTCTCTCCGACATTGTTTTCTATATACACAGACCATATGCGTTGTCACACTGCCACTTCTCGTCTCTTAAAGTTCTCAGACGACATGGCCCTTGTGCGCCTACTCCAAAAAGAAGACAGTCTGGCTGAGTACTTTGCACAGATAGCAGTATTAGTCATGGTGCAAAGACAGTTTTCTGGAAATGAATGTACAGAAAACCAAGGAACTCGTCATTGATGACAGGAAAGTTGATGACATTTTTGTACCTGTCTCAATTAATAATCAACCTGTAGAGGTGGTCACTGAATTTAAATACCTTGGCACAGTCGTGGATAGTGGGCTGTCCTTCACTGGAAACACCGATCTGATTGTGAAAAAAGCAAACCAGCGTCTGTACCTTCTTAGGAAACTGAGAAGTTTTGATGTCAGTTCCAGGGTTTTAGAATCCGTTTATAGAAGCCTGATCGAAAGCATACTGACTTTTAACATCACTGCTTGGTATGGCAACCTCAGTATGAAAAACAGGGGCAGACTGTCACGTATCGTCAGAACAGCTGAGAAGATCATTGGCCTAGGACAGTACCCAGTAGATGATCTGTACCATAGAGCTGTCCGAAGGTTAGCTGCTAGTATTGTCAATGATCCTCGTCACCCACTATCTGATCAGTTTCAAATGCTACCATCAGGCAGACGTTTCAACATGCCACTTGCCAAAAAGAATGTTTTTAAGAAGTCTTTTATTCCAACTGCTGTCTCGATTTTAAACTCTCGTTTATAACGCCGAGATAAGTATGATCTACTTAACATTACCTCCCATCTTGTGACAGATTGCTTGTGATAGATTGCTGCAATGATAATTTTTCATGATATGTTCTTGCAGCGTTTGTTAATGTCTTATATTGTTGTTTCATGACGAGCCGAAAGGCAAATTTCTGTCGTGCCTTGACTCGAACAGACAATAAAGTTGTATTGTATTGTATTAAATATCCATTGGCCAGAGACGATCAGCAACAACGAGCTCTGGAATAAAACCAACCAGCTGCCTGCAGAAGACGAAATTAAAACACGACGTTGGAGATGGATAGGGCACACCTTACGTGAGCCAGCGGACAGCATCACCAGGCAAGCCCTAACATGGAACCCACAGGGCACGCGGAAAAGAGGCAGACCAAGAAACACATGGCGACGAGAACTGGATGCAGACCTTAAGACCATGAAGATGACCTGGAACCAAGTGGAAAGGAGAGCCCGGGACTCTTGGAGATCCTTTGTAGGCGGCCTTTGCCCCAGTAGGGGTGCAAGGCATAAGTAAGTAACTCCATGATTTGTTACTGTAAACTGGAAGTCAGACTTCGTCCTGGTGGGGCTAAAAAATATAAGTTGCGTTTTTTCTGGAGCTACCTCGAATCCATTTAGGGTCAAGTAATTTTGTACAGCGTCAATTGCTTGTTGAAATAACTTTGCACTTTTATTTTGAATATCCTTTATCTGCTTTGTAACTGTTTTGGTTTTAACAGGTTGCCATATGGCTATATCATCTGCATATTGTGATATATGTAGCGGAGAGGCAATAATTTTCTTCACGTTTATTTTCACATGGTGAGGAAGGTCTGCCATCATGAAATTAAAAAGAAGGGAAGCAAGGCAGGTACCTTGGGGAACCCCACAGTCGGTCCTGTGGGTTCTAGAATAAGACTGTTTCATTTTAACCTGCTGTGTTCGTTTTAAGAAATTTTGGATATAAACATATATATTGCCTGAGAGGCCAATATTCTTAATTTTCTGAAGGAGTTTATGGTGCCAAACAACATCAAATGCACGTCGAACATAAAAAAGCAGGCTATCGTTTTACGTTTTTTTCTGAAGGATTGTCTTATAGAGGCAGAGAGAGAGAGACTAGAGCTGGTCGGCACATGATCGATTTTTTCGAAAGCCGGCCTGCTCAATTGGAATAGTCTGCTCCCTATCCAAAAAATAATCTAGACGGTTTTTAGTAGTTTTTCCATAACTTTACTAAGATGTGAGGTTAACGTTATTGGTCGATATGAGTTTGGTGAGTTACGAGCTTTCTTTGGCTTGGGTATAGGTATAACGATTCCATGTTGCCAAGCTTGAGGGAGTATCCCTTCATTATAACATTTATTCATCAGTTGTAAGATGAGTTCCTTTCCCACCAGGGAGAGCTTTTTAATCATAATATATGTTATTTCATCGGCGCCTGGAGTAGTTTTCGTTACCAGAATTTGAGAAAGTACAGTTTCTAACTCACTAAGAGTGAAAGGGAGGTTAATAGGGGTATGATTATCTGGAACAGGATCAGAGTATTCCAGTTTAGTCTCTTCTGTTATCCTATACAGTTTGACCTGTTCTGACAGACTACTAGTGGAGCTGGTAGCCGCAAATAGCTCCGCCAAGAGGTCAGCTTTTTCATGGTCTGTAGTATACCTACGACCCTCAGAAATCAGCGAAACAGGGGAAGGGTTATAATTATTTTTTAGTTTTTTAACCAACTTCCAAGCCTTAGCAGTATCTGATGGAGAGTGTATTTCTGCTTTAATTTGTGAAGTTATAAAGGCCAATTTGGCCTGTGCTATAATTTTGTTGCACTCTGTATTGGTTAGCTTCATTGCTTGATGGTTCAAAATGGTTCGATGCTTTTTCCAGACATTATAGGTATGCTTTTTTGTTTTTAACAGCCAGTGCACATTCTTCATTCCACCAGGAATTAGCCGGCTTACCAGCTGGAGTGCCCTTACTGCGAGGGATAGCCTTTTCAGCGGACGTAATAATTAGTTTAGTGAGACTGGTACATAACGTATTTACGTCCAGTGTATCCAGTTTATTTATATTATTTTTAATTAATTGTTGATAAAGGGGCCAATCGGCCTTTTCATATATAAATTTCCCTTTATTTTGAGTATCTGTTACAGAGTTCACAACATCTAAGTCAAGGTGAATAATGATTGGAAGATGATCGCTCCCTAAGGAGTCGTCTTCCACCATCCAGGTGGACTCAGCAAAGAGACCAGGGGAAATTAAAGTTAAATCTACAGCTGTAGGTTGATGATTAGGTAGGTCAGGAATTCTAGTAAAATGTCTTGTGTTGGCAATGAGGAGTTTAGATTTTAAAATATCCTCAGCCTGAGTTTTAGCTTTCTTTAATTTACTTTGAGGATCGGCGTACCATAGGGGGTAATGGATGTTTAAGTCACCAAGGACTATCCATCCATCACCCTCCAGGTCGTCCAACCATTTCATTCCATTTGGGTCAAGTGATTTAGGAGCGTACGTATTTATAATTTTAATTTCTTTGTTGGAATGTGGAAATTTAACTTTAATAAAGTTACTATATATTGGTTGGGTAGGATGCAAGGGGACAGGAGAAATAAAAGATTCATGTGTTATTCCAACTTTTATATAAGTAGCGGTATAGACTTTATCATTTAAGTGTTTATTAGCTTCTGTTATAGGAGGATAATGATATCCATTTAAGTGTGGAAGTTTAACTTTAGTAGTAAGAGGAGATTGAAGACAGATAATGTCAGGATTTGCAGTATTTAAAAAAATTATTAGTGGCGATAACTTTGTATTTAAAGACCTACAGTTCCACTGAAGTATTTTATTACTGGGTGTAGGTTTTTCTGCGTTTTTATACTCTTTTATGCTGTAAGAGAATCCAGTTTAAAACCAGTCACTAGATAAAGAGTATTGATTTACTATGAAATCAGCATCTATTTTGTTGCTTGCAGAGATATCATTATGGACATAACCAGTTGATTAAACTGGAGCATTACCTTCAAAATTTCGTGGAGGTCACCACGAACGACGGCGGAGGTGAAAACCTGCATATTACACTGTATGTCGGTTATCATAATTATGCGCTCTAAGATCAGCACTAACACTTTTAGGTGACATCAGTACATTTGGATCCTGATAGCTATGATGTTGGTCCTGGGCATCGAACTGCAGTTGCCTGCGGCTGGAGCCTTTATCTGATGAAGAACCTAATGGAAGAGCCGAGAGAGAGGGCACAGAGGAAGTTGTAGTGGTCAGGCCAACTGGAGCAGGGTTCAAGGGTCAGATGCCCCAGCTCCGTTAGTAGGAATAAGTGCGTCACGATAGGTGCGCCTAATAGGTAGATTTATTTGAGGTAGGGCAGTATCAACCTGATGAACTACCTGCTTGCTATTCTGATGTGCTGATTTAGCCTTCTGAGAGACAGAAGAAGAAGATACAAAAGGAGGGTTAGAGCCTGTTTTCGGCTGAATCCAAGCTGTTTTATCTAGCGTTTGTGAGACCAGGGGGTCAGAGGTAACTTTGTTTTTAGACTGAATTTGTATTTGGACTCTCCTGACAGCCTCTTGATAGGGGATATAGTTTTTGTTTCGAATACGGTTGGCCTCCCTGTAGAGCACAATCTTAGGGCATTTTTGATAAGCGGCGCTGTGCGCGCCGCCACAATTGACACATTTAGATGGTGTACTATCTGGACAAGCAGTTCTGGCGTGTTTGTGACTACCACATTTAACACAGACCCGGTGTTTTGACCTGCACAGGTGAGCCGTATGTCCCAATCGGCAGCACTTGGCACAGTGCATAGCTGATGGGGCATACGGCTCAACCGGCAGCATCAGCACACCGATTTTGATTTTATTGGGAAGTTGGGTGAGATGAAAAAATTCGATTTTAACTGCTCTAAAGGGAGAGCCGTCCCTATTCGTTAATCTGTCAACTGATGTGGTGAATCCCTGGGAGGAGAGTGAGACTTTAATATGGTCTAGTTTGTCGGAGGTGGGGATCCCATGGACAACCCCCACCACCTTGGGGGTGGGGATGGTGCACTCGACCACCGCACCTCCGATACTAGTTTTATTTGCTAGTAGTTTTTGAGCTCTATGGTTTGGACAAGCGACTATCCACACGTCCCGGCCTATGTTTCTAAGAGTCAGTTCTGAGGGAGCCACCCCGGCGCTGTCACAGAGATGTGGCTGCAAGACACCCTGATTCCGGAGACGGGTGGTGCCGGTTCCCAAATCACGAACCCGAACCGGGTAAGCACACCACATCTCTGCGACCGGTTCGGGATTGGGTCCCTCAGAGTGCATAGCACGCTTAGTTTGTGATTTAGTTTTTTTCCTCTTAACTGAGTGGTATTGCGATAGATCTTCCATATCAGGGCGATCATGATGCAGAGGGGACGACTGCTGGAGGGGTGACAACAGTTCCACACCATCAATCGCTTCCTCCGGTGCTGCCACTATCGGACTAAGTTTGTCGGAACTAAGTTCCGATTGTATTCTGTCTACTGGGGGGGGGGGGGGGTGTCCTAAGCTCCTCCAGAGCATCGTTATGTGCAATGATGCCTGGAGATTTCACCATTCCAGACTGCTCACCGACGGGAGCAGCTGTGAGTAGCGAAGTACCGTGTTGGGGGAGGCCCTCGCGCGCTTGTTCCTATCCCTACGTTTCTTTTTCCTCTTTCGTGAGGATCTCCCGGGCTCGTCGTGTGTAGAGGCCGAGGAGGAAAAAATTTCCTCGACGGTCTCGAGTTCCGACGAGTCCGTGGACAAAGACCCAATGAGAGAAGTTATTGTAAAATCTACCGTACGGGCCAAGTCGAGACCTTGTACAACAAAGTGTTACAAAGTCTTAAAACTCAAAGTAAAAATTTGGTACAGTTAAGTATTAGACAATGTTAAAATGAAGGTTTGCCAGAGAGACACTACTCTAGGACTATCCGCCTAAAATTTTGAGCGAGTGACTATGAGTAACAGTACCAAAGCGAATGTAGCCATCCCAAAGTTGAACTCGTCGGCGAAGAAGAAACACGGCAGACCTGCAGTCTCAAAAAGTCCTAAAAAGGACAGAATAGCAGTGAGTGCTATAAGGCTGTCGGTTGCGGTAATGTGTCCGTAGGTACAGGGTAGTTGGTCGTTAAGCCGGTGAGAAGTAACAGGCGTAGTGGAAGTTTTCAGAGTTTCCAATATGGTGGCTGGTTGTGTATGGTGAGACGCACGGTGAGAGCGTGGGTCTGAGACGTCTGGCACATAATAATGCAATGCAATGCAATTTTTAAAGGACTAGGGCTCCCAGCTATCGCTGATTTCGCCCGGGGGGGGGGGGGGGGCCAGGGGAGGGGGGGGGGAAGGGGCCTGTCTTGCTGACTGTCCGTCGCTCCGTCGCGCAGTGGCTGATGGTGTTGCCAGGGCCGGGTGGTTGGTGTTGGAGGAGGCGGGTGGTGGGCCGGGGGACCGTTGCTTCAGTGCCAGGCTGGGGGGGGGGGGGGGGGTGTTGATACGCCAGCCACTCTAGCAGTTCTTGAATGAGTGGTGGCGGGGGTGGTGGTGGCCGGAGGAACCGTCGCTGGCTGGGGTATGGTCTGGGGAGTTGGGGTGGTGATGGCGGTGGCCAGTGAAGCCTGGGCCTAGGGGTTGGGCGCTGGAACGGGCGCGGTGGATGGCGGTGTTGAGGTGGCAGGCGGAGGTGCGGTGGCGGTGTAGGGAGCAGGGGCGGGCGTTTTGTCCGGAAGCGCTTAGGTGGTCGTCGGCGCTGCCGCTGTCCGGAAGTTGGTTTGTTGGTCTGCGGTGGGCGTGGGGTGTTACCGGCTTCATGCGGTGCTGGGTCTGTTTCTGTGCCCTTGTTTTCGCTCGCTGGGACTAGGGCTGGAGGTGGTGATGGGTCTGGGTCTGTTCCGGCTTCTTGGGTTGATGGGGCGGTGTCTCCGCAGCCTCTGTGCTCGGTGATGACTGGGGTGGTGCCAGTCTTTTTGGATGCTTTCTGAGGGGTGGCTGGTGCCCCCGTAGGTTTCTTTTCGGCGGTTGTTTGGCTGGCTGTGTTCTTTGTCTTGGGGGGGGGGGGGGGGTAGAGGTCTCTGATCGCTCCTGTTTGCACCAGCCACCTGGCGGTAACAAGTGCCCGGTGGTAGGTGTCCCCGGTGAGTGCTGTGATGACAGGTATCGCGTCCTGTAGAAGTAGCACCAGATCGTCGAAGCCGATGCCCCGGAGCCTGGTCTCCTCCTCCTCTGTCGTTGCCGGTCGTTCCCGAGTGAGTGACTCGGGAATGATGACCGGCGGTGGTGAGAGTGGAGAGTCTGGCTCCGAAGATGGCTCCGACTGGTCCCAGGGCTCTTCTTCTTGTTGTGATGGTGGTGGCCTGGGGCGGGCGAGGTCCGTTTCTTCTTCGTGGTCGTTATGTGCCGTTGTTGCTCGGCTCTGTTGGTGATTTTCTGCTGGAGGGCCAGGTTGGAGCTCCGTGAAGAAATATCTAATTGACTCTGGAGGCGGGTATCGCCTCAGGATCTCTTCCATAGTGATCGTGTTGCAGTCTTCTTCTGTTGTTGTTGGCGCTTGTAACATCGGGTGGGGCATGTGGATCGTTTGGTGGGGTGGCGCGAGTTCCCACATTTCCCACGTATCTGGAACTTGCGGTTGCGGCCGTATCGGTGGGGACAGAGGGGGCCGGTAGCTCCTTGTCTCTCTACGGGCCGTCTGCTGAGGTAGTGGCGCTTTGGGGAGGTTGGAGGAGTACTCCTCCACCTGTTGTCTATTGGTCTTTCTTCTGTTCTTTTTTCTTGTGTCCATGTTTGCTGCGCGTGGCTTGGCTTTGCGGCTTGCGCTGCGGCGTGTAGGCTGGCTGGCTGGCTGGATCGCTGTCTTGCTTGCTTGCTCTGTTTGGAGAGACGCGGTGGACCGTCCTCTCTCCTCCGCTGCTGAGCTGAGCATCCGACGTCTGGCGGGTACAGTCTGTCTCAAAGTTCTTTTGTATCGGGTCCTCAGTTGCGTTTATCTTTTGAAGTGTAGAATTGCATGGGGTCTTGGCGGCGGCGCGTGTGATGCGGGGGTTGGACGTGGTGGGCGGGACGTTCATGGGAGGGGTGGAGGGGTGGTGTCATCACAAAGCTCGTCAAACAGAGAGATGCCAAGATGTTTGCCGACACCTGCTGACTAGCCCCAGGGGCGCCAAGGCAATCCGAGAAGAGGACAAGCCATCCTCGATCACAGCTAAGGCAAAGAGGATTAGGCCTAGTGGCCAGCGGGGCGGCACTCACGCTTAAGGGGAGGATGATCTCTAGGCCCACCCAAAAGGAGGGCCGGGGGGGGGGGGGGGGGAAATGAAAGCGAAGGGAATTAAGTCACAGGTGCCAGATGTGCAGACTGGCTGACGCCAGTTACTCAGTCAACTCAGAAACACTGCTTCATGGCTTGAAAAGTGCTGGTACCGAATATGTAGTTAGGTTCAGTTAAGATTTTAAATCATGCAAAAATTGTGAAATATATGAAGTCTCACAAAAAGTACCTGGAAAAGTATCAGGGCATCATTAAAATGCTCTTTCGCGGTCCGTGTAAGGTAACCAACACACACAGATAAGTCCAGGCAAAATCACAGTAGATGGTACATCCTGCCACTGGGTCGTCCGTCGAGAAATTTCGCGTTGGAAGAGTCAGCAAGATAGTAAAGTGTCTATTCACAATTCACAAACACAACACAAATCACCAGCAGATCCGAGCAAGATCATTATAAATGTAAAGATGGCTAACCAACACACCAATACACCAAGACACATCCACGTACATGATGGTATATCCAAGAAGAAACATAGTACTCCACTGCTATATGTCACGGTTGGCTGTACAGCGGAGCTCCGCTAAAGATCGACCGCTCATCTCAACGGTCAGAGAGAAAGAGACAATGACAATGATTCTTTATTTTACAACGGTGAAAATTTTGGTGAAACCATTTTTAGAACTTGCCGTTGCTAATCTACTTTACATATAATGCACAAATCATAAAAATACTATCTTTAAATTGGGAAAAAAAAAAAAAGAAATATAAAACAAACAAAATAATGAAATATAAACTTTAAAAGAAATAGTGGAAGAAGTGGAAATAAACTAGAAACACGCGTCCAGGCTTTCACACACCCGCAAAACCTCACACATACACACAGTTGTAGTAGTTTCAATACGGTAGACAAAATCATGGGGAGGAGAAGGCTTTAGTCAAATATGCTACTCTCCAAATCCATCCTAAACCTAACCTCCCTTCTTTGCGATGTGGGTGCGAGTCGTCGTAGCTTCAATAATGTAGTGATTTTGATCTTTCTCTGGCATGGATATGTGGGTTTTTTTCCTCACATTTACAGCAAACACCGGATATAAACAAATTGCCAGGAGACCCATCTTTTTGTCTACCGTATTGAAAATACGGTAGACTTTGAGATGAGGCTGGTCGGAGCACGTTCCGTAGCATGCAAATGACAAACAAAGGCGGGCACACATCAGACTCTGACATTGAAGTAACGCGATAATAATTACGTCATGCCTAGCTACGCTAACCGCGCTGTTGAACGTACATTTGGCGGGAAACGCCGTGTGTGTGTGTGTGTGTGTGTGTGTGTGTGTGTGTGTGTGTGTGTGTGTGTGTGTGTGTGTGTGTGTGTGTAGACACAAATTTTTCCTGTGTTTGTGTACGTACAGGTCTGAACTTTAGGAAAGGCTTTTTTTAGGATTTATTTCGGAGCACTTTTCGGCATTTCTTAATTGGATTACTCATTAAAAAGAAAAATTGCCGTTTATAGAAAGTCGGTTGATCCGCATTTGAGCTCGTAATTTGTGTTATATTGATTTGAAATTTAGAATATAACTAGCTTGGAGAAAGATATCGGATGTGTTTGTTAACCAACTTTGTACCTATTCATCGTTTTCGTAAAAAAATAATTAATCGCAGAAAAAATGTCTAAACGAAGAATTTTCGACTTCAGACAGTGACGGTCACGTAAAAGCACTAGACACAACAGTTTTATGCATTGTTGCTGAACTGTCGCAAAGCACCAGTGCTAGTGCTAATTTTGAAGGGATAGGGACTCTGGCGTCATATATTGCGCTATTGCATCATCATGTAGAGCTGTCACAACACACCAAAGTCCGGATTTTCAACTCAAACGTAAAAGCAGTTCTCCTATATGGAGCAGAGACTTGGAGGTTGACAAAAACCACAGTCAACAGAGTACAGATCTTCATTAACAGTTGCCTTAGAAGAATCTTGAAAATCCACTGGCCAGAGAAGATCAGCAACATCAGACTCTGGGAGAGAACAGAGCAGATAACAGCTGAGAATGAAATTGGGCGAAGAAGATGGTGATGGATTGGTCACAGTCTGAGAAAGCCAGTTTCCAGTATCACTAGGGAGGCATTGTCATGGAGCCCCCAGGGAAAGAGGAAAAGAGGCAGGCCGAGAAACACCTGGCGTAGAGACCTCCAAGCAGACATCAAGAGACTGGGAACCACCTGGAGTAAAATCGAAGGAGAAGCACAGGACAGGAGTCGCTGGAGGTCTCTCGTCAACGGCCTATACCCTGGGAGGGGTGACAGGCGTAGGTAAGACGGGGTGGGGCGGGCGTTCCCGGAGTGGATAGAGTAATAGAGGCTATGGGGGAGGGGACGTGAGAGCAGGCACCGGGCAGTTCTGGGAGACCTGACTCGGGAGAGCTTCCCACTGTCTAGGGGGCTATCTTTGAGCGCCCCGGCGCTCTCTCTCTCTCTCTCTCTCTCTCTCTCTCTCTCTCTCTCTCTCTCTCTCTCTCTCTCTCTCTCTCTCTCTCTCTCTCTCTCTCTCTCTCTCTCTCTCTCTTTCCGCCAGGAGCAGGCTGTGACGAAAGTCTTCAGTCTGGCGCCCCGATTCCACCAAGGAAAAGAGACTCCAGTCAACACGATCCGAACCATGCTGACCGTACACCAGCGCCGTTTGCGTATGGCGGTAGATCAAAGGACGGTTGGTTAGTTCGGGTTTAACGTCCACAGCACCGAGGTGATCATGGACGGCCCTGACGGGCGGGTTATGGGGGACAGGGAAATCTATTGCCTATGGAGTACGACCTGATCAACTCAGGCGCACTCCAACTGTGCCACTTTGATTTACCAGGACCTTTCAACGGACATGCAAAGGACGGAGCTGCTCCAGAACACAAGCCGCAGCAGCCCGGCTCTGATTGCACCTCAACACTCAAGGGCGCCCCTTCCTACATGGCAGGCGGTCGACCTGTGTACCCCTACCCCAACCCCCAACTTTCCCCTACCCCCTGCCGCCCCCACCCCCTGGAGTGCCGCAGCTTAGTGAGAGTGACTGTGCCGCCTTGTTTTCACTGCTTCAAAAGTTCAGGCCAAGCGCCGGAAATTAGGACACGCGTCCCTAGGTGATAGCCATTTCACCGACAGTGTATGAATATTAGTAGGACACGCCCTTCTCATTTTGACAGGGTGTATTTGAGTCGTGATCTGCATCAGTTTCTTCTTCTTTGATAAAGTTCCACTGTGCGCGTTTTGTGGACCGATTATTGACAGTAATTCCCAATCTGCTATTATCATTTCCAGATTTAAATATATTTTTTTTCACTTAGCGATTTTTAAAATTATTTATAGTGCCACCATTTTCTTAGACTTTAAATTTGTTCTTGTTTTTCTTTCTTCTGATTTTTAAGTCGTCAAAATAGCTTTGTGTGTTATGAACTTTGACGCAGCTGAACGTGCATAGTTCCTTGACAAGTTATTTTTTATTTGTTTTCTTTTACAGTTGCTGACTTTGTTATTTTTTTTGTTGTTGACATAACCAAGCAAGAAAACCGTAAGCATTCTACTGAACTTAGACTAAGCGCGCGATAAACATTGTGATTCTCCACCGTGTATTGTTTTATTGAGCTTTTTTAAGCATTCTATAGGTATTGATATTAGTTGATTTTTTTATTATTTTTTTTTTTGGTATTATTTTTTGTGACCATATGTCACGACACGAGTTTTTTTCGTCTATTTTTGTAGGGGAGTACGGTTAGAGGGGTGACAAGATTTAGATAGTCACCGGACGTACGGGTAGTTTAGGTGGGGTATTTGGCCTGTACACGAGTATTTTACTGCCGTGCGAGAGTTTGGAATTCGGCGTAACACACGTGATCGCTCAGTCTAAACGCTATCGGGTGGTACTCGTTTCACGTGAACTTTCACCGCTCGATTTACTGAGCGCTTTTTTTGCAATACGTACGAGAACGGAATTGTTAGTCAGTCGCCTTTCCAACTGCGAACGAGTCGGTCGCTTTTTCAGCAGTCTCCTAGGGTGGTCTTTCAGGCATGGTTCGCCATTTGCTGAGGGTCACAAGCAGCTGTATCGGTCTTCTGTATCGGCCCTGCGATAGGTTTTCGGTCGTCCCGGAGCCGGTGTCCGAGGAAGGAGAGAAAAGATGAAGAGCTGCGACGACTTTACCCCTGGCTTGTCTTGTCCTTGTTTGTCTTCGTCCTAGCCGAGGCGTCTTCACGGATGGCAGTAAGTACACGCAACAATTCTCTGGTGGCCATTTGCTCCGGGGGGGGGGGGGGGGGGGTTGGTTGTGTTTGCTTGTTCTGTTATTATTATTTTGGTTAGTGTGTATTTGGGGGGGGGGGGGGGGCAAGTGTAAGAACAGAATGTGGGGGCGAATGTTGTCATCTGTATTTTGTTGTATCTAGCGGCGGATTAGTTATTGGGATTTAACGCCGAGCGGGCGACTGAGGCCATCTCACTATTTAGCGTCGGAGTGTAAATATCGGAAGTAAGTCATGTGGTGACGTGTAAATAATTATGTATTCTGTGAGATTGAATTTATTGTTGCGGGAGAGAGGTGAAGGGAATATAAAAGACGGCAATTAAAGTGCGGGAAGGGTGATGTGATTATCTTGGTTTTTTGTTGGTTATTTATGTGTATTTTTGCACCTGTGTTTTAGTGCATCCTAATCCGATGGTCCAAATTCAACGGGCCAAAAGCTTAAAGAACTAACCGGCTAAGTTTGCCACCGTGCTATGGTACTGAGAGAGGAGGCTGACTGTGTCACTCCGCCTTGTGGGCTACGACGCCAGACCTGGGTGCTGTTGGGAGTGTCGCGGCACGCCACGTGTTTAGTCAGGTTGGGTCGTCGCATGTAATTATTTCTTACCTGTTAAGTGAAGTTTTGTATATTTATAAACTCGTAACGAACGTTGTGCGATTTATTTCATCTCCTCGTAGTGACAATGTGGTGAGAGGAGCTTTGTCACAGTGACGGAAAGTTTTTGAGAAATTGTATTATTTAAAGGCAACATGTGTTACGGAAGGCCTTATCGCGGAAGCAAGGATCAGGAAGGATCAGGAATTTATTTAACGTATTTTCACACATTGGTGATATAGACCCCATAAATAAATAAATAAATAAATAAAATAAAATTATATATATATATATATATATATATATATATTATATATATATATATATATATATATATATATATATATATATATATATATATATATATATATATATATAATCAACCAAACACACAACTTATGAATATCAAAGAATAGCAATAATTAACATCCAACCACACACACAAATTACTTATTATAATAGTTTACCCACCAGACTATGAATTATTATATTAACTATTGGAATGGCAATATTTCTATGTAAGATGTCATACCAATTTTCTGCTAAGTGATCAACTGTTTTTTGTTTTTTTATCCAACAGATTCAATGTAATAGGACACTCACAGATTATATGTTTAACAGAGATGGGGCTTAAGCACTCGCATTTGATGTCTTTTGCGAATTTTGTTTTCCAAGAATTTAGTCTTAACTTGTATATCAATGAAGCCGTTTTTCTTGAACAAGGTGGAACATGATAAGTATATTTCATATCATCTTTGTGAAAAAAGCTGTTTAGCACAGAGTATATTTCGTGTAGAGATAACTGCATATTATTACAAACTGCTGAGTTTTCTCTATTTATAGCTCCCTTTTTTGCTTGTCTGTCACAAATTTCATTCCAATAAATTCCGCTGTGTGAGGGTATCCAAAGAAAATTGATCCCTATTCCTCTGGCCATAATACAGCTCATAATATGTTTTATTTCATATACTAAGTCTTTTCTAGTATTACAATCCCAGCTTTTTAGACTATATAGGACAGATTTAGAATCGACACAAATCAAAATGTTAAATATATCATAAGGTAGAAGTTGAATAAAATATAGTGCCATGAGAATCGCATACAGTTCACACGTAAATATAGAAAATCCTTTACCGAGATAAAAAGATTTCTTCACTTTGAGATCTGGAATAACAAAGCCTGCACCACAATCTGAAGAATCTAAGACAGACCCATCTGTGAATATTTTCAAATGTTTAAAATATGTTGTCTGTAATTTTTCTTTCACTAAATTTGCTAAAACGTTCACATCCTCATCTTTTTCAAATCTGTGTAATCTATATCGAAAGTAGCATATATGTTCCCACGGAGGTATAGTAGGAGTTACTGGTAAAACGGGAATAGACTTGATATCTATATTGCAGTTTTCTATAGCATCTTTGACATAATTACGTATAGGTATACGGGATTGTTTGCGCTCTCTTCGGGAAATCCAAATCTGCGTCTAAAAATATGTCTTCTCGTACTGAATTTTTGACGGACAGGCTTCGGACAATGTATTTTGCAGTTGCTAATTTACGTTGGTCAGATAAAGACAGAATACCTGCTTCTTTGTAGGTTTTTACAGTATTAGTATAAACTGGCACCCCAAGGGCTAATTTAACTGCTTTACTGTCAATGCTTTGCAGCTTCTGTAAAAGTGTAGCTGGGGCAGTAAAGTAGACTTCCTGACCATAGATAAGTGTTGATCGAACTAAAGATGTACCAAGGTGTAAAACAGTTTTAATGTCCTGACTCCATGGTTGTGAGTTTATAATTTTTAACAAGTTAATTCTTTTTCTTGCCTTATTTAATATGGCTTCAATATGAATTCTCCAAGATAATTTTGATGTAAAACGTACACCTAAAAACTTTACACAATGTTGGTAGTTTAAAGGCGTCCCATTTAGGGATAATTTAGGCAATGTTTTAGCACTTTCCCCATTATTGAAAAGCATTAGACATGTTTTTTCCCCAGATAGTTCTAGACCATTTTCTTTCATATAGTTTGATAATTTGTCCAATTCAATCTGATAAATTTTTTGAACGTAATCTACGATTCTTTTTTAGGTGCGTTTTCTGAGATTAGTGTTTATCCATATAGCAATATCATCTGCATATTGTACCACAGTTGTGTCTTGTGAGAGAGATTTAGGGAGGTCGTAAATTAACACAGTGAATAAAAAGGGTGAAATTATTGATCCCTGCGGAATACCCATATCTATTTTCTTTAAGGTTGAATAACTTTTACCAACTTTGGTGCAGACAAATCTTTCAGACAAAAAGCTTTTAATGTACTCATACATAAACCCGGTTATGCCAATCTGTTTTATTTTGTATAATAATCTAGCATGCCAAACACTATCATAAGCCTTTTTTACGTCAAAAAAGGTTGCTAATATACTTTTTCGTCTAGAAAATTGTTTTTTAATATTATTTGTGAGTTTAACTAAATGGTCTGTCGTACATCTACCTTTCCTAAAACCAGCTTGATGAACTGGAATTATATCCTGTTTTTCACAGTAATGAAATAGCCAATTTAAAATAATCTTTTTCATTACTTTGCAAGCTTGTGATGTTAGCGCAATAGGTCTATAACTACTAATCAATGTACGTGTTTACCCGATTTGAGTACTGGAACTACTACTGACTGCTTCCAGATAGTAGGAAGATATCCATTAAACCAACATTTTTGGTAAAATTTATGTAGTAGTTTTTTCCACGACTCAGGTAAATGATAAAGTAGTTTGTAAGAAATTCCATCTATACCCACTGCACTAGAGGTATTTGCAAACGATTGTAAAACGTCTAGGAATTCATTATATTAAATTGGAGCATTGATATAATGAGAATGATTAGAAACTGTATCTTGATAATCTCCTTTGACTTCTTGTTTTCTGAGGTTTAGGTTTGGTAAACTAAGACTTGATGTGAGACTACTTTCTGCAAACATATTAACAAAGGCCTCCGCTTTATCTACTGCACTAGGAAATGTGTTGCCTTCTACTGCGATTGGATACACTTGTAATTTGTATCCATTTTGTAATTCTGATATTTTTTTCCAAACCTTATATGTATCTTTTGATTCAGACACCTCATTTTTACAGAACTCAGCCCAGTGAATCTTTTTGGCTCTCGCCACAATTCTGTTACAGTGTATTTTAGTTTTCTTCATTTCCCTAAAGTTCTCTTCAGATTTGTTTCTTATCCATTTTTTAAAGTGTTCCTTCTTAATATTTACTGCTAGTTTACATTCCTTATTCCACCAAACATTACCTGAATATTTACCTTTTGATTTTCCTTTGCATTTTGGTATTGACTTCTCTGCAGCAGAAAGAACAGCTTTTGTAATATTTCCGTAAAATGTATCTATACTTTCATGTTCTATACTTGCAATGTTATGGGACATCAAGATTTTCTCATACAGTTCCCAATTAGCATTGACATACTGAAACTTTGGAATTCTGTCCTCATTATTGCAATATTCATCTTTATCTTTAACGTTTAATTGTATAATGATTGGAAGATGATCACTTCCCAAACAAGCTTTCTCAGTGATCCAAGTGCAATTTGTTGCCAGGGTTGGGCTTACTAGTGACATATCAAGAGCAGATGCTTTATGGGTATATACATCTGGGATTCTAGTGATTCTACCATCATTTAAAATGATTAACTTAGAGTCTGAAATATTTTCTACTAGACGATTGCTTGTAACTATCATACATCCAGACTCCCAGAAAGGTGCATGAGCATTGAAGTCTCCTAGGACCATCCATTGACAGGAAGTTGATTGCTGAGAATCAATATCTTTTAGCCAGTCAGTGTTGTCATCTTTTGGCCCTCTAGGTAGGTATACGGATATCACATTTAAAGTATTTTGATTATTAATTTTTACCATGGCCCCAGTGATATAGATATCATTTAGATCTTTGGTTATAGAGTACGTATTTAGTGACGAATATTCTAGGTCATCTCGAATGTATAACGCAGTTTGGACTTTATTTGATATAGCGTCATAATTGTATAGAGGAGGATAATAATATCCTCGAAGTTTTGGGAGTTTTTTTTACCTTCTACATTCAGAGATTGTAACGCTAATATGCTATACTCTGACTGTGAGATGTGATTCTCAAGGATAGGAAATTTGAAATAGATCTGCAATTCCACTGAAACACTTTCATATTGCTTGTGCTCTTCTTCATGGTCAGTGACCTCTTTGTAGCGAAAGAAGGTCAACTGAAGGAAAAGGAAAGCACCAAATTTAAAAAAAAAATACAAATAACTAATACAAAACAAAATGTGCTCTTTCAAAACACCAAGAATCGATATATCTCAAACAGTTCAGTACTAAATCAAAAACTAGAACTAAACTATCTGGATATCATTTCAAAGTTGCTTTCGAACCGGACTTGATAATGTTGTTAACTTTACCACATTTGAAATGATAATCAGTTAGCTTATTTATATTTCATTCGGTCAGAAACTTAGAGTGAATACCAGTGACCCCTCCAATCATAGTATCCACCGGAAAGTTTGGGATAGTGGTAACTTAATGTTCGTTTCGGTTTTTCCCAGAATAAGTTAGATAAATGTCTCCCGATGTTACGTGCAAAAGTTGAAGATCCCCTTGCATTTGGATGTATTGAGTCCCGCAGATGAAACTTAGAGTTAATGTTTTCATGATGAAGTACGGAAATGTTCTGGTCCTCAATAAGTTCTGACACCACCGTGGCATTGAAAATCTCACGTTTTATGTTCAGTTGAATATCCCTGCATGGGGCGATCTTGCTGACTACTATATGGCCTGTGGAAGCAAGAGCGTTGAGCTGTGCTGAGCTTAACGGTTGTGCTTCCGGCGAGAAGGTCCAGTGACGTGAAATATATTCAGTCGTGTTAAATTAAGGATATTTGTTCCATTTATATACTTGATATTGTTTATTCTGAAACATGTTAGTTAAAGGAGCCTTGTGCTGTGAATGTCTAGTTTGCGAAAGCATTAGTTTAATTCGAACTTGTCGTTCGTGCTCCCGCTGGGGAGATTCAGTAGCTTAAGCACTGTATTCATTTTTCTCGATCTTGATTTGTGTTTTAGTAAGCGTATTTGGTTCATCGTATATTTGATATTGTGCTATTTAAAATACTGTTACTTAAGGAGCCACGTGCTGTAATGGACTCTTCGCGGAAGCAAAGGCGTTGGTATAACTGGCGTTAGCGCTTGACGCTTGTGCTTCCGTCGGGGTCCAGTGGCTTTTGATTTAAGCTTTTCAGTTTTAGTTTTCGTTTGTATTAAGGATAGTAGTTTATTATATATTATTCGTTTGTATTTTATTTAGGATATTCGTTTTATTATATATTAGTTTTCTCAACCTTTTGCATTTTAGGGATATTTAGTTTATTATATATTTGTTATTTTGTATTGTGTATATTGGGTATTTGGGGTGGGAAGTTTGGACGAGTGTGAATGTGATGCGTGAGTGCGTGGATAGGACTGAGCGAGAATAGTTGGTTTGTTGTTAGGGTAATATTTAATAAATGTCGTCATTGTTCCTCTGGTGTTTGTGTTAGCTTTGTGTTAGTGTGGGTCGGGTGTTTCTCGAGTGGTAGCACTCATAGTTCGCGCCCCGGAAGCGGGGTCGTGACACCATATTTGTATTATATCTCTCGCTACATTTGCGTTGTTACCGACATGCAAAATCGTAATCTAAATACTGTTCCGAAACGAACAGACGAACTAAGAATTGGCCATCTTAACATATACCATTTAGTTACAAGGTGCCAGATTTATCTGTGTTCTAAACACGCCCTTACATTTCCTTATTTTGGGTGTGTCCGAGTCGAAGCTTAAAAGTTCAATAAGGGATAACTCCATTTCTGTCCCAAACTTCTCAGTACTGCGCAGAGATGCCTCAAGCCCTCAACACACTGGACTAGCAGTATATATATATATATATATATATATATATATATATATATATATATATATATATATATATATATATATACATAATTCAGTACTTGGTAACGTCAAACGGCGACAAGACTTAGAGTCGGCTCAAGTGGAAAGCTTATGGGTAGATGTGAAAACATCTAAATCATCCCCCGTCCTCATTGGCTTTATTTATTGAAATCCCGCAGCCATTTGGGACTGGTATGATGACTTCGTAGCAATGATGGATAGCGCAAATCAAAAGCTGACGTTGTTCTTTTGGGCGATTTTAATATTGATCTTTCTAAATCTAAAGGGTCCAATGCTGCATGGGCATCAACAACAGCACTATTCGGTTTAGAACAGTTAATTAAAACCCCCACTAGAACCACATGTACATCTTCAGCCCTGATTGATCATATTTATATGACAAATGATGATAAAATAACAAATGTACATGTTCCCTCCTTAGCTGTCAGCGACCATAACCCAGTATGTTGCACAGTCTCCATGAAACTAGACAAAGAGAATAATTAATTCATTTTTGCAAGTTTTGGATCCGCTACATACTCCCATCCAACAGTCAGTCCTGGAAGAAATTCTCATCTTGTTAATGTTATAAGCAAAGTTTGAAAATAAAGTTCTACAAATCTCTTACCAGCACATCGTAAATATAGATACAGTTGGTTAACACGTTTCCACTTTATATAAAAACAGAAAATAATACGAAGTGTTGTTTTGGGGTGGATTAAGCGTTCACTCCCGAACCAATCCGAGACTCATTTTTGGCGATGTGGATGCGACTCACCTTTAGCTTGAATACTAATTTTACTTTTGTTTCACAAGTATTCTCGTTATTGATCGCCCCAGTAAATAAGCTCTCTGTAAGTTCGAACAAACATAACAGCGACCTGCTCTAGGGCGGGCCTTCGCCGATACAACCGACCGGGTTCTCAATGTTTTCTTGCTTTAACTAAGACTTCGCTACCCTTTCTTTCACAATCCATCTGAGTAGACATACGTAACGGTGGCTCTCTGCTGCTTCTGGTGCTCATAGGGTGGGGGCGGGGGAACTCTCCTGTGTAGCAAAGGAATAAAATAACTGAAAGATCTTCATTGTACCACATTTGTTAGAATAGTCCCCCTGCGCAACATTATTGCAAGACCAATTAAGAACATTAATTACGAAATTATTGTAACCTAAAAAGTGTTATTGCCTGGAGCAGGTAGCTTTAATACAACAGTTATCGCTGATACATCAAATTGATTTTGGGAAGTACTGTTGTCTGGCCCACGAAACTAAAATTTTCTGGCTTCTGTAAAATTGTTTCGTGCCTTCCATACAGTGCAGACGTCAGACGAAACCCATGATATCAACTCCGTTTCAAATTAGTCATGTATTTGGGCGGATCTCGGCGGAGGGGGATTCCAGGGGTTCTCCCCTACCCCAATAATTCTTTGAAATGCTACAACAAAGTCCCTTTACGGAGAGTCTGGAGCCCCCCCCCCCCCGCCCCCTCCTTCCCTTCTCTCTGCCCCCGTTGTTTGATATTTCGGTGAGTGGCGAGGGTCTTGACACACGCATCCCACTCCCCTTACCGACACCCCCCCTCCCCCCCCCCCTCCCCCCGCTGTTTGGTATTTTGGCGAGCGATGAGAGTTCTGACCCCCACCCTCCACCCCCACCCCCTCCGCCCTGTTGTTTGATTGGTCTTTTTTGTCAGTTTGAAGGTCCCAAACAAAATGTTTTACCCCCCCCCCCCCTTTTCCACCCCTAAGGTGAATGATCCTCCTTGCTGTCAGCCTCCGCCTGTAAGGCAGAGCCCTGCTATACCAACCGCTAGTGATTCCTACACCAGTAATTGTATAAGTTTACAAGAAAGAAACACGGGGAAGCACGCTTAAAAGAAAGACAACAGTATACAGTTCAAAGATAAACCCAAGTAAGGAAGAAGCACGCTTAGTAAAGACAGTTACAACTTTCTCTACGCACTGATAAGATAAGTAGCGAAATGTTTTCTTGTTTGTTTCTGTATTTTGAAAAAAGTTTATTTTAATAAATTGTGTCCTGTGTCTTTTCTAAGCGTGCTTCTTTCTTCGTTGTGTTTTTCTCTGCATTTGGGTTAGGATTTTGTATACAGTTCGTATGTCCTACCAAGAACCAAATTTGCTGCCGCTATTAACAGCTAACCTTTGTACAAGACCACTGTCACGTAACGGATGTGACATGTTGTTTCATTTTTTCGCCAAGTCGTTTTTTTGTTAATAAATGTAGGTCGCCGACTTCTGTAAATAGCCTTAGTTTAGGGAAGTTAATAAATGTAGTGTGAGCGTAATCGTAAAGCCCGTGCAGCAAGCTTAACGGTGAGCGAGTACAGCGGTTGCACGCTTTAGCCAAGTAGCTTTAACCGAACAGTGTTCAGGTAAAGTTAAACTGCGAGGTAGCAGAGGGATATTACAGTCAATCAGCGGAGTTAGCCAGCGAAGTGAGAGTCTGGGTCAGGGTGCGTCCTCGTTTGGAGCCCTTGACAAGCTGTGTGAGGGTTGTTTTACCCTCCCTGCAAGACCACGGCCAGTGTTCCTGGGTGTGGGTGTCCGGGAGACTTGTGACCACGGCTGCTGCTCAGCAGAAGACCCCTCCGGTTCGTCTTCATCTTGTTTGTCTCGTCCTGCCGGAGGACTCACCAGTGACAGGTATTTATTCATGCCATTTTTTCTGTTAGCTGCTGTGCTCTCGGGTGGTTGAATGTGTACGTAGGTTCGTCTAGTTTTTTAGTGATGTTTTAATCAAGTCTTTAACCATGTTTTTTAGGTTGGGTTGTAATGTGGTGGGTGTCGGATTTAGTTGTTTATGTTCGGCTGTCGCCGAGTGAGTATATTTAAAGGGCCATGTTGTAAAATGAATTAAAGTGGGTATCCTTTCAAATATATTTGTATTAAGTCCTAGATGTAATGTAATAAGATTGTCACGTTGGGTGGTTGCTGGTGATTATTTCATATTGTATGTACATGTGGATATTTTGATAATGTTGGTTTTAGCAGTGGCAATGTTATTATACAAAAGTGGTTGTGCTAGCTTAATGTTAGTGTAATGGAATAGTGCAGACCTGGTGAATGTTGAATGTACATAGGAAGCTTTCATATCCATGATTGTATATTTAATATGGCCAAGGCGGATATTAGGGTGAGACGAGACACAACTCACGTGGTTTGTGAGTAGGTGCGTGTCAAATAGGCCAGAATTAACTGTGTTAGCACTTTGACTGACAATGCGCCCTTTTCCAGTGCATTGGCTTCGAAGATTGGCTTCGAAGACTGGCTTCGAAGATTTCGTCGTTCTTCGATCTCTTCATCATCCACGACCAACGGTGACGCATCAGCGGGAGTCGGAACGCCTTCGCTAGCCGGTCCTGTTGGACAAGTACGTTGGGCTACAGCAGGCTGATTCTACGTTCTGCGCGTCGGTCACAGGCGTGCGTGGGCAAGCGCGGCTACGGTGCTCTGGTGTAGGGGTAGTACTCGTACGTTACGAGCCACCCTGTCTAGTGTGGGACAGAGGACACTGTACAGAGACAAAGTTACCCGCCTTGTATAGCCGTTGGCCATATTAGTCATTTTCACCTGTTAGTCATATTCACCTGTTAGTCATATTCACCTGTTAGTCATTTTCGTCTGTTAGTCATTTTCACTTGTTAGTCATTTTTTATATGTTAATCTTTTTTAAGTGTTAATACGTTATTAGTGCATGCGTGGGTATGTGTGAGTGTGTGGGGCGTTAGTGGGTTGGGGTGGGGGTTAGAGTAAGAGTAGGTAATAAAGGATTTGTTTGTTGTTTATCACTGGCGTTGCGTTATTTATTTAGAGTGGGTGGGTTTTCTCGAGTGTCTGCACTCATATTGTCCACGGCGCCCTGACTCCGTCAGGAGTGTCGTGACAACCACGATCAAAATGCTTAGTACTTGTAGATGCAGAAATGCACGTGGACGCGCGATATTACGAGACCGTAACGTGACAAAGCAAAACGCAAGTCATGTCTGAATACACAGCCAGTTTTAAGTAGAGAAACAAAAACTAGCAAATGTTGTTTAAATGGAGCATTCTCCTGATTCCCTTACTGCTTATAATGTAAAGATTTGTTATAAGCGGACTCGGCAGCGCCGAGGGGACTGAAATTTGTTGTTGTTGTAATATCCGAAATGTTATATCCGACCTTGTTATAAGCGAATTAATTTTACAAAGACAAAGAACAGTTTTGACCGGGACCTCCCCAAAAGCTTTGTTATATCCGAATTTTGTTATATCCGACCTTGTTATAAGCGGACTTAACTATAATTATATTTATATAGCGCAAACTCCCTGCAACGCAGGCTCTAAGCGCTGTACAATGCAAATCAAAATGACAAGGTAAACACAAATCATTAGACAACGGCCAAAAAACCCCACAAAAACAACCAAAAAACCAACAACAAACAAACAGACACTTGACAACACAAATTATAAAAAAAAATAACAGCACATAAACACACCTAAAGCACAAAAAAACATCACAACATGAACTGGCACAGGGTCATCATGCTGTTATTGAAAAACGGAAAAGAGACTGGAATCTGGCAAATAAAGACAGAGTAGTAAGACTGGAAAAGATGTGTTTAGAACTGAATTCTAAAAGATACTGACTGTGGGGGCATCGCGAATGTGCTTGAGAAGCGAAATCCAAATGACAGAGGCCTGGAAACCAAAAGACCTTTGACCAAAAGACTTTATATTTGTTTTCGGTACTTTCAACAGTTTGTCACTGCTAGAACGTAAGGTGCGGGAAGCTTCATAAGCAGTTAACATACTGGAAAGGTAGGGAGGCAGTGTACCATCGAAATGACGGAAGGGCGAAAGTGGCCACCCTGTACTCAATCCTAGCTGTGATGGGAAGCCAGTGAAGTATGTACAACAAGGATGACACATGATCTTTTTCTGATTTCTAAAACAAATGATACGAGCTGCACTGTTTAATATTCTCTGAATTCGAGCTAGTTCTTCAGATGGCAGGCCCGCAAACAATTACAATAGTGAATGCAGCTCAAAATCAGTGAAGACACAAACTGATTGGATGCAGACTGAGTCAGAAAAGATCTTACAGAGCTGATTTTCTTCAGCTCGAAAGAAGCTGCTCTACACAGACATGAGACCAGGTTGAGATCAAATCCTAGGAAAGCAGAGTCCAGGACTCGCAATCAGCATATTTTCATGTGGGGGGAACTTCACAAACACCTACATTCATCTTATAGTGCAAGCAATGAGTTCAAGTAAAATAAAAAGTGTTTTTGCTTTTACTCAACGAATTTGCACTGATCTAAAAAATAACCAAAATGCAGGAAAAAAATTCGGAAAAGTCCCATGTCTGCCTACACAATCGTTGTATTACGAGTTAGGCTTTGCGGGTGGTTCTTGTCACCTCTCGAGTCCAGTCAGGGGGTTCCGTGTCGGAGGTAAAAGTCTCGGGCTAAAGCCCTCGACTCTTACCGCCGACATTGACCCAGCCCTCGACTCTTACATCCGACATTCAACCCCCCCCCCCCCCACCAACCCACCCCTCTGCCCGATCCGCGGACCCTTGAGGCGAGATAAGAACCACTGGCAAAGCCTAATTCGTAATACAACTGATAATGATAGTGTGTAAATAAAAACCTTGGATAAGCACTCAGTGGTGTTAGACGGTAACTTGAATTGACTGTAGGCCACGGTACACAGTCGCGTTTCCGTACTGTCCAGTCTCTTAGCCATACTCAGTCCCAGGCATCCCCTAATATTTCAATCCCCTAAAAAACACTACCGCCCACCAGCTGCACATTTGCCATGCACAAAATAACAATAAAAACAGCACATTGACAGTCTCATTTCTTGGCTATGAACCTGATTCCTTACCCAACCCCACACCCAAGCACAGCTGAAATCAGCGTGCCCCTCAAATCACTACGTCAACGGCAACTCAACAAACGTCCACAATTCTCTACTGAATAAGCTCAGGATGGTATGAATCAAAGCACCAAACATGTCTCCTCTCATCTAACTAGAAATTTCAAGCAAATTTCAACATTTAGCCCTACTACAAATTTTCAAACAAGGCAAAAATTATTTTTATAAACACCGGTCCTTGCACTGCCTGAACTGCCTGAATTTAAATGTATAACGTGACCTGTAGGCACTCATACTTCGCGGGCATAGGGCCCTATCGAGGCTCCAATGAAATGCGAGACTGTGACAACCGCTGCGCCGCCGCGTACGCACAGCCACTGCAGCTTTGGTGTCTAGTCGGAGTGCACACAGTGGAGACAGCATGAGACACACAGAAGTCACAGGGAACTCCTCTCCGGCAGCTTTACCTAGGTGTACACAGGAACTAATCCTGTAGCAGACGATACTGACAAATAACCAGCCGGAACATTTGAGAGCCACACTGCCTGCATGTGTATTCCCTAACAGCAGTTGTCACAGCCCTTATCCCACAGATTCACATGGAGTGTGGCCGTCATGTGTCTTCCAGTTATTTTCAGTATCATCTGCTACAGAATAAGTTCGTGTGGTAGGCCGGCATAAAGCTGATAGGAGTTCACGTTTGACTGCAGTATCACATGTTCTGTGCACACTGGCCGATATGACTCTGCGTGCCTTATACAGGCCCAGAGCTAACGGAGATCGAACTCAGTCAACTCAGTGAGCGGTGTGACCGACTTAGCGGCAAGGTCATAGCCCTAGCTGGGTTCAAAAACACGTGCGGGATGGAACAAAAAGACAACCTCAGCTGAAGTACAGAGCTTGCTAGGCACCCACCCAGTGCGCAAAAGGCCTTCGGGCCGACAATAGGCCGCCGTTGGCCCATGAAATGGCCTTGCGCGGGCCAACAGTGGCCGACGTCGGCCCGATGACTTTTTGCGCATTGGGCACTTCCCAAAACCTAAGTCATTCCAGGAACAGGTATGACAAAGATTTTGATAACGAGAGATGATTTTTACGAGCCACCGCCTAGCGTTTGTTGGCTGATGTAAGACAGATACAGTGTTGGTTTGTGAATTTGGACCTTTACCTCTAAGAGTCGTAAGTTTTAAATCACAGACAAGCGCACAAATAAGATACTTACCTGAGAACAGAAAAAGGGACAACACTGCTATGGCAGCCATCTTGATATCAGCAAAGTTGCCCTTCCGTTTTGAGTCGGGGCTTCTCGATAGTCCTACGTCCTGCACAGTATTCATAGTCCTATGGTCGACATACATGGAAAGTCCTATAGCTTAAAAGGCCCTAAGCGCTCCCGAAGCAGTCTCAACATTGCATAACACTGGTTGACGAATATCAACACCTTATATATATATATATAAGGTGTTGATATTCGTCAACCAGTGTTATGCAATGTTGAGACTGCTTCGGGAGCGCTTAGGGCCTTTTAAGCTATAGGACTTTCCATATATATCGACCATATATATATATATATATATATATATATATATATATATATATATATATATATATATATATATATATTATATATATATATATATATATATATATATATATATATATCTTGGCTTGACTTCGCGAACGAAGATTTTATAGGAGTTGCCCACGACGTCTGCAGGCTTGTTCGTGGCTGCGGAGGCCAATCCGAGACAGGCAGGTTCGACCGCAGTGGCTGCAGGGGAAGGTATGGCCGGGGTTCTGAGCTGCGGCATCTCTGTTTTTTCTCCTGAGCCGCTTGTCCTTAAGGCTAGCTCTGTGAGAGTCCTCAAAGGAGACAGCTGCCTTGTAAATGGTGGAGCGCCAGGTGTCACGGTCCGCAGCAAGCGAAGACCACTGGTGGTGGTCGATTTGGCAGGCACTAAGTGACTTCTTGAGACAGTCTTTGTATCTCTTCTTTGGTGCCCCTCTGTCACGGTGTCCAGTAGCAAGCTCGCCGAACAGGGTGATCTTTGGTAGGCGATGATCCTCCATCCTGGAGACATGCCCCGCCCAGCGGAGCTGTGTCCGCAGCAGCAAAGCCTCGATGCTCACAGTTTCAGCCTGTTCAAGGACCTCGACGTTGGTGACATAGTCACTCCAGTGAATGCCCAGGATGGTACGCAGGCAGCGCTGGTGGAAGCGTTCGAGGAGTCGTAGTTGGCTGCGGTAGAGGGCCCAGGACTCGGAACCATACAGCAGGGTGGTGAGGACCACAGCTCTGTACACGCTGATCTTGGTGCCTGTTTTCAGCTGTTGATTGTGCCACACCCGCTTGAAAAGTCGCCCGAAAGCGCTGTTCGCTTTTGCCAGCCTGCTGTCAAGCTCCTTGTCCAGCTTGGCGTCCGACGTGATAATGCAGCCAAGGTGAGTAAACTGGTGCACTGACTTTAGATCAGACTCGCCAATGGTGATGTGAGGAGGGCGATACACTGTCTTGGGTGCCGGCTGATGGAGGACCTCTGTCTTTTTCAGACTGACCTCGAGTCCAAAGAGCTGGGCAGCATCTGCGAAGCAAGACGTGATGCGCTGCAGGGCTCTCTCTGTGTGTGCAACGAGGGCAGCATCATCAGCAAAAAGCAGCTCACGAATCAGTTGGTCTAGGGTTTTCGTGTGGGCCTGCAGTCGTCTGAGGTTGAACAGGCTGCCATCGAGACGATACCTGATGTACACTGCATCGTCATCATCAAGGTCCACTGTGGCCTGCTATATATATATATATATATATATATATATATATATATATATATATATATATATATATATATATATATATATATATATATATATATATATATATATATATAATGTGTTATAATGTGTTTTATATATATATATATAATGTGTTATATATATATATATATATATATATATATATATATATATATATATATATATATATATATATATATATATATATATATATATATATATATATATAATGTGTTATAATGCCTACTAGCGAGTGGCTACGGTTGTTATTTCGTTCATACTACATGAGTACATCACTTTGTGTCCATTTTACCGCTGAAGCGTATGCGCCGCTCAACTCCAGCAGGCGTCAGAGCTGAGGTTAAAGCTATTTATAGCACAACTCCTGGCCCATGAACAAAACAGAGAGTAGCTGGTGATCTAACATAACGGCCTTTGTAGGGTGGTATCGTCACAGACAGTTGTTCTTAATTAATTTGTCTTTGAGTCAAAGGTGCAGTTGTGCCCGGAAATGAATGTTTTCGAATGTAGCAGGTTTGTATGGTCAAGACAAGAAGTTTTCCAGGAGCAGACATTGGAAGCGACCATGACTTTGTAATGATGACCTTCGGACTCCGCCTGAAGAAAGTCAACAAGCAGGGTCCCACCAGAATCAAGTTCGACCTCGAGAAGCTAAAAGACCCAGAGGTAGCGGAAGCCTTCCAGGAAAGATAGGAGGAAAATGCGCGCCACTGTTACTTCTAGGTGCAGAAGACACGGATGTGGGCACACTGATCATCACATTTAACACTGTTGTAACACAAACAGCTAGTGAGATCCTTGGCAAACACCGACAAGCAAAGAAACATTGGGTTACAGCTGACATCCTTGATCTGTGTGACAAGCGTCGAGAATTAAAGAAAAAGATGTCAGATGTAGAAGGCGCTAAACAATACAGGGAAATTAACCAGGATATTATTATTAAGGAAAGCATGAAAAAGGCAAAGGAGAGGTGGATTGAAGGCCAATGTAAACACGTAGAAGAAAATATGAACAAAAATAATAGCAAAAAAGCATACCTGCTGGTGAAAGACCTGACTAGTTTAAAACAAGGACGCTCCTCTATCATTCAAGATAGCGAAGGGAACTGTCTTACGGAAGACCAAGACATTCTGAAGAGATGGACAAAGTACTGCTCAGATTTGTAAAACCACCGAGCTACAGCGGACCCCACCAGTGACCAACAGTGACAACTATCCCATCCTCTGAGAAGACGTAGAGGCTGCCGTGAAGTCGCTGAAAAAAAGAGAAGGCAGCAGGAGCAGACAACATCCCTGCAGAACTAGTCGAAGAAGGGGGAGAAGACATGATAAGCGCCTTACTAACTATTTGCAATAAAATCTGGCAGTCAGGAAATGGCCCACACCATGGACCCAATCACTTATAATAACTCTCCCGAAAAAAGGCAAATTACAACAATGCCAGAATTATCGCACGATGAGTCTTATATGCCACCCAAGCAAAGTTATGTTAAAGATCCTACTGAACAGGCTAAAGCCACAGGCAGAGGAAATCATAGCTGAGAAACAGGCAGGCTTCAGACCAGGGCGCAGCACAACTGAGCAGATCTTCAACCTGAGAGTTTTATGTGAGGGGTACCTCCAGCACCAGCAAGATCTCTATCATGTCTTTGTGGATTTTAAGAAGGCGTTTGACAGGGTGTGGCATGCAGCCCTTTGGTCCACCATGAAGCTGTACAACATCAATGCCAACCTGATCAAAGTAATAGAAAACCTTTACAAGAAAAAAAAAACAAAAAAAAAAAAAAAACTAGTGCAGTCTGCTTCAACGGCAAAATAGGAAATTGGTTTAGGACAACGGAGTCAGACAAGGCTGCTGGCTCTCACCTACTCTTTTCAACATCTTCCTGGAAAGAATCATGACGAACGCTCTGAAAGATCATGAAGGAACTGTAGGTATTGGAGGCAGAACAATCAAGAACTTGCGCTTCGCGGACGACATTGATGGCCTTGCAGGAACAGAGGAGGAGCTAGCTCAGCTGGTGGTAAATCTGGACAGTACAGCCATTGCGTTTGGGATGGAAATCAGCGCAGAGAAGACCAAACTGATGACCAATAACGCCAGTGGCATTGGCACTGAAATCATGGTTGGAGGCCAAAAACTGGAAACAGTTAATAAATTCAAATACTGTCCAAGATTGCGCAGACAGCATCAGCGCTGACAAGACTGAAGACCATCATTATGGAAGGACAGAAACATCACACACTGCTCACAGTGTTCCTTTATGCCTGTGAGTCATGGACCCTCACAGTAGACCTCGAAAGGAGGATACAAGCCATTGAAATGAGATGTTTTCGAAGGCTGCATGGCATTTCGTACAGAGATTACATCACGAACGAGGAAGTGGGAAGCAGAATCAGGCAAGCCATCTGGCCCTATGAAGACCTATTAGCCATTATTAAAAAACGCAAACTGAAGTGGTATGGGCATGTCACGCGATCAGCAGGGCTTGCCAAGACAATCCTACAAGGGACTGTGCAAGGAGGGTGAAGCGGGAAGATAGAGAAAACGATGGGAGGACAATATCTCAGAGTGGACAGGACTGAAGCTGAGCGACACACTAAGAATGGCAGTGAACAGAGTGGAATGGAGGGAGCTGGTTGCCAAGTCATCAGTGGTGCCCCAACGGTCGGCAAGACTACGGCATAGATAGATAGATAGATGGTCATCGCGGACGCATAGTTAGTTTAAAAGCTGTTCTTGGGCGAACTCTTGATCGGAGAAGATCGGCGATCTTTTGATTTGTTTCTTAATTGAGGTTGAACGAACCTAGGCGAACTTCAGCAAACTAGGTTTGTCATGGTTCTCTTTCTTAACTGAAGTGCTTGATTCGGCGTACTTACTGTCTGCGAAGGTGTTCAAAATGGCTGCCGCTATGCGATTTGAACGATTTTTGTTTTTGTACTCCTTGCAGTAGCGATCCCACAAACAGCGTTGCGCCTCCCACAAATCAATAATAGGAATTGTTCTTTGCACGAGTGAAATATCGCCGTCCGCCATACTCGGTTGTTTGTATCGGTGACTATCTTATCTCCAACGCAGAAGAGGGTAAACGTTTTGACCAATCAGAGAAAAGGTTCGCCTTGGATCGCTCGACATGTGAACTACTTCGAACTAGGTTCGCCGTATCTTTAGATCGTCCAATTAAGAACCAACCTCGTTCGCCCGAGATCGTGAACTCTAGATCGTCAGAGTTCGCGAACTAAGGTTCGTTTAATTAAGAGCGGCCTTAAGCCTTTACTTCGGAGCAGGAGCAAGCATTTAACGTATTGCGTTTCGACACACTAGCTTGCTAGTGTGTCGAAACGCAATATGTTAAATGCTTGTGTACGTATGCGGGTGCGTCTAAGATGTCAAATATGCGGGACCACACTAAAGGAGTCGGAATTCTACTGTAATTCATCCCTCAGATGCAAGGACCTCAATTAAGTGTGTGTGTGTGTGTGTGTGTGTGTGTGTGTGTGTGTGTGTGTGTGTGTGTGTGTGTGTGTGTGTATGGGGGGGGGCACATTGTACTTCCAGTTGTAGGACTATCAATGATAGAACTGACTATCAAACTATCGACCATTATTGTCAAATGGAAAATTATTTTCGTTACGTGCGACTGCTGATACGTAGGACAATAACAGATGTGTGACTATCGCAGGGGCGGATCAGTTACCTCCGGGGGCTGGGGGGGGGGGGGGTTCCAACTTTTTGTTTGGGACCTTCAACCTCATACATTGCTGGAGACTGACGTTCTTCAGAGGGATGCTGTCCGTTAACTGGGGGTGGAGACAGTGACTCATGTCCTCCAGAGAGATGGCATCCCAATACGCAAAAGGCCATCGGGCAGACATCGATTCGTCTTGGTTCGGTGTAGATTTTTTTTTTCAAATGTGTAGGTATAAGAGAAACATAATTTCCATTCAGTTTGAAATTTTGGTGGCAGCTCTCTCTCTCCAGAGAGAGAGAGAGAGAGAGAGAGAGAGAGAGAGAGAGAGAGAGAGAGAGAGAGAGAGAGAGAGAGAGAGAGAGAGAGAGAGAGAGAGAGAGAGAAATGAAATGAAATGAAATGAAAATGAAATGAAATGAAACTTTATTTCTCAACGGATGAAGTAATTAGCACGTGTGCCATTTTTCATACTTACCGTTGCTACTCTACAAACACAGGATAATAATTGTAATACTAATAGTACCAAATTACACCAAAAAAAATTAGGAGACATTACACATGAAAAGACATTAAACAAAATTCATTCATTTATTTGGTCATACAAAAACAAACGAAAACATAAAGTACATGAAACGCGCGCACACACATACACGCTCGCGCGCACACACAGACACGCGCTAATGATAACTTGACCTATATACGAGGCAAATCATTTGGATCAATAGTGAAAATTCACTTCAGGCAGCAAAAATTATTTGGATTATAATAGAGACTTGAATTATGTAATTAGGCGATTATTATTAGTATTATTAGACAAACCATACGGCAGCATGCACTGATTATACGATAAGTACATGTTTGATACGGATACTTGTGGTAGATTATGTATCAGCAGACAAGAACTTGAGGAGGCATTCCTTGAAAGAGGAGAGGGAGGTAGCGTGTGTTATACATGTAGGCAGCTTGTTCCAGAAAGATACGCCTGAGAAAGATACACTGGTTTTAAATAGATCTATCCTGGGGCGAGGTGTAATAAAGTTTCGTCTTGAAGTAGAATAACCTGAACTTGCCTTGGTAAAGAGCTTACAAAGATATTCTGGGTGAATCTCATTCCAGATTTTATACATAAACACACCCTTGTTTAAGAGGTGATGCTTGCTAAGAGGTAGCATTTTCAGTTTTTTAAGTCTTTCGTCAGTTGTCAGGGCTGAATCAGGCAGGATATGTTTCGCTGCTCTCCGATGCAGGGAGTTAAGCCTCTTTAAGTGTATGTCACCGCTGCCATCCCATATCGTGGACGCATAATCGATGTGGGATTTGACATGTGCATTGTAAAATAACTTGCGGGCATCAACATTGATAAAGTACTTCAACTTTGAAAGCATAAAAACATTTCTAGCAACAGTTTTACATACAGCATTTATGTGCGATTGCCACTTCATCTGGTCATCAACAACTACACCAAGTAAGAGAGAGAGAGAGAGAGAGAGAGAGAGAGAGAGAGAGAGAGAGAGAGAGAGAGAGAGAGAGAGAGAGAGAGAGAGAGAGAGAGAGAGAGAGAGAGAGAGAGAGAGAGAGAGAGAGAGATTATTGGTGTTTAACGCCGAGCAGGTGACTAAGGCCATCTCACGGCGAGAGAGAGAGAGAGAGAGAGAGAGAGAGGGAGAGAGGGGGGGAGGGAGGAGAGAGAGAGAGAGAGAGAGAGAGAGAGAGAGGAGAGAGAGAGAGAGAGAGAGAGAGAGAGAGAGAGAGAGAGAGAGAGAGAGAGAGAGAGAGAAATGAAATGAAATTTTTCAAGGATAAATGATTAGGTACCTTCAATGACCTTTTTTTCAATCGTGTCTTTGCTGAGCTATAGCACGCACGTAAACAAACATAAACATAATTTTATATATAAAAGTATACATAATAGTGAAAAGTACAGGCAACAAAAATTCCATTTCAAATAATCAATGCTCACATTACACCACACACACACACACACACACACATACACACACACACACACACATTCACACTGATATATACCAGTCCGCATACACACACACACACACACACACACACGTACTGATTTCTACCAGTTCACACACACACGCACGCACATACACACACACTCACACACACACACACACACACACACACACACACACACACACTCACTCACTGACACCAAGCAAAACATCGAACATTAAACATTAAAAATTTATGATGTCATGATGCAACAAAAAAAATGACAAAGAACACCTCAGCAAGTCTAAAGTATTATGATACATGAATATGAATAAGGAAATGTTTCTGCAGTTAATGACGGTATGTGAAAGAAAAATATGAACAATATGTTTTCACATGTTCTTAATAAATTTATGCAGCTGGTTCTTGAAGGTTCGTAAAGAAGGTGCTGCTTTAATGTCTGCAGGAACTGTGTTCCATAATTTTGCACCAGAGTAGGAGAGGGACGTCTTGTAAATATCTAAGCGAGGCCTTAGTACTACCAGATTGTTCCTTGATGTTCGACTAGATCTGTGGGCAAGTGCGAACAAATGAGAGAGACAGGCTGGCGAGTCTGAAAGGTGATTTTGCGCATGAGTACCATCTTATTATAAACGAACTGCTCGTCAAGTGGCAGGATATCCAGCAGCTTGAACTTGTAATCAGTACTAATGACTTGCATGGGTCTGTCAACGATTAATTTGATTGCCCGCCTGTGAAGCGAATTCATCCTTTTGAGATTAGCATCACTGCTCCCATCCCAAACTGAGGAGGCATAATCCAAATGTGGCTGAATATGGGCACAGTAAAAACGTTTCCTTGCTGATTCGTTAGTAAAATATCTTAATTTTGACAGTAAGAATAAGTTTCTTCATATTGTTTTACACACTTCGGTAATATGGCTTTGCCAACACAGTTTGTCATCAATGATGATTCCAAACACACACTGTTCCTTGACTTGCTCAACAGACTGCCCATTCAAATAGAGCTGTAGGGGAGGCGGGTTCAGCTGATGCTTTTGTCTAGTAGTAATTAACATACATTTGGTCTTAGTAGGATTCGGAATCATATAATTGTTTTGACACTATGTGGAAACATTATTCAGGCCGCTTTGTAAGGACTGGGTTATACAGGATGCATCTGAAGATGACACGTCAAGAGTGCCATAATCAGCGAAGAGACTGCAGATTATACGGCGGTCGGATATATGTAAGGGAAGATCGTTTATAAAAACTGAAAATAATAATGGACCGAAGACGGATCCTTGTGGTACTCCGTGCTCTATCACCCCCTCACGTGAGTTTGTACCATTCACACAGACGTACTGTGTGCACCCGTTTAGATATGATGTAATGCAGGCAAGGGTGCCGTCACTCAGCTGATAGGCAGCAAGCTTTTAATTAAAAAATCATGGTTGACAAAATCAAAAGCTTTTGAAAGGTCCAAAAATACCACTCCAGTCATTTGCCCATTATTCATAGCAGTTAACCATCTGTCAACCAGGTGAACCAAAGCTGTGTGACAAGAATGTCCCCTACAAAAACCAGACTGTAGTGGATGAACGAGTTTTGTATTTATCTAAGAAATGTTGTAAATGTATGTGGATATGTCTTTCAATCGGTTTTGACAGAGTTGACAACATAGAAATGAGTCTGAAATGGTTGGGGTCATTTAAATCTTTTGTTTTAGGTAGCGGTATTTGCCGTTTTCAGACCAGACGGATATTGTCCATGTTGTATGCAAAGGTTGTAGATGTATGTTAGCAACTCGACAACGTATGGAAGATTGATTGATTGTACATTGCTTAACGTCCCGACAGCAACAAGGCTTTCTCAGGACGTGCCTGCACTGCTTGTGAAAAAAAACAACCAACTAAACAGAACATTGAATGTATGTCGCCAGCCGGTCAAACACATTAAATAAACCTAACACATGGGGCCTAAATAAAGCTAAGACCATTTAGCAACACACATCCAATATCAAGAGCTACAGGCAGTGCAGACAGTAGGGAGAGTTTAAAAAAGGCAAATACAGGTGAATGGACCTCGGGTAGACAGAAACACATGCCCCAGAATAGAGAGAAAACCCCACCCTGTGGGGCTGACCAGGGTGACCCTGGGAACTAAAAAATACCTAACCCCACCCAAGTCCCCCAGGGCAGACCCGGGTGGGGTAACGTATGGAAGAGCGATTTTAAGAACAGTGCTGCTAATTCCATCATGGCCAGATGTGCGTTTACTCTTTAATGAAGAAATGGATTTTCCCTCTCCATAAACTGTTAAGAGCGGAATATTGCAAGACGTGTTAGGTGTTAATTTTTCAGCACAAAACCTTTTTAGCTTTTTTGAAACATCAGACGGTTGACCGGGAGACGCAAGATTCTGTAGCAGTGTAGTGGCGGTAGAGAGAAAATGCTGATTAAACGTATCAGCTGATATTTTAGTGCACTGTGCGGTATTTCTGGATCTCGTAAAGGCGTTTATTGCACGCCAAACAGAAATGATATCTTTTTTGCCGTTCATGAGATTGTGAAAGTGAGACCTCTGAGCATTTCTAACTAAATATTTTATAAGGTTTCTTTGTTTTCGGTAAGCTACAAAATTATTGTTCTTTTTATGATCATCTGGGAGCTGCATGGCATCATTGATTTCATTGTTCAACCATGCGGGAAGCTGGGGATTTTTCACTCGTTTCTCTCTGAAAGGAGCATGTTTATCAAGAACACCAAAGAAACAATCTGTACCATTAAGACAGAGCCTCGTTAGGGTCACCTTGGTTTTAAACTGCATGGAAAGACACTTTACTTAGGTCGTGCAGAAATATGTCTTTGTTGGAGCGCTTCAAAAATCTATATCTAATATTTGTGTGCTGGAATTTATGAAAAGTAATATTTGCTTTCAATACCCAGCCACAACACACATGGTAATTATCACTAATCCCTATTTGGGGCACCTCTACTCTCACTACCCTTGACTTATTAGTTGTGTAGATGTGGTCAATAAGGGTGGAGGAAGTAGAACTAACACGGGTAGCAGCAGTAACTAACTGCTTCAGTCCAAACATAGAAATGGTACATTACCAGGCAGGGTTATTTAGGAGCAAACTGATATTAAAGTCTCTCAAAATCAACATTCCTGAGGTGGCCTTTCTGACCTTATCCATCATAACTGTGAATTGGTCATACCATTGAAATGTTGATGCTGGGTTTCTATAAATGTATCCGATGAGCACGGGACTGGATTTGTCTGACCTCAACTCAATCCAGACACATTCCACCGTTGGTGATTCCAGATCTTTACGCCTGCGGGTGATACTGCTGATTGAATTGTGTATATACACTACTATACCTGTGTACTGAGTATTCAGCATCATGGCGCAAGACAGCAAAGTCCTAGAAATGGCCTCATCACTGATGTTAGGATTGAGGCGCGATTCAGTGACACCAAACAAATGAAAAGGACTGGGTTGAGTCAAGAGCACGCAGAGATCAGGGATTTTGTTATACAAATGATATATGTTTATGTGACCAATATGTAAATGCTGACCTGATATCAGGTTTATATCGTTTCAGATCAAACAGCAAAATTGCTCACGAGACTAATGAAGTCAAAGAAATTAAAATAAAAGGCTAAATTTAATAATTGTCAGTAGTGACTGAGTGTTGTCGAGTTTGTCTTTGTCTAGTATGATGTTGGACGGGGAGAGGTGTAGAGTGTGAAAAGGACCGGGCCCAGGATGGACCCCTGTGGAACTTCGCAGGAGAGCCTGACTGGGTTAGAGGAGACGCCTTCGATGGTGACGGACGTCAGTTATGGGTTCGGCGTCCTTGTATCAGGACACAATGTCAACCACAGTTAGTGCATACTTGTATCGTTTCTTTCTTATTGTATCGTGTGGCAGGAACAGAAGATCCATTATATGTATGAAATTAGGGGTAGTTGATTGATTGATTGTACATTGCTTAACGTCCCAACAGCAACAAGGCTTTCTCAGGACGTGCCTGCACTGCTTGTGAAAAAAAAAAAAACAAAAAAAAACCTACAGAATATTAAATGTATGTCGCCAGCCGGTACAATACGTTAACTAAACCTACGACATGGGGCCTAAATAAAGCTAAGACCATTTAGCAACACACATCCAATATCAAGAGCTACAGCCAGCACAGACAGTAGGGAGAGTTTAAAAAAGGAAAATACAGGTGAATGGACAAAGGGTAGACAGAAACACATGCCCCAGAATAGAGGGGAAAACCCACTCTCTGGGTTGATTGATTGTACATTGCTTAACGTCCCGACAGCAACTAGACTTTCTCAGGACGTGCCTGCATTGCTTGTGAAAAAAAAGAAGAATATTGAATGTATGTCGCCAGCCAGTCCAATACGTTAAATAAACCTATGACATCAGGCCTAAATAAAGCTAGGACCATTTAGCAACAAACATCCAACATCAAGAGCTACAGGCAGCGCAGACAGTAGGGAGAGTTTAAAAAAGGAAAATACAGATGAATGGACCAAGGGTAGACAGAAACACATGCCCCAGAATAGAAGGGAAAACCCACCCTGTGTGGCTGACCCGGATGACCCTGGGAACTAAAAAGTAGTTAACCCCACCCAAGTCCCCCAGGGCAGACCCGGGTGGGGGCCCACCCTGTGGGGCTGACCAGAGTGACCCTGGGAACTAAAAAGTAGTTAACCCCACCCAAGTCCCCCAGGGCAGACCCGGGTGGGGGTAAATTAGGGGTAGTGTTCTCAAAATGAGGTCTTGATATTTTCTAGGCCCAGGTAGATAAACTTGCCAAATGGCTTGTTTTTGTAGCCACTGTTTTATTTGGTCGAGTGTGACATCGCCACCCACAGCGGCATACAATTTCTCTATTGCAGTTTTCCCTTTCCAGTAGCCAATCGTGGAGTAATATATTTTTGATAGCTTAGTCCTGGCATCGGTCATTTTTTCTATCAATAAAACCTCCTGTAAAATATACATAAGTCATGCCTACTATTACAAATATTATTTCTCCATTTCTTTGTTCTGGGCTTGGTTGGCAGTAGTCGCTAAGCTTCGGCTGTGGGGTGATCATGTCTTCACCAGTAACAAGGTAGTATTCTTTGATAGCGTCATCAACATTTGAAAATGTATGCTGTGCGTGACCTTTCTGCCTGAGTTTTTCATTGATAAAATCAACTTTTAAAATTTTTTGTTTCTCGTATGCCTGCTGAGCTTGGGCAAGTTTCTCTGATGCTTCATTGTGTCGCCTAATTTCTTCTGCAGATTCCTCTCTACTCACTTTTGAAAAGAGAAAATTTGACCCGCTAAATGCCAATGCATTAACAACAGCACCGCCAACAATAACAGCCAAAGTTGCCATATTTTTATTTACATAGATACATTTTCTGGAATTATTCCTTGCTTAACAAGAAAATCTTTTGTTGCAATTGACACTGTAACAACTGTAATTAGCTTCACACTGTCTTCTAGTTTACCCAAGTCTGCGGAACACATTTTGAGAAGACTCCGTCCCAGCATAGTGTAAGCTACTGCTAGACCACTTATTACGGCAGAGTGATAGACAAGGTTTATTAAGTTTTTTGTGTCACTCATCTTTTCTTATGCCACAAAAATTAAAATAATAATTTTATTCACTGCATGAAAAATGGATTGAAAGTTTTTGGCGCTGCTGGTAATTTTGAGACTTCTTGTTTTGTTTTTGGACTGTCTGATATTTTTGGACACAGTTCGAGTTTGTGGTCTGTATTTTTTGTATAATTGGTAACCTGCGTAACCAAATCCTACAACAAATCCACCAACTATATATTTTTTTATTTTGGGTTTAGACTCAGTTGTTAGTTTCTCAGGGTGTTGGTAGTGACACCGGTGTCGGGGTTGTTAATGGTGGGTCAGTTACATGAGCCTTTTCTGTTAACGCCTGAAGCTGTAATTTTTTTGTCTGTTATATTCAGCTAATCTTTTTCCAGCCTCAACCCTGTCTGGGCTTTTAGTCTTAATCACAGTTTGAACCTGCATCGTGGCAGAGCTCGGCTGTGGGGTCATCTGGGTGTCGTCCATTTTCTTCTGCTTTAAAATGTATTTTAGAAAAATCAACATGACTCCCAGTAACAAGCAAGGTTACCACAGGTGCAAGGTAATTTCCAAACTTGTAAAACATGAGGCATGCTAATTTACCGATTGAACTTGAAAAAATAGGGTTGCTTTCCAGATCGTGTGATAGACTGTCACTATCAACAGGTAAAAAGTGACCAACAGCTTTTGTATAAAGAGACATGAGAGATTGACTCAAATCACGGGTCATTAGTGAACCAATGTGATTTTCATATTTAGCATATAGTTTAATTACCTCATCAGCAGTGAGGGATTCTATATCTTCTGTCATGTATTGTTTTCTGAGATAAGCTTTTGATTTGCCGGAAACAACTACAGATAGAAGATGCTGTTTTTTTTAATAGTTTAAGTCTTTATTCTATACAGCACAAATATCACTTAGAAGAAGTAATTTGTCCTGATTCATTTTATAATGTAATATAATAATTTTGTTGCTATAATTAATCTCATAAAATACACTTCTGGTGTAAATCCCCACAATACCGTAAGCAGACAGCTAGGTTAGTCATTTCCCGATAACAACTGATTGCTGATTTGGGTGCATTGGGAAAGGTAAAGGCTTACAGCATTGATAGACTAATTAGCCTTTGTTTAATAGGTCAATAGCATTATTGATTGATGTGGAAATCTTTTTTTTTTACCATGTTCATTAAAAGGGATCCGGGGTTTTTCGAGTCGAGTGATCGGGTCATATGAGCGCTGTTTGCCAAAAATAGCTAATTAAGTAGGCACCAAGCATATCTGGCACTACCCTTAAATTATCATGGTCAATCCATCTCTTGCTGTAGTGCGTCGAGGTTAAAGGGGTTAAATTGCTTCATCTAATACCTGAATCAAATGTTTTAATGATCTTTAGTTTATAGTGAGACTGCAAACTGCTCCCCTCAATGGAAAAGTAGGTATGTGTGTGTGTGTGTGTGGGGGGGGGGGGGGGGGGGTCCCAAGGCCCAATATTTTGGAAGAAAAAATATGTTGGAGGAGAAATCTTTTGGGGAAGAATTGGAAAATAATATATTTTTGGTGAAGAAAATAAGAAAATATCTTAACATTTTGATTATGTACGACTTTAATTGCCCCCCCCCCCTTTCCAGTTTGATTTTTTTTTAGAGGCTGTAACTAACAGTGCTCTAACTCTCTCCTCCCCCCCCCCCCCCAATGGCCCCCAACGCCCCCGCACCTACCAAAATTAAAATTATCTTCTGACACCACTGTTACATCGACGATAATCACTCAATTTTCTCACGCCTATTTGTAATCAATTCATAATCGTCCATCCCTTGGCTTTTCTATTTCTTTAATTTCTTTGTTTGGTGTGTTTGTATTCCTTTCATGTTAGTAGTATCCTGCAACAAAAGATTAAACATAGACATGCCCATCATCATCTATATGCAAAAACGAGACCTGTCATGGATGATCCATCTCCTGACTAGACAACAGTGAGATTTCGTTTGCGACGAATGACTCCCAACAACGAAAGGGAACGAAGTTGTGGCGGGTATCCTGCTTCTGTTGTAATCACAGAAAACAGTCCAAACATCTCCAAGAGGCAAAAATCCTCATGAGCCCGGAGGGCTCATGAGGATCCATGCCTCTTGGAAATATTTGGAGTGTTGTCTATGCATATGGTACAAGATGGTTACCCGCCGTGTTTCTCTCGTTTATTGTTAGGAGTCGTCCAGTGTAAACTTAACCTCTCCTGTGATAGAAGTAAGGCAGCTGCACAGTAAGCAAAAGATCCTGGGTCAGACGCCGGCCTTCAATGGCTCACGCACAGCTGCAGCCGAAAAAAATCAAACGATGGAAAAAATGGGGGAAAAGGAAAGCTTACAGTAGTGTGCACATCATTCTAAATTGGGGGGAAGGGGGGGCGATGGGAGGGGGTAGCGGTATCCAGAAGCCCTGGAACCCCCGTTCCCCCCCCCCCCCCCCCACCACATCGGCGATCCGCCCTTGTCACGTGATGTCATGCATGTCAGTCCGGGCTGAACAGAAACACGTTAAAAATCATGTCATATTGGAAAAGGTCTAATTCTCCAACCACTTCCAGCCAAACCATCTGACCAGCAGTGAGGTGACCGACGATATCAGCCTTTTCCGTAACGAAGTGACTAACGGCGGGCTGGATTAACAGAGCAATGGCGGAAATTCCATTCACCATCAACTCTATGCTTCCATTATTTTGGTACTCTGCACTGGTGACGTAGGTGATGGTGGTTGAGAAGTAGTACGCCCCATCATAAGGGACGGTAAACCCCTCCATGGTGTAGCTGTAGACGTTATTTGTGGACACATAACTGAAGATAATGTGGGATCCATAGGACAGACAGGTAAGGCTTGATATTCCTGCATGGAAGAAGAACCGTTTGGAGTGTGGTTCTGAAAGAAATTACAAGTAAGTACAGAAAAGGATATAGACCAATGGCTTTAGTTCAAGGGTGGTGCCAGAATAGCTTGGAGTCTAGAGGCGCCAAGCTATTCTGGCACTACCCTTGAACTATTTAGTCAATGTTATTTCACACACTGGTGTATTCCGAATGATATGGGTTAAACCCTTCCCTGCCAATATACACGTGTACATTTGTGTTTCTGAAACCTTGGTTCATTCAACGACCAAAGGCCAACGCCGTCCAAGAAACATGGATACAAATTGGTCTCGGCAAGAGGCACAGATACTCATGAGTCCCCGCAGTCGCGCATGAGGATATGTCTCTTGCATTTATATCGTGTTCATTTTTTTTTCTCGGCAGTCAAAGGGCTAGGCAGTGCATTTGTAGGTTGTGCAACATAGTCATTCTGCTTAGACGTATAAACACGCACACACACACGCACAGACTGAACGTGTGTTGTAATTCAGTATCGTGAAAATATCCATCGCACGCTGGCCACAAATAACTCATTCTCACTAAAAATGTACAAATCGAAACCCGAAAATGCGAAAAATGAAACTTGGTCAAATGACGTGAAACTTAAATTACTAACAAGAATACAACCTCTCACGGATTCATATATTGAACAAAAAGTCACAGCATTAAATATTCTATTTGTGAGCCTTCATTTCAGATACATGGTCAAGTTTGGCGGTTTACGTGATGGACCCTTGTAGTCTTTGACAGAGAAAGGGAAAGGTTTATTCCAGAAATGTGAGTTTCTTACAAAAGAAAACTTAATCCAAACAAAAAACGACTATCGGCATAAAACAATGGCCAAAACTGCATTATTTCTTCATACACACGATGAAATCCCACTGAGGAATATCAACATAACCAGATTTACTCATTCCGAAAAATATCTGTCATTCAACTGTTTAATTTCTTTATGTGTTTATGTGTTTGGCGGTTGTTTTAAAACGTATGAAACAACCACCAAACACAAAGAAATTAAAAAGTTGAACATGTGACAGATATTTTAAGTTACCTAGGTGCCTTAGCAAGTGGATCGGGACACGCTGGACAAAAGCACCAAACTTTCTGAGGAACTTCATCAGGTCATACTCTTTCAATCTGGAAGGGGTGCCAACGCGTTAGGGCCTTCTGGGTCACGTCACGCTAAGGTCACAAAAGTAAAGGTCAAGGTCACAAAAGGCCAATGATTGTGCAGAAATATGCACATTTTGCCTTATTGTGGTTTTGTTTTAATATTCTTCAAGGTTACTTTAGCACAAACTTAACCATTTGATAGTGAAACTGTGTTTGGGTATGTTTTTATCAGTCACTTTATGTAGGTCAAAGTCACAAGATGCACAAAAAATATCATACGTTGTGAAAAGTAGATGTATCATTCACACACCGTAAGAGCTAGTGAAGCACAAATGTCGCTGCTAACACTGTATGAAAGTAAACATTTCATTGCAACAACACACAACTGAACCCGCACGTTTTCTTTTTGTTTTTGATTACGCACTTTGAGTTCTTCATGCATATTTTGTTCATGTCACACCAACTACACTTGTCGCCTCTAATTTTGGATAAACATATTTTAAATGGTGTTGTACTTGTCCTATCTAAGCGTGGATTTATTTTCTTTTTAATTTTTTTTTTTTAAACGGAATTTTTATAAGTTTTGTCATATTTACACTTAAGCAGCTTTGTGCATTGTGAACCTGCTTACAAGTGCACTTGTTTCTGCAGCCATTTATCAGCAGTACTGCGGTTTGTTCCTCTGACTGGATGTGATGACTACTCCTTTTGATCTGTGATTTTACTGGAGGCTTCTAGGGATGCTACTATTTCCTTTTCGTTTTGTGAGTCGCGTAGGAAGTCTAGTCACCCTCCAGGCATGTATTTTTGCAATAATTGCTTCAGAGGATTCTTTCAAAATCGTTATGTCTTATAAAACAGGTGTATGTCTGAGTGACCTTCTTCAGAAATGCAGCGACATCTGTTTCGTTATCTTGAACCTGTCTTTCATGGAATGTCATAGGTCCTGACATTTGTTCTTGACAACACAGGATATCTTATTTCTTTCCAAAATAGGGCTGAAAGTGGTTCTAGTGCACGAAAAATGCACTTTTCCCTAGTTCCCTGCTGTTTGCCACAATGTACAGCCTGGATAAAAGAGCCACGTCACTCCTCAAATGCAAGATCATTTCAACTTTTTTTGGTTTGGGACTGTAATCTAGAGGGCTTTAAAAGTCATAGGGAGTTCCTCTGGATTGGATCATGTACAGTCTGTTAATACAAACATGTAGAAGCCATTGCACTGTTTCTTTCCCAGTGCTTCGATACTGCGCGCTGTTTCCGCCACAGTGTCGGTCCAGACATCACTGATGTCCAAAGTCAACAGCTCTGGAGTCGATCGTTCAGGAGGGTCTGCCTTTTCCTTGATGGTCTCCGTCAGACCTAATCCTTGCTACCTAAATGTTAGGTGACAGGCTTTCTTTGTCATGAGAGAGTGAATACTCCTATTCAGGGAAACATGTTTTGAATTTGTTCAGCTGTCTTGCTTGGTCCGGTCCCGACAGCATCCACTGACGAAACGCTGACGATTTCTCAGTTAGTCCGAGGACCGTATCATTGGATTGCTCATGGCACTGGTCCAGCGGTAGGGACAAAATGAGTGGGTTGTATAAGCAGTCTGAAGACCATGATGCAGAACTCTTCCAAGATTGTCTGTGTATAGTTTCGACGTCCAAAGTTGTTGTATTCTAGATATATTTTGTGGAGAAGGACAATGGCATAAGGGTTTTCATAATGTGGAAATCTGCCTCACGGTGTGCCCGAATCAAGACGATCTCTGAAAGCTTAAAGTTGAGGACTAAATCCCAATACTGAAATGTCGGGCTCTTGCTGATCATATCAAATTGCCAGACTTCTTTTTCTACGTCAGTCTGAATTTGGTCCGTGCAGGAGTCTGCCAAGATCAGGTGCGTTTGCAATGATCTTGAACCATGCTTTTTGAACAGTCAGTAGTATCTGACACATGTTTAAGACAATCTCCTTAGAAATACCCGACAATTTTTTTCATGCACAGTCACTACACAAGCCTGCCACTCTTCCCAGCTCACGTGAATAGTGAAGTCAAATTGTGTGCTGTAAAGGTTCAAAGTATATAAAACATCTGATAAAAACTACATTTCCTGGCACTCCAATACGTACAATTACAATATTAGGATGAATGACTTGCACTTCACAAAGTGACGTAGATCACCTGTCTACCATGCAAACGTGCACGCACTGAAGAGAACACCTTGTTTTACATCAGACACGCGTCAGAGAGAAACTAAACAGGTTACAAACTGTTACGAGGTGGAGTTGTAGTCGTAGTATGATAAACACACCAGACACACGCACGTAAGGTTCTTTTAAATAACCCTCATTCAGCTGCAATCCGTCACACGTGGCTTAAGGATGTAGACAAAACTAGAGAAACAGTTCCAACAATATTTTAATTCAGCGATGCGATCTCCACACAAGTATGCAGTTCCAAACTCACAACCACTGATACAATGTCTCTTCTGCAATGTCCACACTCCAACACGAAGTTTCTCATACACAGCGTCTCACACAATGTACACCCTACACGGGCCACGTACCTACGCTAACTGTGTGTCTCTACAACTGACAAATGCAAGACAATGTACACATGAGCTTCCCAGCACGACTCTTTTATAGTAACATACTTTCCAGAAAAATCGCGGAGATTCGAATAACACAACCAATCAGAACAAAATACGCAACTAAAACTCTTAAATATCAATGAATAAACATTTCACTGGAATGTTCTGTGAGAATCTGGCTGCTATTTACCAGCCCCTATGTTGAAAAATACCGGCGCGCTACGACGTCACACAAAAGTAGGCCAGGCAGGTCACGACCTTGCCCGCTTTATTTAGAAAACAGGCGATTAGTGCACTAGTACTGAACACTAAGCTACACGCGCGCAGTAAACAAATGAATGCTCGAGCTGCTTCTAGACTCTTCGTGACTCAACTCCTTGCGGCAACAGATAATCAACACCGCACTATTCGTAATCGAAAGTGAAATTCACTGAAAAGGTACGTGATTCGTAATCATGATAGCTCAAATAAATATCGGATCGCTTCCTACGATTTATGCATGACCGTTCTCACAGAACACCACAACCACAATCGTAACACAAGCACTATCGAAAAAAAAGAAGATTTTTTTCCTCATACCTGCGCCGGGTATAAACGGTCGTTAGACAGCATTAATTCACGAAAGTTCAGTCGATTATCTAGTTAGGGAACACTTTCTCTCAAAGAAGTGTACCAAAACTTCCACACAAAAAAAATACTGCTAAAAAAAAGTAGTTTACGAGAGCTGCAAACGCACTATAATTTACCTTATGTGACCTTGACCTTCATCACAGTTCGTTCAAGTAGTTATTTCTAGAAAGGTCATCCAAAGGGCAATAAGCCTTGCAAGTTTAAAGACGATGTTTGATAGTTGCAGAACAAGACGCGACTAAGGTGAGTCAATGGGATTGTATTCTAAAATAGAAAATGTCGCGTGACCCTACCAAGAAAGTCAAACGCGAGGGCATCCCTTCTAAAATGAACGAGTATGACCTAATGAAGTACCTCAGAAAGGTTGGTGCTTTTGTCCGGTGTGTCCCAATCATGATAAAATATGGCTAATGGCCCCTGGCTATGTGCAAAAGAGCCTAGTTTACGCTATTCTGTTCTAATCCCAGTACTCTTAATTGATGTCCTGCCATACACCAAAAATTTTCCTGAGGCAAACGTTTTCGGCGGTCTGAATTTATTTTATTTTTAGGAGCGTTTTTTTGACATGCTTAGCTATAAAATCAAATTTCACAAACTCCGTTGATGGTCTGAGTGTGTCAAAATGTGTATCACATCGCACACTGTCCGATGCAATGGTCTGTTTTTTCGGCTGGCCGTACACACTCTTTTCCCACAACAAGTCAGTCAGTGTTTTTTTGTGTTTTAAGAATGAGTTGTGTTTCGAGGACGTTTTGCTTTGAAAAGCCGGTACTTCTCTCGTCAGCGGACCAGACCGTTTGAGACTTCCACGTTCACAGCAATTTCAGTCTCCTACATTTAGCCCCGATTTAGTTATCGAGTCAGATGTTTGTGCATCTTTTGGCAGAATTATTATTATTATTATTATTATTATTATTATTATTATTATTCCTTTATCCCCTCCCCCTCTATTTTAACGAGGGGTAAGCTTATAGATTCGGTACTCTAACCACGCAAATCTGGTAATTTAACCAGTGCTGTGGTGAAGAAAGGCTGTGCACTCTGGCTCGTCGTGGCGGCGACAGGAAGCCTTGTAGCGAAGGCGAACTTTTGAAGGGACAAGGACTTCCAACTTTCGTTGATTTCGTCCGGGGGGAGGGGGGCAGGGGGGGGGGGGTGTAGGGGTGTGTGTGTGTGTGTGTGTGGGGGGGGGGGGGTCTGTCGCTCCGTCGTCTCTCTACGGCTGGTGGTGTTGCCGGGGCCGGGCGGGTGGTGGTGGGGGCGGGTGGTGTGGCCGGAGAACCGTTGCTAGTAGTGCCAGGCTGGGGGTAGCTGGTGGACCAGCCACTGGAGGAGGCCTTCTATGAGTGGTGGTGGTGGTGGTGGTGGTGGTGGTGACCTGTAGGACCGTCGCATGTCTAGTGGTGGGGGGGGGGGGGGAAGTTGGCCGTTGGAACTGAGGCTGGTGGTATTGGGGTGAGGTGAATCTTGGTGGGGGCGGTGGTGACCAGTGGATCCTGGGTCTTGGGGTTTGGCGTTGGAATGGTTGAGGGGGGTGGTGATGGTGCGGCGGCAGGCGTAGGTGGGGTGATGGTGTGTCGAGCAGTGCCGGACGTCGCTGGGTTCTGTATTTTTTGGGGGGTCGGCGGCGCTGGCGTGTGGTACTTGTTGACTTGTTGGCTGACGGTGCTTGATTGGAGCCCGGGTCTGTGTCCGTAGTGGTTGGGGAAGCCGTAGTGCTGGCTTCCTGTGCGGCTGTTTGGTGGGTGCCGCATTCAACTTCTCTTAGGGGGTGCTGGTCTGTTTAGTTTTGGTCTTTGTGGCTTCTGTAGACGTCCCTCTGCAAGCTGTGGTGGTTGTTGCTTGACATTCTTTCTCGATGGTTGCGGGTGTCGCTTGGCATTCGCTGCTGGTGTTTTTGGGGGGGCGTTAAGTCCAGTTAGTACGCTGTTTTCAATCAGCCATCGGGTGGTGACTTTGGCACGATGATATGTGTCCCCGCTTGCCGACATAATGGCCGGCACGGCGGTTTCTAGTAGCAGTAGGAGGTCGTCGACGTCCATTTCCCCGATTCGGACCGCTTTTTCCTGCTCGGCCCACTCCCTTTCCTGCTGGAGCTGATCCGGAATGACGACCGGTGGGGGGGGGGGGGGGGGGGGGGGGAGTGGAGGGTCCGACTCGGGGGACAGCTCTGACGTGTCTTCTTGCTCTTCTTCTGGTTGTAGAGGCGACTGGGGTTGAGCAGTGTTTTGGGCTGCCATTCCTGGGGGCTGGGTTCCCTTCCAGAATCCTTTTGGAAGTATTTTCTTTATTCAGGCGGTGGGGGGGAATCTCTGGAATATTTCCTCCATTGTCGTGGGGTAGTCGGTCGGTGGCTGTGGCGGCGGTTGGCTAGTCTGTTGCACGGGAGCTGGGTCCCATGTTGTTTGATTTTGCCTCTGAATCGGGGGGGGGGGGGGGGGGGGGGTTGACATGGGCGGTCTGTAATGCCTTGTCCCTCTTCTTGTCCTGTTTCTGACTGTGACTGTTGAGGGTAGTTAGTCACGTAGTCCTCTGCTTGTTGGTGGTTGCTCTTTTGTCTGTTCGCCCTGACTCAAAAAGGGCGGCGGGTTGCTTCTGTGAAGCCATGCGTGTCGTTGGCTGCTTCTTGAGCTGTAGTCAGTGCGGCGCGCAGCGCGGAGATCCGTTCGCTGTCGGCTGTCGACTGTGCCTTGTCTTGTCTGTCTTGCTAGCTGTAGGCTGGGGGAGCGCAGCGCGGAGGTCCGTGCGCTGTGCCTGCTGAGCTCCGAATGATGATCATGGGAGCCTTGTTGGTTGGTTGGTTAGTTCGGATTTAACGTCCACAGCACCGAGGTAATCATGGACGGCCCTGACGGGCGGGTTATGGGAGACAGGGAAATCTATTGCCTATGGAGTACAAACCTGAACACTCATCAACTCAGGCGCACTCCAACTGTGCCAGTTCGATTTACCAGGACCTTTCAACACATTGCTATTGAACAAAATCCGTTTTTCCACCTGGATTGTGAGTCCAGCCACCGGGGCCGGGACGGGATTCGAACCCACGACCCGGCGATTCCCTTCGCTCTCCTGCTCCGACGTTTAACCGCCTGAGCTATTTCGGACTCTCTGGGAGCCTTGTCCGCAGGCCAGAGCATTTGTTGGTCCGAGGTCCGGCGTCAGGCTGCAACAGGGGAGAGGCTGGATGTGCAGTATATGCAACAGGAGGCCTGAATCTTTCGTTGTCCGAGGAAACAGACATAAATTCAACCGGGAGATAGAGTTCCCGCTGGGTTGTTTTATGCCTCTTTTGACCGTGATGGGTCTTTGAGTCGACACTGTTTTGTTTAAGTGATAGGGATATAGGGCTATATCTCGATTTCTTGGCCTTCTGCTAGCAAGGCTTTTCATACATTTATGCATGTGCCAACTACAGAGGGCCGCGTGTCTCGCAGGTGGCCGCAGGGTATTAGTCCAGTCAACGCCGGGCCCGGCAGTTACGTAATCAAGAACCATTCCCTACACCGAACTACTGCTTTTGAAAGTAGTAGCGCGATACATGGATAGCGGCATAGGGGTAGCTGTGCTGCCTGCCTATTAGTAAAGTAGCGCATGCGTATCCCTTCACCTTGTAGTTTTCTGTGTTTTCCACATGAAGTTTAGCTCTCTGTTTTACTTTAAGAACACTATGTCAGTTAGATTTTTCTAATTCAGTCTTGTGCTGATTGTTCTCTTTATTGCAAGTCTTTCGGTTTTAATAACCGTTTTTGCTGTTTGTTGTTTCTTCTTTTTCGCTTTTCCCCAAAGTATAACGTTCATCACGTATCCAGCTGCTGGCCGTGATGCCGAAGTGGGGATTTTTTTTAGCTTCATTTCGTCAGCGTTCTTCTGTTCGCTGTTAAACAGCTACGTCTTTGTTGTTGACGGATGTTAAGTTTTTGTACGTTCGCATCAATATGTCAGGTTTTTCATAGCCCAATTCTTTTCGATGGACTGACTTCTGTGCTTTGGTGTCGACCTATTCAGGCAAGCTGCCGTGTGTCAGTGTAGATGTGCTTCACATCGCATACTACAAGAAGCAGTGGCCTGTTTTTTTGGGGGGCCGGCCGTGTAGGAAAAAGCGGTGCTCACATCGCACACATGCATGTCACATTTTTTCCCCCCTGTGTCAATGATTTGTGTGTAGAGATGTGTTTCACATCGCACACTACCCGATGCAATGGCCTGTCTTTTCGGCCGGCCGTTGTTGGAAAGAACGGTGCTCACATCGCATCCATGAATGTTTCAGCCTTATTCTGGCTTGGCCGATTCATGCCTTTTAGATCTGTGACCTGTATCAACAGCCCCAGAGTGTTGACAGGTTTAAGAGGTTTGAGTCAGAGTGTGACGCCGGGCCCGGCTAGTGAATCCGAGTCACTTCCAAAGACTGTGTGTAACTTGATGTGTTTCACATCGCACACTAACCGATGCAATGGCCTGTTTTTTCGGCCGACCGTCTTTCTTTTTGTTTTTATTTCTAATTTCTTTTTTATTTATTAATCGTTCGTTCCTTTTTTCATTCTTTATTGTGGTAGAATGCTGAGAGCGAATTAGTTTTCGATATGGGTTGTCCCTGCTTCTAGTATTTCTGAACCACGTACCTCTTTGGCAGTGGTTACGTCTAAATTTTGGATTATTTGTGTTGCGTCGGCTCTGCTCGTGTTGTGTATTGAGCGACCTGCCGAGTGGTGTTGCACGTACCCGTGTAGGGTGGTTGGGTTTTCGAGCGAGTCGGTTTGGGTTTGGTTCCCACGTTTGCCAATACCTTCGTGCTTGTCTGGGTCTTGGGGGGCATTTTGTTCATAGCCCCGTACTCTCTGACCTTGTTAGGATTGGTGAATGTAACCCTTTTCCCGTTCTGTTCGTTCGGCGTAGACATTTTCATATATGTTTTTATACGAGTTCAGGTTGGCTTGTTTTTGTGTCTCTTTTGATCGCGATGGATCTATGGGTATTTTCTGTTTAGCTTTAGTGTTCAAGACTGATGCTGGGCTATCTCTCGATTTTTGGTCTTCTGTTAGTACGGCTTCCAATACATTTATGCATGTGCCTATTGCAAAAGATCCCATATCTCGCAGGTGGTCAAGGGTATTGGTCCGATCATGCGCCGGGCCCGGCAGTTATTAATTCAAAGACTATGGACCATTCTCAACGAATATTCATGAGGTGAAGGTCGCATCGAAAGCGAGGCTATCTCAGTGGGGAACATGTGGGAGGGGCAGACAGTACTTTCATGGCGATAGAGAAGGAGCAGTCGAAGCGCAGATCGAAACACCATTGCGTTGTTCCTGTATGCACATCAAATAGAGCACAGAATATTGAAAACGCGAAACTTTTATTTCAGACTTTTGCAAAAGTAACCGAAACGCAATGGAGGAAGGAGTGGTTGATCCGAATTCATCTGCTCGTATGTGGGTGCATGTGCCGCAGTGTGTTGGGTGTGAGAGAAACTTGCATGTATAGACTTTAAGGTCTACAGCAGAAACTGTTTTGAGCGACCATCCTTACAGCAGATCACCTGTCTTTACAGACCAACATTTAGGTGGCTGCAGCCCGGGTGACACTGTTTGCCCTACAAGACCTCTCTTGAGAGAGCATGAGATGTTTAAAGCCACTTTATTCTAGCAAAAATGGTGATTGCCAGAACAGGTTCTGCTGTGTTAACATTAATTTTGTTGTTGTAAAATTTAAGTTAGGTGCCTGTTCTCACGTGTGTATGTGTGCGTGTTTTGCTATAGAATGTCAATGTATTAAAGTTTTGGCTTACAATCTTGATTCCAAGAAAACAGGGGATCAGCTGTGATCTTAAGGGTATTGTCTGATCAGCTTAACACATGAAAATACCATGGCACTACCCTTCAAATGTCATAGTTGATCCCTTTAGATGATTGAGTAGTGCTGCCACACTCACACACACGGCACACTTACACACACACACACACTCACACACTTACACACACACACACACACACACACACACACACACACACACACACACACACACACACAGAGTGATGAATGTCATAGATTTTATTCTGCTGCAGTCTTCTGTCTTCGACAATTTTAACCCTTTAGCTGTCAGCAGCGATTTGGTTGAAATGATGCCTGTGAAAAACACTTCTGAAATTGCTACCAACTGCGAAATGGTTAAGAGAGGACAAACACTTGTAGATAGTGTTAACCCGCTAGCTTATTTATCTTCCTGACGCACACCCACACATGCTTGAATTCCCTAAACTGGAAACATTGAGGCGGGGGAGGGGGAGGGGGGGGGGGTGGGCAGCATGGGACAACACTAAGTAGGTCTACAACCGAGATAATTGAATTCAAACTGTGTTGTTTTTCGCTGGCTAAATTCACAAAATATAACCGAGTTGACCCCTCCAACAATGCTAATGTGCTGTCAGTCTTGGGGGAAAAAATAGTGTGCACTCAGTATGTTACAAGTTCCGTGTAAGCTTTGACAAAACACTCATATCTCTCATGTGTAGAAGAAAATCATAAAACCACAATCATCTGAATGCTCAATCTGCTGACAAGTTTCTCCGAACACAATTCAATCAAGCTTCAATGCAATTGGCTGTGATTGGTTTACAGGGGACTGATTTTTATATGTGGTCAGATATTTGCTAATGCTCAAAATACGGCATAATTCTAAGGCCTCGACGTTCTGCGCTTTCACTCACCATGTTGCTGTCGCGCGTCCAGCCCCAGATAGCCTCGTTTTCGCGCACGCGACCTTTTGACCCCAAGCTCATTAAGAATCGTCCATTCCCACTACCCTTCTACTACGTTGGAAAGTAGTAGCGCGATACACGCAAAGGTGACGGCATAGATGTAGCTTAGCCACCTGCCTTAGTGAGATAATGCATGCATCTCCCTTCACATTGCTTTTTTCTTTTTTTCTTTTTCTTCTTTTTTTCTTCTTCCCCTCCTCCCTTTCCTCTTTGTACTTGATCGTGCTGATATTTCAGGAACTGTATGGCTTGATTTTGCTGTGTTTAAGGATGTGTTTCACATCGAATACAGCAAGATGCAATGGCCCGTTTTTTGTTCATTTTGTTTTAAAGCATTGATTCTTATCTGATTCTGGGTTCCCCAGTCAAATGATGACTGTTTTCGTTAATGCTGATAGCTTAATTTTCTTTAAGCTTTAAGCCGATTTTTTTACCTTTTATTTGTTGCTTTGTTTGTTTGGCCCTCCAATTTTATATTCCATTGTGTGTGCGGCTGTTGCCCGTGATGCAATATGGAGTTATTTTTAACTTTATTTCGTTAACGTTATTGTGTTTGCTGTTAGACAGCTATAGGATGTGTTTTATCCAATGCTTTTCGTACGCTGACATCAAAGCGTTTGGTTTATTCATTATGCGACTGACTCAGTTGTGTGAGACTGTTCCGACCGGTTCAACACAGTCCATTGCATACAAAATAGCGGATCAGAGCAAGTCTGACCTAGCGGAACAACACGGGCGGTGTTAGACACCAACGATCAGTGTGTAAAAATGTGCATCACATCGCATACTATCTGATGCAATGGCCTGTTTTTTCGGCCGGCCGGCGCGCGTTCATTTAGGTGCTGTTTACCGTAAACAACATTCCAAGTGACTGTAGCAGCGGCCCAAAAATAAGTTTAACGCCTGTGAATTTCTGCGTTAATGTATTAACAATCGTTTCTCTAAACTTCCTGCTGTGCGTTTTGCGGTGTGTTCGCGGTGGCTTAGTGGTTTTGGATCAAACGCTATCGCGTTTCGTGATTTCGTCAGAAATATTACACTAATCTGAAGAAAAAAACCCATCCATTTTCTCTCGTCTTTATTTTAAAAAAGCTTTATGTTAGTTATCTTTCATATGGACACCCGCAAATCAAGTAAAACATTCTTTTCATGTGGTGTTTTCTTAGCCAGTGTGCTAAAAGAAACTACAGTAATTTACAGAATAGACGAAAGGATTGACAACAATCAGATCAAAGAGAACGGTAACATGGATTACCAGAAAATTCGTAAGGTAGATCATGGAAATTAGCTGGTCCCCACCTATTACGTATTACGATGAATGACGTTCATCTCACAAAATGACATAGCTCACGTGTCTGTCTTTCATGCAAATGTGCGTGTGCTAAAAGGAAAGTTCCACTTACTTCAGAAAAGATATAAATGAGTTACAGCCGAGTACAAACGGCCGGGTAGAAAAGGCTCATTCTTATGAATTTAGGAGGGTACACGCGTAAGAAAACACTTTCCCTCAAAAAGGTCTATTAAAACTCTCTTCTCTAAGAACTTATTGGGGAAAAAAACCATGGTTCACAACATTGCAAACACCATTGATTTGGCCTCGTGCTTTAGCGCGTGCACATTGTTACGTGGTTGTCGTAGTCGTAGTATGGTGCAATCACACCAGACGCACGCACGTTGGGTTTTTGTAAAGAAACTTCACTCAGCTGCAAAAACTCGTCACACGTGGCATAAGGTTGTAGACCACACTGGAGTAATAAAAACATATTTTATTGCAGCGATGCGATCTCCCCACAATGCATCCACAAATGCACCAACACTGATACACTGTCTCCTCTACAAAGCATCAACACTTTTGACACACTGCGTCTTTCATACAATGTACACACATACTTCCTAACACCGTCTTTTATACTATTACAGATTTCCAGAATAATCCAGCAAATCTGCACAACACAACCAATCAGAAAAGAAAACGTAATCAAAACACATTAATATTCATTTTTAAAAAAAAGAACTCTCTAGAAGTTTCTACAAATTTCCACTACCCTCTAAGAACCTTCGATACAATGTTACGAAATGTTGCCGACAACTTTGACGTCATATTTGAGGTCACTAAAAAGATCGCGATCCTGCTCGAACCTTCCAGTCTAATGTAGGTCAAACTTTTCAACATTGTAGCAAAACTATCCTCGCGCTGGGACCATACGGCGTTGAGGCGCGTCCCCTGGGTGGTGGATAGGGGGTCCCTCGTGAGAGGGGTGCACCGAATGAAATAAGGTGCCGTGAACCAACATGGTCTAAGGGAAGGTGACCCCGACAGAAAACCCCTGGTCCTCCTAGTAAGGGGGTTGGGCGTGGGGGTAGCTTCCCCACCCTGCAAAAAAGGAAATAGCTACAAAAACGCCGACGAAAAGACTAACAGTAATTCCTTTCCTGGAGGAGGAAGGTTCTTCTACTAGAAGACTTATGACGTCCTGTGGTGAAAGCCGGAAGTCTTCGGAAGCCACAGGACCGAGCCGCCTCTCTCTATCCAGGGATACAACCATGGGCACATGGAACGTCAAGACCATGTACCAGAGCGGCAAGGCCGCCCAGATAGCAGCGGAAATGCAAAAGTACAACCTTTCCCTGCTAGGTATCAGTGAAGCCAGATGGACGCAGTCTGGCCAGAAAAGGCTGTTAAGTGGGGAGATGATTCTGTATTCAGGTCATGAAGAGGAGAATGCCCCCCACACAGAAGGAGTAGCACTCATGCTGTCACCAGTGGCACAGAGAGCGCTGATGGGCTGGGAACCTCTTGGGCCAAGAATTATAACAGCAGCCTTTAGAACCAAGAAAAAGCTCAAGCTGAACGTCATCCAGTGTTATGCGCCCACCAATGACAGTGACGAGGAAGAGAAACAAGAGTTCTACGACCGACTCCAGAGTGCCGTGGACAAATGTGCGGAGCGAGACATCACCATCGTCATGGGCGATTTTAATGCCAAAATAGGGGAGGACAACACCGGATACGAAGAGGTGATGGGGAGACAGGGATTAGGCTCAGAGATGAGTGAGAACGGGGAGAGGTTTGTAGACTTTTGTGCTCTAAACCGACTTGTCACTGGAGGCAGCATCTTCCCACACAGAAGAATACACAAAGCAACTTGGGTCTCACCTGACCATACAACAGAGAACCAAATAGACCATATCTGCATTAGCAAGAAATTTAGAAGATCCCTTCAAGATGTTCGAGTGAGGAGGGGAGCAGATGTCGCCTCAGACCACCATCTGCTTACCTTAAGAATGAAGCTCAAGCTAAAGAAAAGCCGCACAGAGACAACAAGAAGACAGCGCTATAATGTAGGCCTCCTGAGAGAAACTGGAGTTAGAGAAGAGTTCAAACTGGTGCTGTCCAACCGGTTTCAAGCGCTACAGGAGCTAGTAAATGAAGAGGAGGCGGTCACCACAGAGCAGCAGTGGAAGGCAGTTAGAGAGGCGCTGAACTCAACCTGCAAAGACACTGTAGGGTTCAGGAAACACCACCACAAGGACTGGCTGTCGGCACAGATCTTGAAGAAGATAGAAGCGAGGAAGCAGAAGAAAGCAGCGGTCAACAACAGTCGCACGAGAGCAGCCAAAGTAAGGGCACAGGGGGAATACTCGGAAGCCAACCGCGAGGTGAAGAGGAGTATCAGGGCAGACAAGAGGGCCTACACAGACAGACTGGCAGCAGAGGCAGAAAAGGCAGCAGGCAGCGGCAACATGAAACAGCTCTACGACATTACCAGAAGATTGTCGGGTAAGTATGGCCATACAGAAAGACCAGTAAAAGACAAAGAAGGCAAGCCTATTGCAGACAGAGCAGACCAACTCGACAGATGGGCCGAGTATTTTGAAGAGTTACTGAACAGACCTAGCCCACCCGACCCCCACCCCCCCCCCCCCCCCGACATCCAGCCGGCAGAGACCGACCTACCCATCAGCTGTGACAGACCCAGCCGGGAAGAGATCAGAAAAGCAGTGGCATTTTTGAAGAATGGCAAAGCAGCAGGGCCAGATGGCATCCCAGCAGAGTCTCTGAAAGCAGACCTAGAGACAACAGTTGAGATGCTGTACCCACTGTTTGGAAAGATCTGGGAAGAGGAGGTGATGCCAGCTGACTGGAAGGAGGGGTACCTAATCAAGCTTCCCAAGAAAGGCGACCTCAGCAAGTGTTCCAACTACAGAGGAATCACCTTGCTGTCAGTACCAGGAAAGGTCTTCAACAGGATCATCCTAGAGAGAATGAAGAGCTCCGTTGACCCCCAGCTGAGAGACAAGCAAGCAGGATTCAGGAAGAACCGATCATGTACAGACCAGATCGCCACTCTCCGCATCATCGTGGAACAGTCTCTGGAGTGGAGCTCCCCGCTGTACGTCAACTTTGTGGATTATGAGAAAGCATTTGACAGCGTGGACCGAGAGACTCTGTGGAAACTCCTACGACACTACGGTGTACCCACAGAGCTCGTCCGCCTGATCAAGAGCAGCTATGATGGCATGACATGTCGCGTGATCCACGAAGGGCAGTTCACCAGAGAGCTCCAGGTCAGAACTGGTGTCAGGCAGGGGTGTCTGCTGTCTCCGTTCCTCTTCCTACTGGCCATAGACTGGGTCATGAAGATGACCACAGAGCACAGACGAAGTGGAATACAGTGGACACTGTGGACACAGCTTGACGACCTCGATTTTGCAGACGACTTGGCATTACTGTCCCACACTCATCAACAAATGCAGGACAAGACCACGAGGCTTGCTGACATCTCGTCCCAAGTGGGCCTCACCATTCACAAACAGAAAACAAAGACAATGAGGCTGAACGCAACCCAGGGAAGAACCAGTCTTGCTTGCTGGCACCCCGTTGGAGGAGGTGGAGTCCTTCACCTATCTCGGGAGCATCATAGACAAAAAAGGCGGCACTGATGCAGATGTCAGAGCACGAATCGGTAAAGCCAGAGCAGCCTTTCTCCAGTTGAAAAAAGTGTGGAGTTCCAGAGAGCTGTCACAACACACCAAAGTCCGGAATTTCAACTCCAATGTAAAAGCAGTTCTCCTATATGGAGCAGAGACATGGAGATTGACAAAAACCACAGTCAACAGAGTACAGACCTTCATGAACAGTTGCCTTAGAAGAATTTTGAAAATCCACTGGCCAGAGAAGATCAGCAACGTCAGACTCTGGGAGAGAACAGAGCAGATAACAGCAGAGAATGAAATTGGGCGAAGAAGATGGGGATGGATCGGTCACAGTCTGAGAAAGCCAGCTTCCAGTATCACTAGGCAGGCATTGTCATGGAACCCCCAGGGAAAGAGGAAAAGAGGTAGGCCGAGAAACTCCTGGCGTCGAGACCTCCAAGCAGACATCAAGAGACTGGGAACCACCTGGAGTAGAATCGAAGGAGAAGCACAGGACAGGAGTTGCTGGAGGTCTCTCGTCGACGGCCTATACCCGGGTAGGGGTGACAGGCGTAAGTAAGTAAGTAAGCAAAACTACGCGTCACAACAACAATCGATCGCAATTCTCCGTCCAAAAGGAAATGAATCATACTAAAAAGGTACGTAATTCTTATCCGAGATAACTCAAATCAATATCGGATCTTTCCTATGATTAACACACACACATGCTCTCAAAGAATAACACAACCACAAACGTAACACACGTGCTGCAAAGGCAAAGACAGACCATCGACATAAATTATGACACCAGGAACGGCAAAAAAGTTAAAAGAACCCAAAAATGAATACGGCTTCATGCGCAAATACAAAAACTCAATGCACTATTTGAACTATGGGACCCCAGCCCAAAGTCGTTTCTATCGTCAAGCTTATCCTTCTGATCCATCCTACTCTAACCCACCCTCTGATCCACACACACTGGCACACAGAAATAAAGACAGACACACGGCGATTCCCGCCATTTGTAAGCTCTGTGGGCTGGCGTAGCGATAGCTATTCTGAAGAAGAATAATAGCACGAGCAGCAAAATGACGTCACTTCAAGCTTCACGTGATGGCATCATTAGAACCACGACGCCGTGTTCGTAGTGACGACTCGATGTTATACGTCACTCATCGCAGTACTAACATTTAACAATAATAATAATAATTACGCGCGGTATTCAAGTTTATAATGCGCTTATCTTATAATAACTATAACTCTAAGCGCGCACTCACAACTCGCGCACGCATTCGCACGCTTTAGACAATGACTCACGTACCACAAATACATTACATACATTACAACAGTCAGCTTGGGGTGGGGAGTGTAGTGATATAGTGCTAGAACCGTTGAAAGAGGTGAGTTTTGATGGCGGACTGGAAGGAGGAGAGAGAGTGTTTCTGACGGAGAGTGGGAGAGTGTTCTAGGTGGATAGACCGTAGACGGAGAAGGAGCGGGGGCCGAAAGTGCTGAGTTTGGTGCGGGGTATGTGGAGGCGGAGAGGGTCGGAGGCGGAGCGAAGGGAGCGGGAAGGAGTGTAGGGGTGAAGTAAGTTGGAGAGATAGGTAGGAGCGTTGTTGTTAAGGGATTTGTAGCAGAGAGACATACTCTTGTATTGGATGCGTTAGGGGATGGGGAGCCAGTGAAGGAGTTTGAGCAGGGGAGTGATGTGGTCGGATTTTTTCTTTCTGAGGACGAGGCGGGCAGCATTGTTCTGGACGCGCTGGAGAGTGAAAGTGGTGGAGTGAGGGAGGCCGGAAAGGAGAGAGTTGCAATAGTCGATGTGAGATAAGATGAGAGAGACAGCAAGTTTGGTTGCAGCTTCGGTGATGAGGTATTTTCTGATCTGACTGATGCGACGGAGGTGGAAATAGCATGCCTGGGCTGTGGCGGAGACGAAGCTGGTCATGGAAAGAGAGGAATCGAGGATAACACCGAGGTTCTTGGCCGAGTCAGAGGGGGTGCTGTCGAGTTGAAGGTGGAGCGAGGGAGGGAGCTGGGAAAGTTTCTGGCGAGTGCCTACCAGCATGGCTTCTGTTTTGTCGTCGTTCAGTTTAATCTTGTTTGCTGTTATCCAGTTTTTCACGTCTTCGTAGCAGTCAGCAGTGCGAGTCAGTAGTGACCGAGTGTTGTCGAGTTTGTCTTTGTCTAGTAGTTGTGAGTCGTCAGCGTAGAGGTGGTGGTGTATGTGATGAGACTGGATGATGATGGATAGGACTTATTAGAATTTCCAAATTTGCAATTTTCTTGCTGATTTTCGCGCCTTGAGCTTACAGGTCACAATTTGACCTAATCCTACCCCAGAGCCGGGATAAACAGCAGGCGTATGCAAACAATGGTTATGAAAAATCATGCGGGTAATAATGAGATTATATTTCTTTCTTAAATGAAACATCAAAGTTATGTCAGCTATTTTAAAAATAACGCCGAAAAAGTGGTGCAGAAAATTATTATTTACAGGTCGCAATTTATCTAATCGTACCCGACATCCGAGACAAATTGTAGGTTTATGTAAATACCGCATATGAAAAATCATGCAAAGAAGTACCCAACGGTGAAAGAAACACGCTTAGAAAAGACAGTTACAACACAAGTTATTAATTTTTCGGGTAAATACCCTTTTTCAAAATAGACAAACAGAGGGATCAGTCGCTACGTATCTTTATTTATCGCAGAAAGAATGTGGCAACTGAAGGATGTGATTTTGACTAATTATGCGATTATTAATGAGAAGATTGGTTTTTTCGTAAAAGAAGATTCAATTGTTTTAAGATTAATCCCCAAAGAATTCGCGAAATTAATCCCAAAAACGTGAAAATATTTTGTTTTCCAAAAGATATTTTATTATCACTCAGAACGTTCTAGAGGTATAAATAATGTTGGTTGACGAACTCATTCAATGTCTTCCTTTTATCTATCTACATGCAAATATCTAGTAAAAATAAGAACAATATCTGACTCCAGTGTGGATCAACCGGTTTTTGTGAAACTGCCATTTTCTCGCCAATGAGCATCTTAATAAAAATTTAAAAAAAAACACAAAAAAACAACTGCCTCGAGATTATTCTTTTAGGGACAATAGCTGAAAATGTCAAGCTTGTCCGTCCTCAAACGCGGGCTCTAGTCGCCGTCACACAGTGCGGCACACACCGTGCACACACACACACACACACACACACACACACACACACACACACACACACACACACACACACACACACACACACACACACACACACACACACACACACACACACACACACACACACACACACACACGGCGCTTAGCGCCAAAAAGACGTTTTCCAGCAAGGTTTGCGTATCTAGACGTGACGTTCATCTTGTTACTTCTTTGCCAGAGTTTCTGCCCCGCACGCCAATGAAACGGCATGTGCATGCTCCGGAATGCGCTCCGGCGAGCCTCATTGCAAAGTTGTTCCTATTTTTAAGTAGTCACAACAAAAAAGCCAGCCATGCTATGTAATGCATCATAAGTCTATTAATATATAGTAACAGACTTATGAATGTATGTGTATATGTAGGCTTTTAGTAACGTAAATTACCGTCACGTCATTTCTTTCCCCACGCCGCGTGCAAGGTAAGAATGCCTCAACTACCATCGTTATGTGACGTCAATACATGGCACTGGGCCCTTCCGAGGATATTTTTTTCCAGTGCACTGAATTACGTTGTTTAGAGATATTGCGGTTACGTAGCTTACTTTCTTATTGTCGGAGTGGAAATTAAAAAATTGAAAATTCATACCATGTATACCTGAAACAAGAAAAGCAAAGCCCTTATGGCTCAAGTGTATGACCCATCTACATATGTGTGTCCTTTGTGACAATAAGAAAGAATAAGCTTCTGCACCAGCAAAATCCATATTTTCGCAAAATTTAGGTATTTTTCACACATGTCACCCCACCCCACTCCCCTCCGTGACCCTTGACCTTTGCGATGAGTCGACTAAATTAGTATGCATAGGAAGGTCTTATCATCAGCTACCTTTGTGCCAATTCGATTGAAAAGTTTGCAAAAATATTGATAATATACTACAATTATATCAACAATTGGCATTTTTGCACACATTTGCCGACCTCTTGTGACCCTTGACCTTTCCGAGGGTGCATCCAAATTAGTATGCATGGATAGGGCTTACCATCAGGTGTCTCTGTGCCATGTTTTGGTTTGAAGTTGTGAATAGTATTTGAGAAAAACACATCTTTTGTCAAAATATGGCTATTTGGGCCTATTTCCTGAGCTCGTGTGACTCTAGACCTTTCCGAGGGGTCAACCAAAATAGTATGCATAGAAAGGTCTTACCATTAGGTATCTTTGTACCAACTGTGGGTTTGAAGTTGTGAATAGTATTTGAGAAAAACACATTTTGTCAAAATAAAGCTATTTTGACCTATTTCCTCATCCCCTGTGACCTTGATCTTTGTGATAGGTCACTCAAATTGGTATGTTAAGAAAGGTCTTGCCACAAAGTATCCTTGGACCAAGTTTGAGGACTGTGGCTTGAATAGTCTCCGAGAAAATGCCAACGTTAAAGTTTACCACGGACAACGGACGACGGACGACGAACGGACGACCACTAGCCCAGAACATGGACTCACTTTTGCTTCTCACGTGAGCCACAAATAAGTAAATATTCATGATAAAATCATTAAAAACTGGTTTATATCAACATGACTTTCAGAGAGATCCCAAAACAACAACAACAACAACAAAAACCCAACAACAAACGAACAAACAACAACAACAACAACAACAACAACAAAAGGAGTGTTTCTGGCAATATTTTTGGTTCACAACGGATACACTGTGCACTGTAAACCAGTATCAGTCGATCAGATCATGTCTCAATCTAGAGACTGCGGCAAGCAACAGACACGCGCTTTTCGTATCTTTCACATTTTCGGTGAGAACGAGTCAGATGCACAGTGTGACCGCTCGCTGGCATGGGATGATAGTGCGTGACCGCAGGCAAGGGATGATCGTTGCGTTGTGTGTGTGTGGGGGGGGGGAGGGGGGGGGGAACTTTTGTTTTGGACCTTCTGCCTGAGACAAAAATGGCGCTCACAGGGCAGCGCTTGCATCCCGGGACTCAGGTGGGGGCGGGGAGAGGTGGGGCGGGTGGGGTTGATGACGGGTGGGGTGGGGGTGGAGTGGGGGGGGGGACAGAGAAGACACCTACGCCACTACACTGCTTATTATAACATAGAGGTGGAGTGTTCGTATACTATCATTACTAGACAGACCTAGCGACTTCCATTCTCGAAATGTTTGAATCATAGTCACCGAGAGCGAAGCTCGAGGTCACCATAAATCAAACAGTTTGAGAATGGGAGTCGCAAGGTCTGTCTAGAAATGATAGTATACAAACTCTCTACCTCTATGTTTTATATAACCTTTCACAGCTTGAATCCAGTCACCAAAAATCAAACAAAGCAGACGACAGTTTAGCTTTAGCCTGTTCGTCTGATCTGCGCCGCTCACTGCGGATTCTGTTGAATTTCGCTGCTTTGTAGATCAAACAATCTAAACGTTGGATATCTACAGTAGTGACGATGAATGGTAAAGCCGGTTTGTCTGTTTCTCTTTCAGATGTTTTTTTTTTTTTTTTTTTTTCGCTTTCGTGAGGAGTGCGATGTCATTGATTCTAGTGTTGAGTAAGCCATGGTTCATGTTTTGCACAGAGATAGTAATACTGAGTGGACTAAAGCATCATTAACACAATGACTGAGTTAACCCCTTAATTATATCTTTTTTACCATCCATTGTCCATATCCCCCGCACAGAGTAAATACCATTGGAAGTTACCCCTAAATCATTATTATTTAAACAGACACATTTTTATGAAAAATCAAAAATAATACTTAAGGGGTTAACTCAGTCATTGTGTTCCCCCCCCCCCCCCCCATGCTGGTAACCCTGGAGCTATCACATACACAAACACCTCATGTCTACGCTTGTCTGAAAGACATCCACCTCTATTCAGATATACCATAAATGCGCTGCAATTATTCACATTTTCATGTCGGGACTAGTGCTCTATAAAACCGAAATCCCATATGTACTCTACCAGTCACAATATGTATCACGCCTGACTCAGTATTCATGAAAACCTTCTTGCCTTTCCATTTAATGTAAAATCACAGACAACCCCACCCCTTTTTCACAAAGAGAGGCCTGTGCTTATGTCAACATTACAAACACTGACGAACCTGACTCACTCTATGTATAAACACCATGAAGTCTTTACAGACACAGAGTTAAAATGAGTTTGCAACCTGTTGGAAAACAGAGAAAGCTTTAAGTTAAGATCTTTCTTGTATTTTATGCTGAGGGGGTGTTTAATGTTGACTGTTATTATTCAATGCACTCGAGAAACTACTGGCTGTGTTTACACTGCACTCGAGAGAAACTGCAATGACTGTTTATACAGCACTCGAGGTGCTGGGCCTGACTGTTATTAGATACCACACTTGAGAAACTGCTGACCGAGTTTGTACCTGAGAAAACTGCTGGGTCATACACAAAAGCTTTAACTTGATGTTGGCACAGCACTCCATGCATACACAAAGTGAGAGTCAAAAGTGGTAAGAGTGGTGTTTTATATCTCTGCTTGTTAGACTGCCTGGTTTTGTCTGCTGATTTTATTCTGCACTCGAAATCAGACATGAACAAACCAGTTTGAACAGGAACAGGACTTGTGGCGTGCCTTGGAACTAACAAAGGGTGTTTGCTTAGCGTCATGAGTGGTCTCTGCTTAGGCTGACTAGTTTGCTCGATGCAGCCGTCTTTACAGGTTGTGTTGTCATTTTGAAAGCAAGATGTGTTTTGCTAGAAATGGATTTATGTGTTAAGAAACATCACCTAAAGATAAGTTTTGTTTTAATTTTAAGTTACAACTAACTTTAGGTTACCTTAAAATGAGTTACAATAGGAACTTATTAACTACTTACCATTAAGAACTTATTAATTACTTACCCTAATTACTTACAAGTACTTAATAACAACTTGACTCTAGTCATGTATACTAAGTCTTTTTTACCAAGACACAAGGGCAACTAAAAACTTTTTTTTCTCAAACATAATATTCTGGTGGTGCTGATGGGATTAAATAATTATGCCTAAACGGCAACAGCAAGAAGGCTTATGAAACGCTAAGGACCCTCACCAAGACTCAACAGCGAACAGCCACAGTCATCGAAGACAGCAGCGGCCAACTCCTTACGGAAAACACTGCTGTACTAAACAGATGGACTGCCGAGACTTGTATAACTACAAGGCTGAGCCAGACACCAGCATCCTCCAAAACAACCAGGCTGGGGCCAGGAAGGCTGAAGACCTGCCAGTGTTAGCTGAAGAGGTGGAAGCAGCTGTACGCGGCCTGAAGGGAGGAAAGTCTCCAGGTGTAGACAACGTACCTGCTGAACTGTTGAAACATGGAGGAGAAGTAACAACGAAGGTCCTCACTACACTCTGTCAAAAGATCTGGGAGCAAAAGAAATGGCCAGTAGAATGGACACAGTCTCTAGTGATCCCGCTCCCCAAGAAAGGAAACCTGAAACAGTGCCAGAACTACAGAACTATCAGTCTGATAAGTCACCCTAGCAAAGTAATGCTTAGAATCATTCTCAACCGCCTCAAAACTTTCGCCGAGGAACTGCTGGCAGAAGAACAGGCTGGCTTCAGAGTTGGAAGAAGCACTGTAGAGCAGATTTTCAACTGCCGCGTCCTGATCGAGAAACATCTGCAGCATCAGCGCGAACTCTACCACAACTTCATTGATTTCAGGAAAGCATTTGATCGCGTCTGGCACGACGGACTCTGGCAAGTCATGAGATCGTTCAACATAGAGGAGGGACTGATCCAAATGATAGAAGCACTTTACAAGAACGCCTGCAGCGCGGTTCTACTTAACAATCAGTCAGGCGAGTTCTTCAGGACGACGATCGGTGTCCGTCAAGGATGCCTGCTCTCTCCTGTCCTTTTCAACATATTCCTGGAGAAGATCATGCAGGAAACCCTCCACGACCACCATACTTCAATCTCTATTGGTGGCAGATCCCTGTGCAATCTTCGATTCGCAGACGACATTGACCTCATGGCAGGCAGCAATAGTGAGCTCCAAAACCTGACAGACAAACTTTCAAGTAGCGCAGGGTCTTATGGCATGGAGATCAGTACGGATAAAAGCAAAGTGATGATCAACACCACAAGCGACAGCAGCAGCAACATTCACATGAACGGCCAGAAGCTAGAAGAGGTCAATAGCTTCAAGTACTTGGGAGCCACCCTGTCCAAAGACGGTAGTTGCATAGCAGAGATCCGTATCAGGATAGGTACAGCAACATCCGCAATGGCCAGGCTGGACAGGATATGGCGAAGTAACTCCATCAGCTTCACCATCAAGTACAGGCTTTACAAGTCCCTCGTAGTGTCTATTCTACTCTACGGCTGTGAGACTTGGACACTGCTTGCAGACTCAGAAAAGAAAATCCAGGCCTTTGAGAACAAGTGCCTGAGGAAGTTGCTCCGCATCTCGTACCGCGAGCACAAGACCAACGAATATGTACGGAGCATCGTCACTTCCCTGGTGGGCCCACATGAACCCCTTCTGGCAACCGTGAAACGGCGCAAGCTTGCTTGGTTTGGCCACGTTACCCGACACAACACCTTGTCCAAGACTATCCTCCAAGGCACTCTCGAAGGAAGTCGTCGGCGAGGTCGTCAGAGAAAGAGTTGGGTCGCAAACATAAAAGAATGGACCGAACTCGAGATGCCAGACTTGCTTGCCACCGCCCAAAATAGAACTCAGTGGAGAGCACTGTCTGTTGCTGCTGCCTTTCAGTCCCCCCAACGCCCAGTTCGGGCAAGGGACTGATGATGATGATGATGAAACTGTGTAAGTGGCATGTCATCTTTCTGTGAAGTGTATGACATTAATAAACGATTACCAAATCTGATTTTTATTTGTTTAAAAGAATGTGTAGTTTTTCTGTGGTTTCCTGAACACCGATCTTTTTTCCTTCCGCTAAAAAACTAGCCTTCAGTTCTTCAATATTCACGGGAGATTGACTACGCATTTTATTTTGGATTTCAGACTTTTGTTGTTTGTAGTTATTTAAATCATCCTGGACCCGCTTAAATTCTTCGTCATCAATAAAATTATCGTTCAATGCCTTACTGATAATAAGTTTCATACTGCTCAGCTTTGCACCAGCCAGCGTACTCAATGCTTCATGTTTCTGTAATTTCGTGTGAAACCTCTTGTTTAAGGCCTCCAAACCAAAGCATGCTAGGCATGTAGCAACGCTAACAGCCTCAATTGCTATTCCAGCGAAACTTCCAATTCCTGTGGCGAACAGAGCTATACCTCCTACAGATAATCCGGCCGAAACTGCACCAATAGCCATAGAAGTGTTTTGAACAGAATTAAATACTGACTTATACCTCCTTTTACATCTGGAGTACCTAGCCTCTTCACTTTCCAAATATTTAATTGCCTCTGTAATATTATTTAATCTGAATGCATCTGATGGTAATGTTTTATCTGAAGCAATTGGCATATGTGGATCAGGTGCAAGTGTTGTTTTAGTCATCACATTTGTTTCAGTCGGCTCAAGCGTCGGTAGTACTGGATAGAATTTTACCATTTTTTTATTAACAAATATTTTTTTTTAATTTAATCAGCAATTACATTTTGCAACTCTTCAAAAGTATACAATTTGTTAGCATAATAAAATGCAACAAGATCAATGTGTTCAAGGTTTATGTAAGTTAGACGAACAAAAGTTGTTTTGTCAACCACCACCTTGACAGCGGGAATACTGCTTGAAACATTAATAACATCATTATTTTTTGTAATAGCAATAAAGACCTTTGATGACTCTGTTACTGTGTCATTCCATGTAAGTTTAATTCTTGTGCAATTTGAGCCTCTTTAGCAGTAGTTACTGATCTCATGATAATTTCAAATACTATTGTCGCTTCTCTTGCGATGGGAAAGTTTATTGGTGCAAACACGACCTTCGCATCAGACCTACCCTTCCTATGTGTAAGAAGATATCTCCGTCTCTCATAATTTTCAACTTTCAGTTTTTCTCTGCTATTGTCGTCTGGGGCAAAGCTTGGAACAAGACTTACAATAAGCGGCCCAGAGTTAACAACCTTCCTAAACACTAAGGCACCTTCGTCATCAGTGTATACATAAGGACTAATAAATTCCAACTTTATGTCCCAGTCAATTGTGGGTGGTGGAACAGGCACAGGTGAAACAACCCACTTACTACCTACATGTATTAAGTTGTAGGGCACATTATTTACAGGTGGAGTAGGTACAGTAACATCACGTAGCTGACCAAGTTTAGGAATCTGTTTTTCACCGTCTTTCATGTCAACAATTACTTTCCTCTTGTACATGCCATTTGAATCAAGTTCAAAACCATATATTTCTCCAACATCCCCCTCTTTCTCAAAATTCTGTACATCAGCCAAATCTTTCAACTCTGTTACTGGACATGCAACTGGTATGATTGTTCGCTTCGGACCAAGACCACTCATTTTTATAAACAAAAATAAAATTACTTAACTTCTAACACAACACTAAAATCATGCATAACAACTGGTTTGTCATCCTGATTAGTTACAGATATACTCAGTGACTCAAAGAAACTAGAACCTAATTTCTTAAACTGTAAATTAGGAAATCTAACAACTACACTTTCACAATACGGAGCAGTTCCAGTAGGTAAGCATCTCAACAAAGTTGAAGGCTTTCCATTGTGAACATTCTCAGATGTGTTTAGTTCTTTCAAATAAACATTTAGCACTGTGTGTACTGACAAATGAACAGCATATCTTCCAGTTATTTTGGTTTTTTTGGGCTTAAATTTTAATCCTGCTTCATAAGTCCAATCATCATCACCACTAACAGCTACAATACCAAGATCAGATTCAGTTAAAAAAAACCAGTAGTATTAAAAGTTTGTCTGTTAATATAAGCTGACTATCTTTTGGAAATTCCAATGTAACAAACAAGTTAGCCGGATTTAAAGTTGCTTTAATTTTATACCTATCTTGTAAAAATTCAGCTATAGTACAAAAGTCATAATACCCAGGCTGTAAATGATTAGCGCCCCAACTTGTAGTACCTACCATTCCATGTACAGAATATTCACCATCATCTGTTACATTAAACCATTTTACTGTATAGAACATTTCATGGATAGCAACAGCCTTGCTACCATCGCGATTATCAATCCCATTAGTTAACCACACTGGTTTGCTTGTGTCAAGATTTGTTAATGTAATAAACATTTTTATTATCTCATATAAAAAAGGATGGAATTTAAATCACCAACCATTACCACTACAAACGCATTTCAATTTAATGTGAATGCCAAATATAATGTCGCACCTACTTATGAACAGAAAATAATTCAACTAAATCAGCTTGACATAGCTGTGTCTGAACAAGATTTAGTTCAAGTGAAAGTACCAAATCCCTTTGACCATTACCTAAACCCTCCAATAACAGATGACTCAACTGCAAGAAAGTGGTCTTCAAGTCCACTACAGATGTTTCAAAACCAACTCAACTTTGCAATACTATGTTCAACTACAGGCTGTCGTGTTTCATTTACAGACCACTTGAATCACTCCCCCCCACCCGGGTCTGCCCTGGGGGACTTGGGTGGGGTTAGGTATTTTTTAGTTCCCAGGGTCATCCTGGTCAGCCCCACAGGGTGGGTTTTTCTCTCTATTCTGGGGCATGTGTTTCTGTCTACCCTTTGTCCATTCACCTGTATTTGCCTTTTTAAAACTCTCCCTACTGTCTGCGCTGCCTGTAGCTCTTGATATTGGATGTGTGTTGCTAAATGGTCTTAGCTTTATTTAGGCCCCATGTGTTAGGTTTATTTAATGTATTTGACCGGCTGGCGACATACATTCAATGTTCTGTTTATTTTTTTTTTCACAAGCAGTGCAGGCACGTCCTGAGAAAGCCTTGTTGCTGTCGGGACGTTAAGCAATGTACAATCAATCAATCACTTGAATCACTCAAACAAACTGATTAGGTCTGTCTATCGTTTTCATGTTTATTACCAGCTTAGACGTATACTGTCAGAACTGCATACACCACTACCAACTGAATCCAGTTTCAACAGGTTTAACAACCCCATGGATATGAAAGCATTTGAACGCATCTGTAATGAATTTAACATAAGCCCTCGGTATGACTTCACACAAAAACTTGATGATCACCACGGCATTGGTACATTGTATTATGCTATGAGTCACAGACAATACCCTCAAGATTACTACCCTGGGTACACTTCATTCTCATCAAAATCACAAGTCTGGTTAGGATCAATAGAGCAGAAACAGTCAAACGCCTGGACCACATTTATTTTAGATAAAACTGACGGGTTTACTCAAGCAGGAGTCGAGCGCGTAAATGAGTCAATCAGAACATATGTCTGGTGTATACTAGGAGCACAATCACTAACAAAATCAAACATTTTGAATGGAAGTGGTAAATTTGAAGCACAAAAACAGTTTCTTGCAAATCTTGAAGATTCAATTAATTCAACAGTAGATCTCCCATCTAGCATACAGCGCTACCAAGATGTACTCAGATATGCTAGATCAAAAGTTGACTTTGTAGTTGGAATCGGGTTATACATGTTACCATCTGACCTTCAACTCCAAATGGGTACAATAACAAATTATAATAATGAAATCATTGTTGCAGGTGTTGGTCAAAAACTCAGTCTCAATCAATCTGTAAACTTAGGAGGAACCACTGCGCCTGTACTGTCATTAAAATCATTACAGGTGGTTACTTCCCCTGCCCCACCACTGACACCCATACAGTCAGTAATGCCCCAAACATCGCTACCAACCCCTAACACACATGGATCAGAAAGAACCGCATTGACAATAGGATTAACAGGATTAGGTATATTACTTCTTTACCTGTTTCATTAAATAACCTATCATTAACCCTCCTACTGTCACCAAAAAGACCCACACATGCTCTGCCATAAACCCTACTGCCTTTGCCGCTGTACTAATCAACCAGCTGACAACCGTGCCAATTAAATTCGGTAACGCGTCTACTGCTTTCAGAGCCAATTTCTTAAGCAAGTCTGATATGTAAGACAACTGTTTCTTTACCCATGACTGTAAATCTTTTGGATCTGTTGGAGTCGGGGGGCCCGGGGTTGGTGGTGCTGGTGCTGGGGCTGGACCACCACCACCACTGCCGGAGACAGCCAACACAGCAGTACTGATAATAAACCCAAGAGCTGTAATTAAACTAGCAATTGTGATACCCTGTTCTCTGAAAAGTGTTTTTAGTCTCTCAGCCAGAGTTGTGTCTTCGTGAAGTATTTTTTGAATAGTTTGTCTAATTCTGTTGACCTGTGATTTTAGTTTTTCCCTCCCAATACTAATCACTTCTAATCGTCCAGATCTTTCTATCTGCAAATCATTTAATCTGTGTTGGATTCTTTCTTTCATTTCTGTGTCAAGATTCCCATTGTCTGCAGTAGCCAGTTTTTCTTTTTCACGTTCTATGTGTTTATCAAGCTCACCCAGTTTGGCAACATTGTTTACCATCTCACCTCTTATCGTCTGCAGTGATTTATCTAACCCTATAATCTCTCTCATTGACAAAGGTGGGTCGTCTATTGTTTTCATAGCATCATTTAATTGTCCTTCAGTAAATGAGGTTTCTTGTATCACTGTGTTTGCTATTTCTGGTAGGCTTGTTACTGGTGCCATTTCAATTTCTTGCCCTGTTGGTAACCTTGTTTGTGTGTCTTGAAGCACACTAACCAGTCTTGGCGTGACAGGAGACCCTCCAATTCCAAGTTGACGCAAGGCACCAACACCACCTTCATTTTTTATTGTACTTAAAGCCCTAAACCTACTAGGGTCTTTTTTGTTAGTCAATAGTACTTTTCCTTTGTCAACAGTATTTAAATATAAATGACCCTTGACATCAAGTTCAAACTGATTAGGGTCTATGTTGTCTGGGCGGCCACCAACATGATCATAAAATGAGTTCACTTTGGTTTCTAAAAGTTCATGACGTAAACTGTAAATATTTCTTGTACCAGTCATATCTGCCATATCTGTCATATCTGTTGTATTACCAAAATCATACGTGTCATCCATTTCAAAATCTTCATGATTAAATCCTCCCGCGGCCATTGTTTTATTAATTTATTATTTTTTATTGTGCATAATAAAAATGACACAGTCTTATGGATCAAAGTTAGACCCATACAGAAAACTACGTGAGCCTCTGGGTGTTAAGGCCATTCGACAATCAATCATCATCACGAACAATCCAAGTACCATAGACCAGAACCAAACACTTACAGTCAAGTTTCCAAACCTAGGTCCCAGTGACGTTATTGTTCCTGGCACTGCACGCCTAGCATTTAATATTGAACTATCATCAGACGCAGATGTAAACAGAACACTAGTTGACAATCTTGGCAGAGCAATTGTTAGAACTATTAAAGTAAAACTTGAAGGACAGGAAGTGTTTAGTCTTGATGACTCCGATGTATTCTACTGTTACAAAGATCTTTGGCTCACAAGAGAAGAACGAGAGGACCGTATTTACCAAGGCATACAGCCAGATAATGTTGGTAAACTTCGAATCAATGCCGGAGACAAAACAACTACTGGGGTACCAAAGGAAGTTATTATAGCAGAAACATATGGAACCCGATTTTACATTCCACTTGAGTTTGAAATCCTAACAGCACATTTGCCTTATTATCAAGGGGCACTGAATGACCGTCTGAGCTTTGAACTAACTTTCAATGACTACTCCAAAGTTATTAAATCATCTGCCACAGATGCAACCTACAAGATCTCTAACATTTCCTTGGAATATGAAATTGTCACACACACTGATCTAGCCAGACTCATTCAAAATCAGTATCAGTCAAGACTGCCAATTTATTATGACAGGGTGATTAGACATAGTTTAATGCAAAAAGACAAGAGTGACCCAATGTGGAACATAAACTTAAACACACCTGCTAGGTCACTGAAAGGTATTCTTATGTTGTTTGTTGAACCAGCAGTTCCATACAAACGGGATTCAGAAAAATTCTACAATCCTAAGATTACACATTTGTCCTGTACAATCGAAGGCCGCCCTAATCAAGTGTATGCATCTGGAATGTTACCATACCAGCACTACGATGAGATCACAAAGTATTTTGCGGGTGGAAGGATTAGAGATAAACCTGCAAACATTGCGTGCAAAGATCTACATCTGTATGATGTTAGGATCGGACAATATCTTACAAACAAATATGCACTGTGGCTAGACCTTCGCAGTACAGACGACGATTATCTTCATGGGTCAGGACGAACTGTCGAGAACGGTAGTGACGGAATAACAATTCAGATACAAAAGAAGGTTGAAACTGCTGCAGCCATTAACATATATTTGTACCTGATATATGATGCACAACTCAATATTGCAGAAAGCAGACTGAGTGGACACATATATTAAAATTATATTGTGTATTAAAATGAACCGGAGCTTGATGACACTCGATCCACACTGTGGCTTATTTGTTGGTGCCACAGGGTGTGGAAAGACTCAATTCGTACTTGACTTATTACAAACAAGATACATCCACCATTTTGAAAACATTGTAATATTTTGTCCTACAATCAAACACAACAAAGCTTATCACAACCGTTTATTCATTTGGACTGACAGCAACATATACTTAGTCGACCCTGAAAAAAAACTGAATGACTACCTACAATATTTTTACAAGCAATTTGAAGGACAGCCAACATTGTTCATAGTCGATGACTGTTCAGCAGAGAAAGACATTGTCAAGAAGAGAAACACTTTAGCAGAACTTGCCTTCAGTGGCAGACATGCAAACGTTAGTGTATGGATTCTCACTCAGAAATATAATGCTGTACTGAAAGATTTTCGAGAACAGTTAAAGTTTATCTGTTTGTTTTACTGTAAGGATCGTGACAGCTTTGAAGACTGTCTCAGAGAAAACGATGTCATCCCAAATAGGCATGAACGTGATGATGTGAAAAATAAACTGAAATCAACTAAGCATCTAAAGCTTATTTTAAAGACAGATCAGCCCACAGGGTATGGGCTAGTAAATTGATGTAAATTAATTTATACATTTGTTTGTCCAATAAAAATGACAGACGGACAAATCATACAGGTGCTTGATCTCACACACCTTTTCAAAGATGTTATGCACTTTACTGACTTAATATCACCCAAACAGACTTACATAAGCCTTTCAGCACCATCAGAAATATATGCTACATATAGTGTGACTTTGGATTATGTCGATGAGCATCCAGATGTGGAGCGCATGACAGTTGATTTAAAGACACCTACTTTTAAAGTTAATGATACCAACTATGGTTGGTTAGGAGAAGTTTGTTATAGCATATTTAAACAACTGCGCAAACTAAATGTTTGTATTGACAGTGTTACAGTTAATAAAGTGGTATTACACAAGGTGAGCAAGCAGAGCCAGCGGTAATATTTTTTATTTTATTATTTTGACGGACAAATAAAAATGACGGACAATTCACAAAGCCCTGGCCCATCAAACCCTGGCTCATCTGGTTTAAGAAACGTGTTTCACACAACAAACTTACCCATATCCAATACTAATAATGTTTATGAATCAATAGAAAACTCTTTTTCTGTCATACAACAAAATCTTATCACAGGCAGTGTTAAGATTCAGATTGTTGCGAAAATCGAATTCACTAGAATGGACGGTGAATTAATTGTATCGTATATATCAACAAGACAACACACTGTTAACACAAGAAGAGAATTGGAGAACGTGTTTAGAGACATACTATTACCAGACTTCCTACAGGCAATTGACAGTGCAAAAATGAAGGGGTCTGGTTGGCACGAAGGACATGTACATGAACTGCAACTAAAGCAGTCTAGGTATCATCCTATATTAGGTAAAGCATGGATACCACTGCCAACTGAGGTTGCAAACAAAAAAGCTGTTGTTAATATTCAGAACAAAGACAATTTCTGTTTCATGTGGTGTGTGCTTGCTAAACTACACTTTGTGAGGTCAAGACCTGATCGCGTATCTAACTACATCAAATTTGTAAATGAACTCAACTTTAGTGGCATTGAGTTCCCTGTTAAAATAGAGGACATAGACTTGTTTGAAAAATTAAATCCTGGTATATCTGTGAATGTGTTTGTGTGGGATAATGAATCTGAGAATAAGTTACAGCCAATTAGAGTGTCCCCAATTGCTCCAACCTACGGTCAGTCAGAAGATAAACATGTTGACATGTTGCTAATCGGCGATGACAATAACTTTCACTACACAATTATCAGGAATATGTCACGTCTAATTCATGCACATACAACGAAACACAATGGGAAACAGGAAGTGTGCAAGAGATGTTTACAGAGATTCTTTTCTATTAAAATAGCACATAATCACATTTTACACTGCAGGTCAGCTGATGACATACAAACAGTACTTAAGTATCCAGATCCTGGTAGTCAAGTGTATTTTAAGAACTATGGGAATCAGCAAAAGCTGCCGTTTGTAGTATATGCAGATTTCGAATCATTAGTTGTTCAATATGAAGGTCCTGTTCCAGAGTCATTACCAAAGACTATAAAACTAAGTGACCAAGTGGTGTGTTCTTTTGGATACATTCTTGTTAGGTCAGACGGTCTTCATTCAGAACCTGTTATCTACAGGGGTGAAAATGCAGCATGTTTGTTTTTAACAGAAATGAGACAACTGTATGGTCAGGTAGTACAGTATCTCACAACATGTCAGATGCCTTTGGTGATGACAGAAGAAGACAAACTGAAATTTGATACAGCTGAGACGTGTTGGATTTGTGAACAGCCTTTAGGGGGTGATAAAGTTCGTGACCATGATCACATAACTGGGTGTTACAGAGGTGCTGCACATGGTGATTGTAACTTGAAATTAAAAATAGATCCCAAGACATACAAGTTACCAATCTTTTTTCACAATCTGAAGGGATATGATTCACACATCATCATGCAGGCTGTAGACGAGTCGTACAAAAACATAAGTTGTATTGCCCAGACAACTGAGAAATACTTGACTTTTAGGTTAGACAAATTAGCATTTTATGACTCCATGCAACATTTGTCTTTAGGATTGGCTAGTCTGGCAGAAGGACTGACTGAGTATCCAATAACGAGTAAATATTTTGAGCCAGACTTGATTAAGAAAGGTGTTTATCCGTACGAGTACATTGATCACTGGGTTGTGTTTGAAGAAACAAGACTGCCACCAAAAGAGAAATTTTATTCTACACTAACTGGAAAGGGTATTTCTGACTCTGAATACCAACATGCACTTGATGCATGGGGGAAGTTAGGATGTCAGACAATTGGTGACTATCACGACCAGTACTTGAAAGCAGACGTTTGCTTACTAGCAGACGTATTTGAAAGTTACCGTGAAAAGGGTTTGTTGCACTACAGTCTTGACCCTGCCTGTTACATAATTAGTCCTGGCATGACATGGGATGCATTTTTGAAATCCAGTAAGATATTTATAGACCTGTTGTCGGATCGTACGATGGGTGAAATGGTGGAACGTGGCTTGAGGGGAGGGATTAGTATTGCAGCGAACAACTATGCCAAAGCCAACAACAAATATCTGGACAACTTTGACCCCTCAAGGTCAAGCTCATTCATTACGTACTTGGATGCATGTAACTTGTATGGGTTCGCAATGTGTGAATTATTGCCCTTGAAAAACTTTTGTCTGTATGATTTGTCACAGTATGATGTAACAGACATAACTAACAATATTATGAATCTTGACCGAAACGACGCGAAGGGTTGGATCTTTGAAGTAGACCTAGAGTACCCACATCACCTACATGATTACCACAATGATTATCCATTGGCTGTTGAGAAAATGAGTATGACGGGGAAAAAAGAAGACACCAAGCTTGTGCCAAATTTAAATGACAAATTTAATTACGTTTGTCACTATCGCTTGTTGCAGTTTTACATCAGACACGGGTTAGTACTAAAGAAAGTTCACAGAGGAATTCAATTTGATCAGAGTGCTTTTATGAAAGATTACATAATGAAGAACACAACCCTCCGTGCCAGAGACGGCAACACTGCATTTGACAAAGACTTCTTTAAGCTTATGAACAATGCCTGTTTTGGCAAGACAATGGAAAATCCTCATCACCGCAAAGATGTGAGACTGGTCACAACTGAATTGGGCACAATTAAACTTACAGGCAAGCCTCAGTACACAGGGTATAAAGAATTTCATTCATCATTGCATGCTGTGTCACTCAAAAAAAAGATTGTTAAACTGGACAAGCCAGTATTCATTGGTATGGCAATTCTTGAATTGTCAAAACTGGTGATGCTTGAATTTTATTATGATTACTTCAAATTAAAGTATCCTGACTGCCGTCTGTTATACACTGACACTGAGTCTATGATCATTGACGTGTGTACTGAAGACTTTTATGAAGACATGAAAACAGAACTACACATGTATGACACGTCTGATTACCCTAAAGACCACCCGCTGTTCAGCACACAAAACAAGAAAGTGCCTGGTAAGTTTAAAGATGAACTAAATGGTGTGCCAATAGTTGAGTATGTTGGACTGAGATCCAAAATGTATTCTATACTGCATCAGAAAGGCAGTCAGTCGAAAGCCAAAGGAATTAAAAAAACAGCAATAAAAAATAAAGACATACGTCATGAACATTACAAGCAAGTGTTAGATGGTGCATTAATGCCTGATTATCCAAACAAGTCACTGAGATCAAACAAACATAATCTTGAAATGATTCAAACACATAAGAAATCACTTGCAGTTGGAGACACAAAAAGAGTGTTTCACACTAAGGAAAAAGCTTATGCACCTGGACATTACAGACTCAAGTTATCTGAAGACATAGCTGATGAACTGGTTGATGAATTAATTGATGAGTTAGTTACTGAAATGAGTAACAGTGTCTGGGGGAATAATCTGTAATTCTTCTCTGACAAATGCCCTCTGGGGTGCAGGGTCGAACAGGTAATATATTGTTGCATCAGGACCAGGGATTATTTTTTTTATATTATGCACGGATGTTGACCAGATGGGGTCTGTCGCTCTGCGCTTTATGTCATTTTCAGCTTCACCTGGTTGATATAAATATCTCACCTGTTTAGTAAATAAACTTGTGTCGGGTGCTGGGGTTGATCCTGTTTTTGGCTCTGTAATTGTTTTCAATTTAATAGCATCAGCAGGCTTTGGGTGTCCTTCGTTATTCATTGCTTTTATCACATGTGGTAATCTTTGTACCCACTCAGTGTTACGGGTGTCATGCATGAGTTCCTTAGAATACTGGTAACTGAAAAGTCTTTCTGATAACTGTTTGTTAAAGTTCTCTACAATTGCCTGTGATCTGTGTACGCCTGGAATACCGCGTCTGACCAGTACGCCATGCTTCGCAAATAACTGATTAACTGCACCTTTGAATTCTGATCCGTCATCAACCTGCACTAGTCTGGGGTATCTTAAGGGGCCTCTTTTATAGATACTTGATAAAGCATTCGCAACTGTACTGGCTGTTTTGTCAGATATGGGTTCAGCGTCTTTGTACCTTGAAGCTATGTCAACAACAGTCAGTGCGTACTTGTATCGTTTCTTTCTTATTGTGTCATGTGGTAGGAACAGGAGGTCCATTTGGTGCGTGTCATTAGGTGATGTGTTCTCAAAATGAGGCCTTGTTATCTTTCTTGGAGCAGGGAGATATATCTGCCAAATTGCTTGTCTCTGTAACCATTGCTTGACTTGATTGAGTGTTATATCTCCGCCCACAGCGGCATGTAATTTCTGAATAGCTGTTGCTCCTTTATAATACCCTGATGGTGAGTAATATATTTTCGATAGTTTATTTTCGGCTGCCATTTTTTCTAGCAATGAAAACTCCAGTAAAATAAACAAATGTCATTCCCACTAGAACAAAGATTATCTCCCCGTTTCTTTGTTCTGGGCTTGGTTGATAGTAGTCACTTAGTTTTGGTTTTGGGATAGACATGTCTTCACCTGTGACTAAAAAATACTCACGGATTGCTTCGTCTGTATTTGAAAATGTATGTTGTGCGTGGCCTTCAAGTCTAAGTCTGTCATTGATAAAATCAAGTTTTTCAATTCTTTGTTTTTCATACGCCTGTTCTGCCTGTGCTAATTTTTCTGACGCTTCATTGTGTCGTTTCATTTCTTCTGCAGATTCTTCTCTACCCATTTTAGAAAAGAGATAATTAGAGCTACTGAACGCGAGGGCGTTAACCATCGCACCTCCTATCATAATAGCTATCGTCGCCATATTATTTTTATTTACATAGAAACATTTTCGAGAATAATTCCCTGCTTGACAAGAAAATTTTTTGTTGCAATTGACGCTGTAACAACTGCAATTAGCTTAACTGAATCTTCCAGATCCAATCTACTGAGGTCTGCTGATTTCATTTTGAGTAGACTTTTTCCCAGCATAGAAAACGCTACTGCTAGTCCACTGATTACTGCAGAGTGATACACAAGATTCATTAAATTCTTTGAGTCATTCATTTCTTAGGCAATAAAAATTAAAATAAATAAATTTATTACTGCATATGAAATGGGTCTACAACTTTGGGTATTGTTGGTAATGTGGAGACTTCTGTTTTTGATGATGGAGTGTTTAATTTTTTGGACACTGTTCGAGTCTGTGGCTTGTATTTTTTGTATAATTGGTAAGCTACAAAACCAGATCCGACAACAAATGCGGCAACTACATATTTTGCTGTTTCAGAATTAGACTGGGTTGAAGGTCTTTCACTTTGATGTGGGTGTGACAGGGGTGTTGAAAATCCTGACAGTGTTGACGGTCCTGACGGTCCTATCAGTGTTGACGCCTGGTCAGAAACATGAGCCTTTTCTGTTTGCGCTTGAAGCTGTAATTTTTTTTGTCTGTTCCATTCAGCTAATTTTTTTCCTGCCTCAACCCTGCCTGGACTTTTAATTTTTGTCACTGTGTGAATCTGAGTCTGGGCAGGGTCCGGGACAGGGTTCATCTGTGGGGTCGTTTGGGGGGTCGTCTGTTGGTCGTCCATTTTTATCAACAAAAAAATTTAATTTCGTGAAATCGATATGGCTGATAGTTACAATTAATGTTACCAGTGGAGCAAGCAAATTACCAAACCTGTAGAATAAAAGGCAAGCTAATTTACCAATTGCACTCGTTACAATGGGGTTACTCTCGAGGTCATTTGTGAGATTTTCAATGTCTACAGGAAGGGCATAACTAACAGCTTTTGAATATAAGCAGACAATTGATTTGCTCAAATCACGGGTCATTAGTGAAGCCATGTGCTGTTCATATTTAAAATGAAGTTTAAATAAATCATCAGCCGTGAGGGATTGTATATCTTCGGTTGAATATTGCTTTCCGAGATATGTTTTGGAATGACCAGAAATCACTACAGATAAAAGTCTTTCTCGTTTCGAATCTATGTTTTCTACAGCGCTGATATCATTTAATAATAGCAGTTCATCTGAGTTCATTTTATAATAAAATATATTTTTAATAATAAGTGAAATAAAAATGCACTTACCTTTGAAACGAGGAGCTGTTTCGACTTAATTAGTCTCATCAGAAAGGTCAAAAACCTTTGACAGCTCAAAGAAGATGAAAAATTTTTAGTGGTCACCTATTTTGTACCAAAGACCACATGTCAAAGCCAAACAGGTGTATTGCTCTCAGATGTAGTTTTGTGTGTGAATGTGTGCTGAGCTGTGGTACATCCCTAGGAAAAACACTCGAACATGACACTCCCGGGCTGCGTAAACGCATATCACGTAAACGCATATCACGTGAAAGTGTTTTTCCAACACACCGCACTAAGATAAAAATATTCTGTGGTGTGTAAATCTGTGGTGTGTAAAATTTGATGACAAAAGCCGAGAGCAATGTAGCTGCTTAAATTTCGGTTCTTCGTAAGCAGTCGTGGAACTACTCCGTTATTTATGCATTGTTTCCACTTGCTGTTGCTGCTTTTTCTTGTTTTCTCTGTTCAATAATTGCACGCAATTTTTGAAGTGATGGGTTTTCTTTTTCTAATTTCTCTATTTTGAGATTGATTTTATTTTCAATCATTTCATTCATTTTTACATCCTTTTCTTTTATTCTTATTTTTTGCTCTTGTTGTAAAATAGCTTTTTTAATTTTTGCTACCTTTTCCTCAAGTTTGCCATATTCTTTTATCATGGCTGGCAATGAATGAAAGTTGTTTTCTTCCTGAAAAGCAATTATTGCATCAGCAATAGGTTTTATCTCTTCTTCAGTATTATTTAAGTTTGTGTAACACTCCTGTAAATTATCATTAAGTTTCTCCAATACTTCTTTAAAACGAGCCACTTTTTCATGACGAGCACACGACTGCTTACGAAGAAGACAGACATGTGCAATCGCACCTCTTCCAGAATATTGTGTCATGATTGACTGTACCTAGCTCTGGGGTTTGGTTTTATACTATCTTAACACGCATTAGTTCCAAGGCACGCCACAAGTCCTGTTCCTGTTCAAACTGGTTTGTTCATGTCTGATTTCGAGTGCAGAATAAAATCAGCAGACAAAACCAGGCAGTCTAACAAGCAGAGATATAAAACACCACTCTTACCACTTTTGACTCTCACTTTGTGTATGCATGGAGTGCTGTGCCAACATCAAGTTAAAGCTTTTGTGTATGACCCAGCAGTTTTCTCAGGTACAAACTCGGTCAGCAGTTTCTCAAGTGTGGTATCTAATAACAGTCAGGCCCAGCACCTCGAGTGCTGTATAAACAGTCATTGCAGTTTCTCTCGAGTGCAGTGTAAACACAGCCAGTAGTTTCTCGAGTGCATTGAATAATAACAGTCAACATTAAACACCCCCTCAGCATAAAATACAAGAAAGATCTTAACTTAAAGCTTTCTCTGTTTTCCAACAGGTTGCAAACTCATTTTAACTCTGTGTCTGTAAAGACTTCATGGTGTTTATACATAGAGTGAGTCAGGTTCGTCAGTGTTTGTAATGTTGACATAAGCACAGGCCTCTCTTTGTGAAAAAGGGGTGGGGTTGTCTGTGATTTTACATTAAATGGAAAGGCAAGAAGGTTTTCATGAATACTGAGTCAGGCGTGATACATATCGTGACTGGTAGAGTACATATGGGATTTCGGTTTTATAGAGCACTAGTCCCGACATGAAAATGTGAATAATTGCAGCGCATTTATGGTATATCTGAATAGAGGTGGATGTCTTTCAGACAAGCGTAGACATGAGGTGTTTGTGTATGTGATAGCTCCAGGGTTACCAGCATGGGGGGGGGGGGGGGGGGGGGAACACAATGACTGAGTTAACCCCTTAAGTATTATTTTTGATTTTTCATAAAAATGTGTCTGTTTAAATAATAATGATTTAGGGGTAACTTCCAATGGTATTTACTCTGTCCGGGGGATATGGACAATGGATGGTAAAAAAGATATAATTAAGGGGTTAACTCAGTCATTGTGTTAATGATGCTTTAGTCCACTCAGTATTACTATCTCTTGCACTGGCATGTCCGTTGAAAGGTCCTGGTAAATCAAAGTGCCACAGTTGCAGTGCGCCTGAATTGATCAGTGTTCAGGTCGTACTCCATAGGAAATAGATTTCTGTGTCCCCCATAAACCCGCCCTTCAGGGCCGTCCATTATCACTTCGGTGCCGTGGACGCTAAACCCCAAACTAAGCAATGTTTTGCACTCTCAAGCCTGCCAGCGCCTAGAGGGGTGTACTCAGTATGCGATTCTCGGCCCAAGAAGCACCGCGCGGTAAGACTAGGACGTAAGGTGTGGGGTGTTTTTGCTGTGTAAAAGTGGTCTTGAAAGGTTATAATATTATAGTATAGCGCCTAACCTCCGGGTGAGCTCTAGGCGCTCTAGCTGCTGCCATACCGACTTCCCCGCCCCCCCCCCCCCTTCCCCCATACTAATGACAGTACTAATGTTCCTTATTGTATTCAGTGATGTCTGCCCTACCTATAGCAGAGTGAATCTCTGACGATTCTACAAAAATACACTTACCCTTTAGACCTTGCACTTCTGTTTTCAAGTTTGTAATTCCAGTTTTCAATTCGCTGTTTTCCTCTAGAAGCGCCGTCAGTCCCGCCTCCAGCAGTGTGAAGCGAGCTTGCGTTTCATCCACAAACACCGTGGCGCCCTCAAGTGCCGGGTCGTCCCTGGGAAGACATGCGGCGGCTGGAGAGTCGGGAGGTAAACTGCAAGTGTAGTTTCCACCAGACACAGGGTTCGGAAGCAGCATGCTGAACGTGTTGCCGTCTTTCTCGGAGCTTGGTAGCCTTTGCTGGGATGGTGTCTGTGAAGAATAACTATAAGTAATTACCCGTTTGCATCGCAACAGCGGGTCCGACATCGGCCGATGGCCTTTGCGCACTGGGTACTCTCTTGGCTACGGTGAACGGCAGCCAAATCAGTCACTCAGAGACGCTCAGAGGTGTGTCAAGAAAGGCAGCCCACGCTGTGAAGACCGGACTTTAAAGACATTGAGAGATCCATAGTAAACCAGACCAATATTGGCACGATATTGAAAGGAAATGTGGGATGAATTCTGATGTGTGGGGTGGAGCGCGTATGGGCCTTTCTTAGCGCAGGTATCCCATCTTGGCCAAACTGAACTTAATTTTTACTGAAGAAGTTAAAAGGTACAAAGGTGGCTAACGAACTCATCCAAACTAGCTATATCCAAAATTTCAAGTAAATATGACAAAAATTACGGACTAATTTGGGTCAACCGACTTTCTATAAACTGTCTTTCATGTCTTCAAGGAGACAACCCGTTACAATAAGCTCGGAGGTTCATTTGGCAACCCTTTGGAGAAAATATTTCGCCAAGTTTCAAGCTTGTGCGTACAGCAATGTCGGAGATTCTCGTGTTTACATACATACACGCGCGCGCGTGCACACACACACACACACACACACACACACACACACACACACACACACACACACACACACACACACACACACACACACACACACGCACACATACGACGCGAGGTTGGCGTAACTAAAAATGACGTACTTTTTATCTTGTTACTTCAGTTGTCAGAGGACTAGGCCTGCCCGCCTTTGACATCATGGACATGCTATTAAATTCGCCCCACCGCGACCCGTCCTAAAACGGCCCTTCTATAAATCGAAGGGACTTAATGACAGGAAGTCGATGGGGGAAATACTAACCCAGTGCGCAAAGGCCATCGGGCTGTCGTTGGTCCGCGCACGGCTGTGCGTGAGCCAACGTCGGCCCGAAGGCCTTTTGCGCATTGGGAAGTAATAGATTGGGAACACGGTTAGTGGAATTCTATAATGCACGGCGGTCCAGACTGTAATGGCTTGTAAAAAAAATACAATTAAATGATGTGAATCACAAGTTTACAAGCGTCTTGCATTCCGAGTATGGCTGTTCGCGGAATTGCTCTGTGTGTTGGATTATTATAGTAATATGATTTCTCACCGTCCACAAAACGGCGGGAGGCGAGTGTCCGTGACTTGAGCACGTGAGTTGCACGTGATACTGGTGAGTGTCCTTGCTGTACACTGCTGTGCGTTGCTGTATAACCTTTAGGGTGGCATCAGTCCGCGCGACAAAAGCTGCATCACAATATATAGAATGTATGTAGTATTTTAACCCTGATATTTTTAACCACACAAACTGAATATTACTTTAAAACCGCGACATTTTGTGACCACATAAACTGAACACACACACACACACACACACACACACACACACACACACACACACACACACACACACACACACACACACACCAGGGGTGGATCAGGTACCTCGAGGGGGGGTGGGGCGGTGTTCCAACGTTTTGGGTTTGGGACCTTCAACCTAGTATAAAAGGCCTCCCCGACACTAGACCTTGCTTCAAGGGACCGAAACACACACACACACACACACACACACACACACACACAAACACACACACACACACACACACACAGAGGCGCACACAAGCCTCACAGTGGGTTACCTACCTTTTCATGTGAAAATGGGTTCCCATATTTCTATTTATTCTAGGGCTCTGGAATTGATGCGAATGTTTAGAACTCACCTTATAACTAAGCTCTATAGCTTAAAATAAAATAGACATTTTCTAGAAACAGAGCCACTAGATGCAGAAAAAATGGGTTTCTACCAATAAAGTGGGTGGGTGTCTCTCACACAAAAACTGGCATTACAGTCAAAATGGGTGTTTCACAACATTAGGCGTCTGTAATAAGGTCAAGTGCTTGGAATACTTTTTTTTTCACATTCATTTTTTTGTTTTGTTTTTTCAACTTAATGTGTATGTATGCATTAACATTCTTAACATTGTATGGTGCAAAATTGAATGAACACTGGCCTGTAACCTTTCGATTATGATTTTTACAGAGGAAATCTTTTAAACATTGCTACGTTTTGTCCTTCTGAAGCAAAACAGTTTATCATGGCATTTATGTGAGAATTCTGGAAATTAAACGACTTTAAAAAAAACGTACTCTGCAGTTTGAGACAAACAGCAACAGAGCATTTTGAATATTAACCCTTATTATTCGGAATACACCAGTGTGTGCAACAAGTGTGACTAAAATAGTCCAAAGGGTAGTGGCAGAATAGCTTGGCGCCTCTAGGCGCCAAGCTATTGTGGCACCACCCTTGAACTAATAATGCCATTGGTCTATGTCCTCATCTGTAAGTTCTGTAATGTAGCTTGCATATATGGCAGTATACAAATTTGAAGCTTTTAGCCTCAGTATGATGCAGGTTAAAAAGTGTGGAAAAATATGAAAGTCAGAAAAAGACCCAGACGAAGAAACTAACACTTAACTTATTCTACCCCAGAAACACCAGAGCAAAATAAAGATCGACCATGATAGTTCAAGGCTGATGCCAGAATAGAGTGGCGCCTATGGCCGCCAAGCTATTCTGGCATCACCCTTGAACTATCGTGGTCGATCTGTGTCCTGCCCTGCAACGCAGTTTTCAGAAGACGACTTCAACATTTGGGGATTCCGGTCTTGGGGTAGAATGAGTTAAAATGACAACACAGAACACTGACATTAATTAATGAACTGACAACATAGGAAATCAATCACTTGAAACTTCAGCCTTTATTAATCACATCAAAGGTGCATGCATATAAAAACACAGTAATTGTTTGTAAACACTTCAAATCAAACAATCAAGAGCAGTCAAACCTTTTTCTGCCAACTTTGTGATGAGGAAAACTAGTTCTTGCCCAAGTTGGGCACGTAAAGGGTTACCGCGACTTATGTGCCTCTATTCATAAAATGGAGAGATAAATATAATACTGAGTTCTAGCAAGTGCGACAATAAAGTTTAGCCGAGTTGGTATACCTCGTCCAGTACTTACTTACTTAGCCTGTCACCCCTACCCGGGTATAGGCCGTCGACGAGAGACCTCCAGCAACTCCTGTCCTGTGCTTCTCCTTCGATTCTACTCCAGGTGGTTCCCAGTCTCTTGATGTCTGCTTGGAGGTCTCGATGCCAGGAGTTTCTCGGCCTACCTCTTTTCCTCTTTCCCTGGGGGTTCCATGACAATGCCTGCCTAGTGATACTGGAACCTCGTCCAGTGCAAGGTTAAATGCACCATTGGTGCTAATGTTGCTATATTGGCAGCAGACCGGTCGCTCGGACCGGTCTGGTGCACCCGATCGGTTTAGAGCATGTGCTTTCTGCACCTGTAATGGGCAACCTCGGAGAAAGAATCACGTGAGCTTCGTTTGACTGCTGCAAAATAACATGAATAAAGAATAAACCCTTTCCCATATATGCAATCCAGCAAATATGCATCCATCCTTATGCTAGCACCACGAAACATTACGCGATTTGGCAGATTTTTAAAAATTGCTTTTTTTAAATCCTCAATGGAGGTGATTTTTGCGACATCTGCGTCGTTTGCGGCAGAAAGCACCGTCAAAGTTGAAGTTCGAGAAATGAGCGCACTACATGTACAATAGACTTGATTCAGTGGTGTTGGGCATGACTCAAGCCTCCGCCATCTCAACACAAAACTGGCGTGTTCGGGGAGATAAAAGGCTACAAGTTAAAACCGCAAACGAACCTTTTTTTTTGACTGCGATCACAATCTTCTGCGTGAACGTACGAGACCACACTACAAGTGCACAAGCCAACCTGCGCGCACAGTTCTGGTGCACATGACCGGTCCGAGCGACCGGTCTGGTGCGAAAATAGCAACAGTGGCACCGCTGGTGCGTTTAACCTAGGTAGAGGGCGAGGTATACCAACTCAGCTAAGGTTTATGCTTCCTGTGACTTTAGAAACAATGCACAGTATGCAAGTGTACTTTATAGTAACCAAAAAAAAAAAGTTACAGACATTTCCAAAATGATCCAGGCGTACATCAGATAAAAACAAGCTATACACACTGAAAAAATAACACTCTTGTAATAAATATTTATCAAGTTGACAATGGTTTTCTTATCTTATTATTGTCTTTCGTCCCGATTGGTTGTACATTGCTGAACGTCCGGACGTGCCAGCACTGATAATGAAGGGGAAAAAAATAAAATAAAATAATGAACAGAATATTGAATGTATGTCGCCAGCCAGTCTAATACGCTAAATAAACTTAAGATCATTTAGCAACACACATCCAAAATCAAGAGAGATACACCACCACCACCACCCTCCCCCTCCCCCCCCCCCCCCCCAAAAAAAAAAAAAAAAAAAAAAAAAAAAAAAACAACAAACAAAAAAAATTATTCAGACCACTGCCAATCATGTAAAATGCAAAGAAAAGAAGTGCCCAATGGAGAAAGAAACAAGCTTAGAAAAGACGGTTACAACACAATTCAGTAAGATTTTGGGTAAATCCGCCTTGTCAAAACAGAAAAACAAACAAACAAACAGAGAGATCAGTCGCTACTTATCTTTGTTCACAGAAGGAATGTGCTGCACATTCCTTCTGCCAATGAAGATAAGTAGCGGCTAATCTCTCTGTTTGTCTATTTTGACAAAGGGTATTTACCCGAAATATTAATAAATTGTGTTGTACCCATCTTTTGTAAGCGTGTTTCTTTCTCCGTTGGGTACTTCTTTAATGTTACATAGCATACAAAATGATCCAGGTGTACATCATATAAAAACAGAGCTATACATGCTGAAAACAACCGAATAATAATGTTCTTGTAATAAGTCTTTATGTTGACAATGTTTGTTTCTTTTTGTCTTATTATTGTCTTTCGTCCCCAACCGCTGTTTCATCAGCAGTTCCACTTTCAAAGTTTTACATGTTATATACAGTATACAAAATGATGCAGGTGCACCAACCCCATAGTAGCACTCTTGTAATAAATCTTTATGTTGACAATGGTTTTCTTACTCCTTATTATTGTCTCTCGTCCCCAAGCGCCGTTCCATCAGCAGTTCCATTTTCAAAGTTTTACATGTTATATACAGTATACAAAATGATGCAGGCGCACCAACCCCATAGTAGCACTCTTGTAATAAATCTTTATGTTGACAATGGTTTTCTTACTCCTTATTATTATCTCTCGTCCCCAACCCCCGTTCCATCAGCAGTTCCATTTTCAAAGTTTTACATGTTATATACAGTATACAAAATGATGCAGGCGCACCAACCCCATAGTAGCACTCTTGTAATAAATCTTTATGTTGACAATGGTTTTCTTACTCCTTATTATTGTCTCTCGTCCCCAAGCGCCGTTCCATCAGCAGTTCCATTTTCAAAGTTTTACATGTTATATACAGTATACAAAATGATGCAGGCGCACCAACCCCATAGTAGGCACTCTTGTAACAAATCTTTATGTTGACAATGGTTTTCTTGCCCCTTATTATTGTCTCTCGTCCCCAAGCGTCGTTCCATTTGCAGTTCCATTGACAAAAACAAGCTAGACATGCTGAAACCAACCCAATAATAATGAACACTCTTGTAATAAATCTGTATGAAAATGAAAATGACGCGAGTGTCGGAGAATCTCAATTCATTTCTTTTGTAACTTTTTCAGTCTGTTGCGGATGTAATTCTTAATGTTTGTCCAGCGCCTATGTCTAAGTGCAGGCTCTTCTGCAATTGCCTGCTGTATCTCGGCCTTTCCAGGAAGTTTGTTCACGACGAGGTGTGTCTTGAAACGAGTTTCAACAGCTTTCTCTTCAGCTTTCCCCCATGGTTTCCTTGTAAATCTAGCTTTCTTTCGAACAGGAGCCGACGCAGAACTGTCATCATCAAAACTATCTAGTTTGTCATCAGGCTCTGGACGTCTTTTCTTGGTCATGCTCATTGATTCCTGTGTTGTTGACTTGCTATTTGCTTCATTCACAGGTGCTGTTTCCCCAGAGACCTCTCTGCGAGTTTCTGATGTGTTTTCATTGTCAAAGTCATTCTCTTCATCATCGCCCAGTTCAGCTCTAATGCAACTCTCAAAATCTGTCATCCCATTGTTAACTGACAGAAGAATCTTTGCCACTTTCGCCTTTTGAAGGACGTCTTGAGGTTGGCGGTAGATATGGCGATGTATCCGAATATCATGACCAAGGAAGTCTGCCAGCTGATCCTGGTCTAACTCCGAGATGGCCATGGACTGAGCCAAAGTTGCAACCTGCTTCCGTAACTGAGTAAATGTGAACATGGCTGGGTTTGACACGTGTGCTTGTAGCGCATGTTCCTTCAGAACATCATGGCCTCTGTAAGGCCTCTGACCAGAAGGTGTGGCAAAGATGTACTGGGAATCGGCGAGAGCTGGCACTGATTGCCTCATTTGAAGGATTCTGTCCACAGTTGTCATCATCTTCTTCGTCAGCAAAATGGGAACACTCCTATTAACTTGCCCCTGATTTCCACTCTCTGAAAATGATTCACCATTTTCTTCTCAACCTCTGTGAGACCTTTCAAGATATCTTGATTGGTGATCAATCCAATATTAGCATTCTGGAAGTCTGATACCTTCATTCTCTGAACTTCTCCCCCTCGTTTTCGGTTGAAAAGTGATACAGCGCAAAGAGTTGCTTTAACCACTGTCGGATAATCTTCCGAAACCATCCTTGTCTCAAGAAGCTGTTGGACCTTCCTCACATCTTCACATGATGGGCTCAGCTTGGGTTTGTTCATGGTCATTTTCCCGACCGACTGGGCTGCTGTAGCTGACACACAATCCTACCAGTCCCCGTTGAAGACAGAGTCAAAGCGCTCCGCCTCAGAGAGCTCCTGTCGCCACCTGTCATCTGAACCATGCCCAAGCTGTTTGGATGCCAGCGACTGTTTGATCTGTGAACATTTTTTCAAAGCATGGCCTATGCGCATTGCAAGATTGCCTTTTTTGAACTGATGTGTGTCCTCATCAAATTCTGCTAGCTCTTTTACAGCCAGTACAACATGATCAAAGCTAGCTGAATTGACCACAGGATTTAAACTTGCGATTTTCATTTCTGACCTGACTCTAAGAATCTTTAATAGTCTCCCTAACTCCCGCATCCTGGAGCTGATTTGCCCAGCCATGTGTTCTTCAATGTCCCTGCGGTCAAATAATCTCTTTCCATACTCCAGAAGCAAGGGGTCAGTTCTGATGAGACGGCTTATCTCATCATCTCTCTGTCTGGCTAAAACCTTATGATAGAAGGAAAAGTCAACGTCTAAAAGTATTGGAAGCATTAGCCTCCCACGTTGAGCAACCTCACCTCGCTTAGCGAACTGAAACCCTCCTTGTTTCTGACAGCAACGTTTTGAGTGTACAGAGATCAGCTTTTTTTGATAGAGCCCTTTGCAATGGCTACAGGCGAGAAGGTCGTCTACCTTACTAGTTTTGGTGCGATACTTAGGAATCAAATATCCTGATTTCTTTTCAAGAACTGCAACATTATGCATGTAATCACCCTCATCTTGTATTCTGATCCATGCTTGACGTCTCTGCTTAGTCCCTTTTTTTTATCATCAAAATTTTAGCAACGTCTGCCTCATCTGCATGGACATCGTGTAAGTGCGTGCTCATTTTCAAAACAAGCTTGCCACAAAATTTGCATGCATGTTTCTTGTCCCATTTGTACTTTCCTTTCCCTCTCTGCGACACGTGCACACCCGTTTCTTTGGTAAGCGCTCTTTCCCCACCCCCAACATCATGTTCCTTCTGCCTATCCACATTGTCATTGCCACCCCCTAATTCATCCCCTAACGCACACTGCACCTTGCTGGTACTTGCTTCACTGACACCTGCCCACCCTGAACCAGCCACTTTGAAATCTAACATATTCAATACAATACTGTCTGTGTCAGAGACCCCAGAGATTGATGGCGACACACCGTCTGAATCCTGTGAGCTCGAGCCAGGAACAAACTCCTCGTCATCACTGTCCTTGTATTGCAATGCGCTTGCACTCTCAGTCTCATCCCAGGCTCCATTTGCCAACTGGAAAAGGAAAGAAAAAAAGAAAGCTGCATTAGTACAAAAGCAGCTCAATTTTGGTTTAAGGGGCCTTGCACAAGAATATAAAGAGTAATCCCGTGTATGACCGATTTACATATGTGTGACCTTGGTGAGGAGGGCTGGCTTTCGCAGCAGCAAAATCCATGTTTTCTGAAAATGTAAGCAGTTTTCACACATCTGTCAACCCCGCGTGACCCTTTGAGAGAGGTCACTCAAATTGGTATGTTTACAAAGGTCTTGCCACAAAGTATCCTTGGGCCAAGCTTGAAGAATGTGGCTTGAAAAGTCTCTGAGAAAATGCCACTGTTAACGTTTACCATGGACGCGGACGGACGGACAGACGACCAGTGGCCCAAAACATAAACTCACTTTTGCTTCGCACGCGAGTCAATAAAATGAAGATGATCATAGAATCACTTACCAGTTTGTAATTGGGGGCATTCCGCTGCCGTCTATGCACCCTCCTACCACCCTCTGCGACAGACGACGCTGGGCCATCATGCTGCAGCTGACTAATTTTGCCATGGGCCTTGGTCATGTGCCAGGAAGGGGTGTGCTTGTCCACTTCCATAGATCCCGATGGGTTTGGACATCCTGCTGCCATCCAGCGCTGGGTGTGTGCAGAAAGTGCTGAGTGTGACCAAAACGGTGTTGTTGCAAACATGTCAAATACAACCATGTAAACCATTGACATTTTGAATCAGATATATACATAATTACTGCAGTACCCCCTGCCCCCTACGAACAATAACTGGTAATACAGTAAAATGCGACACTTCAGTTGCAAAATCAAAAATAAAACTATTCGTGGAAGTCTGTTCTTCGAATCGCGAGGTAGTTTTGCGTACGAGGATTCAAATACACAATGAAATCTGGCGTCATCTTGTTTACAGTGCATGCATACATGTCAAGTTACTTTTCGATCACAATCACACATGTCAGAAAAAAAAGCAACCCAATCGCGTGACAGATTGACCTTGTAATGTGTTATTGAACGAATTCCTTTCGTTGAAGAAGAAAGCTTTTGTTAAATTCGTGGGGTTCTATTATCTGTTACTACAAGACTGACTGAGCAGCACTGAGACACGGGTCGTAGCAGATGGCGTCTCAGTTTTCTCGGCCAAACGGGTCCATATAGGCTACTGTGCAATTGTATCTGATTGGGAGCATCTCAGTTAAATAACTGCGCTGAAGAAGTACACTTGGGCGTGCTTTTAACTAAGAAATATTGCATAAAAACAATCTTACCTGATGGAATGACGGTTGGCGGGACAAGAGACAATAGAAGGGGAAACAACTCAGTTCACTCTGCGCAGCCGAACGACGCTTGCTTCCGTCGTAACACACTGGCCCATTGCGTTTAAAATACACAACATTAGGTAAACCTGCAGAAATGGGACATCCAATTTTTATATTTTTTTCTGACTTTTGAATGAAAGATAATGCAGAAACAACCCTCAGAAAAAATGGGTGCCTGACTTGGTCACCCAGAATTTTACACACACACATTTTCCAGAAGGATGGTAAAGAAAGTCACCCATATTAGTGGTTTTGTGCACACACACACACACACACACACACACACACACACACACACACACACACACACACACACACACACCTGAAGCCACGTGCACATCAGCGGTACGACGTTGAGTTACATGTGCTCCAAAGCCGTTGGCCATGTTGATTTCAACCGTGTATTTGCCGTCATCCTTTTGTGTCACGTGACTCAAGACTAAGCCCCCACTGGAAACGTGTTGAACGCACTCCGAGTAAGACGGCGTAGGGAGAAAATGATTGTTTGCATAAAGAGCTATCATCTGTTGTGAGTGTCCGTGAAACAACCATCTGATGTCAATAATTTGTTCTCCAGTGTCCGGCGTGATGTTCCACGGTAGTGTCAGGTCCTGTCCCTCACACACGTACACTGTGGCGCCGTCCTCCAGGTCTGCAGACCACTGGACACAGCGCACGCCTGGCAGGACAAACACAGAATGGTGGCACGCATGGCAGGACAAACGCAGAATGGTGGCACGCCTGACAGGACAAACACAAAATGGTGGCATGCCTGACAGGACAAACACAGAATGGTGGCACGCCTGGCAGGACAAACAGAATGGTGGCACGCCTGGCAGGACAAACTCAAAATGGTGGCACGCCTGACAGGACAAACACAGAATGGTGGCACGCCTGGCAGGACAAATACAAAATGGTGGCTCGCCTGGCAGGACAAACACAGAATGGTGGCACACCTGACAGGACAAACACAGAATGGTGGCACATTTGGCAGGACAAACACAGAATGGTGGCACACCTGGCAGGAGAAACACACAATGTGGCACACCTGACAGGACAAACAAAGAATGGTGCCACACCTGGCAGGACAAACACAGAATGGTGACACACCTGACAGCCAGGACAAACACAAAATTAAGACACACGTGTCAGGGCAAACACAGAACGATGGCAATATTCTGGACACAAGACACACCTGGAAGGACAAACTGACACAGGGTGTGGCACACCTCTCATGACAATGACAATAGCAGTAATATACCGGACACAACACACACGAGGCGGGACAAACAAAGAATGATGGCAATAATATAACGGACACAACACACACCATGACCTGGCAGGAACACCACAGGATGTTGGCATTACAATAATAACAATAATGCTGGTTAAAATATTTGAATAGGCTAAAAGAACAACGAATTGAACCTAACACGTACACGGCATAACACACGCATTCACTCGTAACAGAAACACAGCAAAAGACAAAGGACATTCACGCAGTGTGAAGGGTCAGCTCAGCTACTAGTTTTGGGAATTTTGATCGCCTACTACAGGATAAAACTTCAAAGCCGGAACCTGGTACAGAATCACACCTTCAGCACTGGTGACGCCCCCCGCCACCCCACCACCCTGTCCTCATAGGGGCCGGACGAGACTACTGAAATGCGAGGCTGTGACAACCGCTGCGCCGACGCTTACGCACAGCCACCACACTCACTCATTACAATACCGGTGGCAGAGCGGTTGTCTCGCATTTCAGTCAGAGCTCGTCAGGCCCCCACCCAATGCGCAGTGGGCCATCGGGCCGACGTCGGCATATCATCACAAGCGTCCCAGTAGCCCTCTTGTTGACAGAAATTTCTTAATAGGGACGGCACGCGCCGCCTCCCATCTGGTTTCACTGAATGCCGGGCCGGAGAGGGGTGGGTTGGGGGTTGGGCGGCGGTAGGTCTCAGTGACGGGTCAACACTGACCTGTACTGAAACACAACCAGAGCAGTGGCCTGCACTGACCCAGATCTTTAGTTCACGGCTGCAAAGTCTGGTCACTACTGACTCTGAGACATTCCTCTCCAAATTGAATTCCACTGAAACTCAGCCTTTTCACGTCGGTAATGGGGTTCCATTGCTAACGACGCAGCGGCTCCTACTTTGTCACCAGCGGCAATGTTTACACCTGCCACTGTACGGTATAGTATCCAGTCTAGACAACATGTAGTAAGCGGCATTGAACGATGTTGTGTCTCATACACGATCGGGTGGAAGTACCAGTGTTGTAAAGACAATGCACGTACTACATGTGTAACCAATGTGTGTCGGTGTCCACAGAGTCACCTACATGTGCACCAAGGTGTAGCATCAGAGGAACGGAATATCAATTAGAACCTCCAAATTCAGCTTCAGAATCAAGCTGTACGTCATTGCCGTTGTCAGTGCCTCAACGGCCGTCGATCGCTCCAGCTGACAGACACTGCCAACACGTGGTTATGCTGCCACACAGTAGGTGGGCACACGTGTCCCAATACATCAAAGCTATCTGCTTTTCAAACCATGTCTCCAAACACAAAATTTTATCACCGTCAAATATCTACACATTCACTCGCCATTTCGACCGTAATACGCATGCTAGCGCTGCAAAGCTGACCGCATACAACGTACAAAAGTACGCACGCACTGTCAGGACCCTGTAGTGTAAACATGACTATGATAATTATGTCAGTGCGAAGGCGAGGTCACCACACGCACGGCGAGGCTCGCGTATCACCGGGTGCGCGATATAAAACACCTGACACCGCTCTAGCGGTTTTCCGGGCTGCACGGTATACGAGACCGCCAACCAGTACAGCGGTTTGCCGGGCCGAAAGGGTTAACGAAAGAGTGCTTTATGTCAGCTTTGGGATGTACTACTGCCTCGGCCTTGTGCCCAGCGCACTCCAAATGTCTTTGAATATCATACTGTGACTTTGTACGCACCACTATAAGGAAGACCAAAGTCCTTTCTGCACACCGGCGTTGCATGCATTTGTAGCAGAGGAGCCCCCTGCTATCGCTAGTTGAGTCAGAGTTCAGTGTTTCTGTGAACGCTTGGCGCGCTGTGTGCGAGTATTTTTGCTGCCTTGGCTAGTCAGTTTGTAGCGGCCGGACTACACGCGCAAAGCTCAGTGACATAGTCTCTGGTTCCAAAGGCTGAGAGCCTATAAAGCGGCCGATCTTCAGTCCACAATTAGCCCCCCACCCCTCCCCCCCGTAAATTGCGTATTTTAGAAGAACTGGTCGTACTCGCGTAATTTGAGCCGAAAATGCGTAAAATTACGAGCTAGCGCGTAAGGTAGGCACCTCTGTAACTGTACACATGAGATTTTTAATACAGGCAGTCAATACAAGCCACTTTCTTAACCTCAAATCTCTATATATTATTTTATAGGTTTTACAGTCCACTAATGCCCATCAGTATACAATTGTGCATGTATTTTGTGGGTGTTCTGCGGTTTTGTGTGTGTATGTGGGGTGGGGTTGAAAGAGGGGCGGTGTGGCACCTATAACTGTGTATGTGTATGTACAAAACCTACATTACAAAAAAAAAAAATAATAATAATTTAAATAAATAGTTATTTGGGTTTAACGCCACACAGGCGACTACGGCCATCTCACGATGATTAAATGAATAAAATAAAGTAAGTCAAAGATACCTGGGACATATGAATGCTATAAGTAAAGGATAGATTATGAACATGAACAGATGTACATTCTTTTGGTGGGTGTTCTGCGGTTTTGTTTGTGTAACTAGAGTGGGGTTGGGAGCGAGCGGTATGGCACCTATTACCATGTACGTGTATAAGACATAAGACATTTATTCACCAAGTAAAACGTTACAGGATTTTTGTGTGGCATGGCGACAGTAAAATACATTCTCACTTGTACTTGTAGGGCATGCATCATGTCATACACTCAGTTGGTGATCATCCTGTATAGAAAAAACGGTACAACACAATTTATTAATATTTCGGGTAAATACCCTTTGTCAAAATAGACAAACAAACAGAAACATTAGCCGCTACTTTAGACCTTCAGTTGCCACATTCCTTCTGCATCTGAAGATAAGTAGCGGCTAATGTCTCTGTTTGTTTGTCTATTTTGACAAAGGGTATTTACCCGAAATATTAATAAATTGTGTTGTACCGTTTTTTCTAAGCGTGTTTCTTTCTCCGTTGGGTACTTCTTTGCATTTCACACGCTTGGCAGTCACCTTTTTGGTCTGGATTCATCCTGTATAGAGCACTAAACAATATTGTATACAAACCAAGGGGAATCACAGCGCTGGACAAACAGTTAGATCCCCTGACCCCGCCTATCAGGCACCCAATCGCCAGCCCACAGAGAAATACGCAGGTATAGAACAAGACGATCATTTCCATCCTCCATCATTTCCACTAAACAATAGATAATAATAATAATAATAATAATAATAATGTACAATTATATAGCGCTTAACATCCAAATGAATGGTGCTCACAATATTAAACACAAATCAGTCATATGTCACAAATCATGGAATCATGTTGTTCCATGGATGGTGCTGTACAGAGGACAGCTTCTGGAATGAAACTGCACCTGAATCGAGAGGCTCTGGCTTTCAAAGCACGGAACCGCCGGCCAGAGGGCAAAAGCTCGAAGAGATGATTGGCTGGGTGTGACAGATCTGACAGAATAGTACTGGTGGCCACATGCACAGAGGCACCATGGTGTATGTTCTTAGCCTGTATGCTGATGTGTATGTACAAAACCTACATTACAAACAAAATAAATAAATAAATAAATAATTTAAATAAATAAGATAAAGTAAGTCTAAGGTACCTGGGACATACGCATGCTAGGTAAAGGATAGATTATAAACATACACAGATGTGCTTGTCTTTTGGTCTTCTGTGGTTTTGTGTGTGTATTTGGGTAGGGGTTGGGAACGGGCGGTATGCCACCTATTACCATCTAAAATTCTATATATGTGTATATTTTCTTCTTGTATGCTGATGTGTATGTACAAAACCTGCAATACAAACAAACAAAAGTAAATAAATAAATAATTTTTTTAAATAGTTATTTGGGTTTAATGCCGAGCAGGCGACTAATGTCATCTCATGGCGGTTAAATAAATAAGATAAAGTAAGTCAAGATATCTGGGCCATATGAATGCTAAGTAAAGGATAGATTATGAACATGCACAGATGTACTTGTCTTTTGGTGGGTGTTCTGTGGTTGTGGAGTGGGGTTGGGAGTGGGCATTATTACCATGTATGTGTATGAGAACATCAGCATATGTACAAAACCTACTTTACAAACAAATAAAAATAAATAATAAATTTTAATAAATAAAATAAGGTAAATCAAAGATACCTGGGACATATGAATACCAAGTAAAGGATATATTATGAACATGCACAGACTTGCATGTCTTTTAATGGGTGTTCTGTGTTTTGTATGTGGGGGGTGGGGAGCGGGTGTTATGCACCTATTACCATATATGTGTACATGTATCTTCTCATCGTGTATGCTGATGTGTGTGTGCAGACATACATCATAAACAATCAAGTAAATAAATAAATAAAATAAAATAATAAATTAATAAATAAAATAAGTCGGAGATACCTGGGACCTATGAATATGCATGCTAAGTAAAGGATAGATTATGAACATGCACAGATGTATGCATATTGAAAAATAATTTCCTCTCCTTGGTGGCCACCACCATACCACTAGTGATCATGTGCATCAAGGAATTCCTTCCATCCATAATTAAAAGGTTAAATAATATGTAATTGAATACATAAATGAATTAATAATAAATAAATAAATAAAACGTAATATAATGGAAAGGGCTACTATCTGTATTGTGCCTCATGCAGTCCCGATAAAGCTTGATCATAAGAGTTCTTGTGAGTACTTGAGTGCGGATTGGTTGAATGGGTTGCAAAATCTAAAATTTTTATATTTACGTGTTTAGCTGAACATGGTGATTTAGATGGAAACGGTTTAGAGATGGATTTCACTCTGCCTGGTTTGTGCTTAAGACCAGTTGGATAAGAGTGTGCTTGACCAGTTACAAATCCCATCTCCACTAATAACAAAAGAGCAGACCTACACTTAGAGCCTTCAGGCTGGAAAACAGACGAACAACATGCATGTTGTATCCGGACAAAAAGTCTGCAGAATGTTGAAGTTGGTCGGCAGACACAATGCACAACATGCACGAAGGGAGTTTACTTTCGATATAAGATAATATAATTATATGCTTTCCTCCCACAAATGAGACCGAGTTCTATGGGAAAGGCTGTTTTCAAGACATGGAAAAATAACGTATTTGACGTTGATAAGATGTACTTCAAAGTTCAAATCCAAAATAATCTCTGTTTCACGTCAGGAGCAAAGTAAAGCTGATTAACCGTGCGCGTCTGCCGGATTGACTTCTTTCGAAGGCATCTCGCTGACCGCCATTTTGAAACTAGCGACGCGAGTATGCTTACAGCATTAAAAATATTACTTTCTAAATTATTTTATCGTAAATATGTATGCATGTTTCCTTGCTCATGATTTTAATTTACTCACTGGAATAAACGTGTAACTTGTATGCTCGAAATTTTCAATGTTATGCACAATAAAATGTCTTGCACCTTATCCAGGCCGTGTACGAGGACTGATTTCCTCTCATCGAAAAATAGCTTTCAAAAAACACTTATACAAAAAATGTCTCCATCCTAAGGACAAATATTGTTGCTGTCCATAAACCATATGGCCTTAGTACTTTCGTTTCGTACCTGCAAATCATTGTTACTCTTTTGAAGAACTACTTATCTCTGCAGAAATTGCGTAAGCTGCTGGACTACTAGCGTTTTAGTTGACTAATGTAAGATAAAGTGCTGGTCTGAGAATTTGGACCTTTACCCCCAAGGGCAATAAGTCCTAAATCACAGACCAGCGCACAAATAGATACCTACCTGAGAATAGAAAAAGGGTCAACACTGCTTTGGCAGCCATATTGATAACAGAAAAGTCGCCCTTCCGTGTTGAGACGGGGGCTTCTCGATAGTCCTACGTCTTACTCAGTGTCCATAGTCCTATGGTCGATATGTATGAAAAGTCCTATAGCTTAAAGGCCCTAAGCGCTCCTGGAGCAGTCTCAACATTGCATAAAACTATTTGACGAATATCAACACCTGAAATATATATATATATATACAGCACTGCAACACTAACCTGTGGAAGTTTTGTTTTACTAACAGAGTTGCCATTGGCAGACTGTCACGTATCGTCAGAACAGCTGAGAAGATCATTGGCCTAGGACAGTACCCAGTAGATGATCTGTACCATAGAGCTGTCAGAAGGATAGCTGCTAGCATTGTCAATGATCCTAGTCACCCACTCTCTGATCAGTTTCAAATGCTACCATCAGGCAGACGTTTCAACATGCCACTCGCCAAAAGGAATGTTTTTGAGAAGTCTTTTATTCCAACTGCTGTCTCGATTTTGAACTCTCGGTTATAACGCCGCGATAAGTATGATCTACTTAACATTACCTCCCATCTTGTGACAGATTGCTTGTGATAGATTGGTGCAATGATAATTTTTCATGATATGCTTTTGCAGCGTTTGTTAATGTCTTATATTGTTGTTTCATGACGAGCCGAAAGGCAAATTTCTGTCGTGCCTGGACTCGAACAGACAATAAAGTTGTATTGTATTGTATTGTATTGTATTGTATTGTATTGTATTGTTTGGAATGACTTACCAGTTTCATTAAAAAAAAAAAGCACCTAATATAAATTCTTTTAAAAACCAGCTGGACGAATTACCAAAATTTAAAGAGATTTTTTATTCCTATGATGAATGACTTATAGGAAAATTGCCCCAAAATGCACTCAATCAGGCTTTGGGCGACGCCTTTGTTAAAAATAAAGAATAATTGCACCACAAAATTGCCTAGGTGTTGCCTTTTCAAAATTAGTTAGTCTTCTTCCACTGCAAAACCTCATAAAGCTTTAGGGATGCAATCCGCGCTGTACTAGTGGTGCTACCAGTAAATTCTGGAGGCGGCTTCTAGTACATGCATTGTGTTTGCAATTTCAGGTTACGCCGTATGCCTACCTGAAGAGCCCCCCTTGGGGCAAAACCGGTCGTAGGCAGCAAAAACTTTAAACCTACTCAGCAGGTCCAATATCTGTTTGGGAATATTTTCTAGCATCCCCCCCTCGGGGGGGAGGACTTCATATTCTCCAGCGGATGGCAGGGCGCCTGGGGGTAGTCACTACTGCTCTATGTAGTAGGTGTTCAATGGAAGGCTCAAAAGATCTTGTGAGCGATGCAGTCATAAAAAGGGCAGCTGGTGTCCTGATGACACAATGCAAGCTTACCAACCTGGAATTCCATGGCTTTAGCACAGCATTCTCAGAATTTAATGAAAATTTACTCCTTTGGAGCTAATCTGATTGAGTACATTTTTTGGCTTTGGGTGATGCCTTTGTTAAAAATAAAGATATATATATATATATATATATATATATATATATATATATATAGTATATATATATATATATATATATATATATATATATATATATATATATATATATATATATATATATATATATATATATATATATATAACATATGCCAGAATGCCTACTAGCGAGTGGCTACAGTCGTTATTTGGCATTCATACTGCATGAGTATATCACGTTGTGTCCATTTTACTGATGAAGCGTATACGCCGCTCAACTCCAACAAGCGTCAGAGCTGAGGTAAAGCTATGTATAGCTCAACTCCTGGCCCATGTGAAAAAACATAAAGTAGCTGGTGATCTAACATAACGGCCTTTCAGTGTGGTGTTGTATCATCACAGTCAGTTGTCTTCATTAATTTATCTTTGAGTCAAACATGCAGTTATGCCCGGAAATAAATGTAACAGGTTTGTATGGTCACCACGGATGCATAATTAGTTTAAGCCTTTACTTTGAAGCAGGAGCAAGCATTTAACACAATATGTTAAGTGCTTGAGTGCGTATGTGTGTGCTGCCAACTTGTCAAATATGGGGGACCACAAGGAGTCGGAATTCTACTGTAATTCATCCGGCAGATGCAAGAGAGTTTTTTTGTTTGTTTGTTTGTTTGTTTTTTAAGGGGGGGGGGAGGTGGGGGGGGGGGTGGTGGTGGTGGGGGGATGTACACATTGTACTTCCAGTTGTAGGACTATCAATGATAGACTATCGATACGTGGGCTATTGACCAGTATCAAATTCTAATCGATACATGTGACTGCTGATACGTAGGATTATCGAGAGAACAATAACAAATGTTTGACTATCGCAGGGGCAGATCAGTTACCTCCGGAAGGTGGGGGGGGGGGCGGGGGGAGGGGGTTCCAACTTTTTGTTTGGGACCTTCAACCGGATACTAAAGGCATCCCCGACGCTAGACCTTGCTTCCAGGGTCCGAAAATGGGGGGGGGGGGGGGGGGGGGGGGGGGGTTGGAGGCGTGTGCGCGTTAAGACTCTCACCACTCGCCAAAATATCAAACAACAGGGGGGAGGGTGGAACCCCTATAACCCCCCCCCCTCCCCCAGATCCGCCCCTGTATCGATACAGAGGACCAACGGCATCCCAGGACTATCAACATCGTAGGACAAATGTAGTAGTGATCATAGGACTATCGATACCGATTGCTGATACGTGGGGTTATCGATATCCACCCGTCGGATCTTGGTGCGTTCAAACCACAGATAGTCTCAGCGTGCGTTTGTAAATAATTATTTTCGACATGCAACTTTTTCAGATAGCGGTAGCGTGTGCCACTTATTTAGTCATGTTCAGTGCGCATAGGTCCTCGGGCCGACGACTGACGGCCGCACGTGACTTGCGCACAGCGGCTGTGCGCGGGCCAAGTCAGTACCGGCCGGCCTCGGCCCAAAGACCTTTTGCTATTTGGGTATTTATCAGCTTTGAGCAATGCTGACTAGATTACACCGCCACGCGGCGTAGCAGCTAAGGCCAACGTCGGTCCGAGTGACCGGCCTTTGGCTGTCGGTAGCGGTTCAGTAGTTTTGCCGCGATGCCGGATTCCTGCAGGAGTCATGGCAACACTGAAAGCCGCTAGTCCCAACTGCCAAAGGTCAAACTATTCCTCATCACTGACAGAACTGACCACTGAGCTGGCTCCAGCAAATAGGGCAAGGGTAGTGCCTGATTGACGCGTGTCGACTCTCCATGCACTACCTTTGACCTGTCTTGGTTTTCCCTGGTTTGAGTCGTTAATGGTCAGGTCAGTTGGGTCACGCGGCCGGTCTGGTGTGAGTGCAGAAACTGACCTTCGCCGTACGTCCGCTAAATGTACCTTCGCCGTCACGTACTTGCGATATATACCTCCGCCGTACTTTCTCTCCGCATGTACCTTACAGCCCTCAGCCTGACCCGCTGCCCCGCGGTCATTGTAGTGAGATAATTATAAGTGACGTAGCTACACGTGCCCGTCTTGTAATTCGGAAGGACTTGGTCATGTCGGATATGCTCAGTCCATCTACCATGAGATCTATACAAGTTAGCGTAGTATGCTGTACTTCAGTGTGGATTGTAAATCTCGGACGTGGTACTGGCTGTGAAGAAGTAATTTAGATCGGTAGACAGACACTCCAGGGGGATGCTGTGGTTTCTATAAGAGGGGCCATGACGCGGGGTGGCACTAGAACAGCGGTTCACGTCCTTCAGTGAATCTGTTGACGGGGGCTGGAGACAGGGTCTCACGTCCTTCAGAGTGATGCTGTCCGTTGACTGGGGGATGGACCCGCGGCACGGCAGTTACTCACGTCCTCCAAAGAGATGATCGCATCCCAATGCACAAAAGGCCATAGGGCCGACGTCGACCGCCGTTGGCCCGCGCACCGCCGCATGCCGTGCCGCGCGGGCCAACGGCGGCCCGATGGCCTTTGCAATTGGGATGCTATCTGTTGAAGGAGGGGGAGAGGGAGAAGGGCGGGGGGGGGGGGGGGGGGGGGGGGGATTCTTGATTCGGTGTAGTTGTTTTTTCAAGCGTGTAGGTCTAAGAGAAACATAATTTCTGTTCAGTTGTTTCTCCCTCCCCCCCCCCCCCCCCCCACCTCCTGTCTTCCCGCCCCCCTCTATTTTATTTAGGATATAATAAATATATGTGATTTTGAAAAGAAAAAAAAACAACAAAAAAACAACCAGCTTGCCTAATGTCTGCATCCTTATAAAATACATTTTCAGTTCAGTTCACCTTTCTCTCTCACTCTCTCTTTCTCTCTGTCATACACTCTAATGGGGGAAAAACAAATAAAAAACCAAAACAAGATAACTTGTCAGATTTTTATTTTAGGTTTCCTGACTTTATTTACACAGATGGTGACAAGTTAGAATGTAACAGGTCTACTGATTAGTTTTGCTTACATGTATTCGGTTCATGGACGGAGTTAAACAGAAATTAGAACAGTTCTGCGTGAATTAACTGCAGTAGAACAGTAGAACCTAGAGCCGCGCACAAACTGCGCCGTACTGCCATCATCGGCTTTGTGGGGGGGGGGGGGGGGGGGGGGGGGGGGGGGCAAGTGGACACTACTGACAATGCCGACACACCGACCCGGTCACCTAAATGCGCTCTAAGCATTGTCTCTCTCAAGACTGAGATGTCAATGATGGTGAGGACTTGTTTTGAGCAACCGTCTGTTGCCAGATAAAAATGGTCTTAACCCCTTCACTGCTGAGGTGAACTGAACACCACCCATCTGCAAGAGGCATAGATCCTCATGAGCCCCCACATTCGCGGGGGCTCAGGAGGATCTATGCTTCTTGCTTAGACCAATTTATTTGTAACCACGTTCTTTTGAAGGTTGTAGCTTTTGGTCGTTGGATGAACGATTTCAGAAGAAAAAAAATGCGTCCAGTGGCAGGGAAGGGGTTAAAAGACTTGCTCTCTCAAAACAAGTCTTGAAGGGCATGTGTCACTAAGGACCGTCATTTAGGTAGCTACAGCCAAGTGTTCTCTCATAAGGGTGGTCGCTCGCAACAGGCTCCTCTGAACTGCACAATTGTAGAGAAGTTTATCTGCTGGGAGAAAAACAACTTTTCACAGATAATTTTCCTTTGACTCATTCAGCCCGACGGCCGTATTTCCCAAATATTGCTGGCGTCATCTAACGACTATGCACCTGTTGCAGGAGATGGATTGACCATGATAATTCAAGGGCAGTGCCAGATTAGCTTGGCGCTGACAGGTGCCAAGCTAATCTGGCACTACCCTTGAATTATCATGGTCGACCCATCTCTGCTGTAGTGCATCAGGGCTCAATGGGTTAATTCATTAATGTTGAGAACCATGATGAAAACGCTTCTTTATATCAGAAGGTGTATTTTGTGATGACAGGTAAGCCGGCTATGTTATTTAGCACTGAACAGTCTGACCACCATGCACTGAAATTTCATGCTGAAATCTCAGACGTCTGCTCCCGAAACGAAAGTTGGAGAAACCTGATAGTGCACTCGTAACAGACACCAAATGTCTGTAAAATGAAAATGAAACTATGAAGAAAATCAAGCTAGACAGGTCTGGGTGAGAAAAAGGTTTTAAAGCTGATATCAAAATACATGGCCTGCACACAGCTGGACAAACAATGACTGTCAGCCCAATGACATTTTGCTTCTGGGTTATTGTGTGTGAGACAGCAGGCAAGAAGGACTCTACAAATGGCAGCCCAAAACAAAACAAAACACATTTTTGCTGGTTCCAAATGAACACTTCAGATCATTCAATGAAATGGACATTATCTGTACACGATGTTTCACAACAGTACAAATGTTTAAAATGTTTCTTGATCATACATGACTCCCTCTCTCACGTGAAGTTAATGCAGAGATTGTCTTAAAATAATAAACAAAAAATGCACACAAAGACAAGGTTGGTTGTCTCCTGCGATTCACTGCAGATGTAGCGAATCGAGGGGGACAACCAGTATACACAAAGAACAGACATATAATCTTCTAGTAGTAATCCTCAAAGGGCATGTTCCCATGGCGTGTGTGTTGATGCTCCAAGCCGTAGACGGGGCGTCGCAACATGGGTCCGTAGACGGAGTAGACAGGGCGTCTATAGCTGGAGGTCATCATATTGGAGAAGGGGTAGAGCTTATCATCGCGGTAACCCAGGCGCTGAATGCCGCGGGCTCGTGTAGTTTCAGAGTGGGGCCGACCGCTCCTCATGAACTTGTCGTAGTCCACAGGCCAGTCCTTACCCTGCACACCGAAACAGACTGATTAGAAAACAGTGTGTATATGCAGGCTAAAAACTAAATTACCTGTTCCACTTGAAGAAAATAGTGACAATTTCCCATCTGATGGTAGGAAATTTTCCCAATAAAAACTAAATGAAACACAAAAAAAGAAAAGTAAATCAAAGCACCTTTTCCCACCAGCATTTTCTGAGTTTGCCATTTGATGCAGTGTCACCAAGAGGTATTATTAATAATAATATTAATAATAGCATTTATATTGCGCTTTAATCACTTTGGTTCTAAGTGCTTAAAGACACAGAGACACAAAATCAAGACGCCAAACACAACTGAAAGAGCTAAAGGGGCGCATGATATTTAAACAAAAGTGATGACGAAGAATAACTACAGACTATTGCCAGTGAATGTAGAAAAAGGATACAACTTTCAAAGATTGATATAACCAGGCCCTCAACTGCTCAAGGTCATGTACCAGGGGAACTCACTCATTGCCAGACGAACAAACCCTGATTGATGAGTAGTAAACCAACAGAACATCAACATTAACCCCTCAACTTTAGCTCCTTCGCTGCCAATGTATGTACATTGTACATGTACGCCTGAAATCTGTGTAAATTCAGCACGAAAGAGCTTCAGCCATCCCATGAACAATGGATAGAAAGTGGTTTCAAAAGAGGTATAGATCCTCATGAGCCCCCGCAATTGCGGGGGCTCATGAGGATCTATACCTCTTGCAGTAGTGGTGTCCATTTCTTCTCGGCAATGAAGAGGTTAAGCCCCTTGTGCATGAAGCCACAGACACGGTAAACAGTTCATGTGGCTGCATGCAAAAAGTGGAGGTAGGAAAGACATCACCACCAACCTCCTTTGTCCATTTGGGGATAGCGGATGTGCCGGGGCGGTATTGCCAGGGTCGGGAGCAGGGTTCATGTCTGTCGGCAATCTTCGGCAACTCCTCCTCTCTGCGAATGGGTGGTGCCCAGTCGTACCACTTGTCTGTCCAGTTCTGTCAAACATGGTACTTTGTTACAAACTTTAACCAACAAACTCATTAGTGAGTCAGTCAACACCTTCATCCATCTATTCATCAATCCATTCAACCAAATATCATTCAGCAAAAGGCCACCAAGTCAACGTCACCCACAGCAACCCAATGATACTGGCAAACTGGGACTGTGAGTAAATTGCCCTTGAGCAAATGTTGGCCCATACACAGCACACTGCTGATGTCAGACCAAGTACGTCTCTTTTGCTTCATCCATCCCACCACCCAATAGTCAATAGACCTATAAATCTGACATAGGTCAAATATTGCATGCACTGCAAAATTTCTGAGGATTCATTCAGCCTGCTCAATCTGCATGAGAAGAGGTATATATTCTCATTACTCCCTACACACAGAAGCTCCTGAGAATATTTGACCTTGCTCACACAGCCGCAACACTGGCATCCATAGTTTGAGGTAGTTATCTGGTATTGACAGTACGACTGCTTTGAGGACACATACCGCAGTATTCAGGGCGATCAAGCAAAATAGTCCCTATAGTTCTTACCATAAAGAGGTGCAACCTTCTGTTTGTGAATTACTATAAAGGGGATCAACCCCTGTCTTTGACCTGATTCTGATGTTAGAAATTACTCCCTATTGTGTAGTAAAACTGTTGCCGCAAGGGTTTCATGTGAAAGAAAAACAGAAAATAGAGGTTGAAAACCCTTGAAGTTACTCCTATTGTGTAGGTGTATTTTGTACTTTCAAGTGAGTGAATTCAGACCTGATAGGAATCTCTGCCCTTAGGCTGTGTGAATTTCTCGGGCACTGTTCGTCTGCAACAGAACAAAAGGACAATGTAAACAAAATATAGCAGAGGCCAGTTGCATGAGTGAGCTTTGTCCTGTACCAGCTATAGCAGAGCACAAAGCTTAATGGTTAGCGCAAGACTAAACTCACTCATGAAACTGACCCTTGGAGGTGGTTTTTTTTTTTGTGCCAGTTTGGGTACATTAGTACATGTAATGTATTTTGGACACCAGTTTTGACCATGTTGTTGGCAGTTCAACATGTTTTAGTTTCACCCTAAATCAGAATGTTTTCACTGTATATTAATAGTCCATTTCTTGAGTTAGTTGATCGGTGCACATACTCTATTTAGCTTTTTTTTTTTTTAATGACACATATATGTTTTACTGTCATATTTACCTGAACATAGTTTGAGAGGCCGGGTATGTAGGAACTGTAGGTGGGTAGTTCACCCAGTACGGGTACATGGTCTGTGACCGCTTGAAGAATAATGTGTCCGCCATTTTTTTCTGGGCAGATCGCCGCTGATTTCTTCAGCTGGACAGCAGAAGATGACTACAACAACACACAACGTCAGCTCCCTTCCACAGCCCCCGAGGTTCAAGTACGCAGTTGTGTCCCTTGTGTCGTCTGCGTTTATTTTGTCAACAAACGCAGTGAAATGCAGCATAACTGCGTGCTTATCATTTCAACATTAGTTTTAACAATAATTTCAGTTTCTTGCAGGTGACAAAATATTATTTTGAAGGTAGTAATGTGCGAATTTCACACAAATGTTTAAGAGCGCTTCGTTTCGATCTAACTTTTTACTCGCGCCGGGTAACGACGGTCGCCATGGCGATGTAAACAACGTGCTTTTCTATGACAAGTGTTAGGTATTTAAAATCAGCTAAAAACAGAATCTATGGTTATAAAAAATAACTGGTTTCATCGGCCTAACACCAATTACAATAAAGTTAAAGCTATTAAGTAATATGTGAACAACTGTCGCAACAAACACACTTTGCTTTGATGTAAGGGACCTATAGGGTTTTACGAGGACAGGCGCAATACAGGGGGAAGGGTATCTCAACACGAGTTGTATCAAGACACAGGGATAATTAACAGCAGTACCTCGTCATGGCTGCTGCTCAGCAGTTTCTTTCTATACCGGCAAAGCTACCCAAGGAGTGGTAAGTGGCCTTTATATTTTTAGAGACAGTCTCAGTACTGTTTCATGTACACACAGAGAGCTATGTGAAGAGTAAGACAGTGTATACTTTTCAACTTTCAGTTGGTTGATCAATCAATCAATCGATCGATCAATCCATCCATGCATCATATGGATATGCATATACATTCTTTGTTTCCAAATTGGGTTGGTGAATCACAAGGGGGTATGGGGAGAACGGGAGGGTGGGGGGGGGGGGGGAGAAGGGAGGACAGATCCTTCGTAACAATGACAAAAGCCTCAGACAATCTGAACTTATAGACTTCTTCAAAATTATTTTTGTGTCCAGAAGAACCCAACGGAGAGAGAAAAACGCTTAGAAGAGACAGTTACGACAGTTACAACATGTGTTGTAACTGTGTTTTCCAAGTGTGCTTCTTTCTCTGGTTGGTTCTTCTCAGCATTTTACATGCTTGGCAGTCACCTTTTTGTCTCTATTTTTGTGTTGACAGGCAACCCAAATTGCATGAGTGGAAGACATACCACTGCAGTCACCCTGATGTTGCCAGGGTAAGTTCATGTCCGTTTCTGTCACAGCATAACCTGTTTTGAGTGATCATCTGTCGTTAAAAACCATCAATTAGGTGGCAGTAGCTGTAGGCACATAAATGATGGTCTTTAACTCATTCAGTCCTGACATACCCCAGCAAGATATGGATCGACCATGATAGTTCAAGGGTGGTGCCAAAATAGCTTGGCACCTATAGGGCTCAAGAAGTTCCCCGCGTTGCCTAGGAATGTTGGCGCGTCAGCCGCCATCTTAAGGGGATACCATAGTCATAAGATAGTAGCGAAGTAGTGTTTCCACACGTTTTTCTTCATGTTTTTTCCTCTTTGGAAACAAACAAAAACAGATTCTGGTTAGCGGTTTCCTATGGTGATGGCAAGACTTGCTGTTATTGCCTATAGCATGTCAGGACTTTCCTGATATTGTCCTGACAGCGATTTCCCTATGAGCGCCTTACTTCGCTATCCTCACAAGATGGCCACCATGATTAGCATGATGACCTCAGCTTCCTGAGCCCTATAGGTGCTAACCTATTCTGGCACCACCCTTGAACTATCATGGTCGATCTGTCTCCTGCAATGTACTTTAGTTCTCAAAGGGCAACTCCAAAACGTGGGTATTTCATACCTGGGACACAATGGGTTAATGACAGGTGACACTTCAAGACTCCTTTTGAGAGAGCACCCCTCTTTTAAGACACTTTTTTCTTGCAAAACAGGTTTTACTGTAGTTTCCAATGCCAGCAATGGGTGATGAGCCACGTGTCTGTCAGTTGGGGGTAGTGCCTTATTAGCTTTTGCATCCAATCAAGCTCCTGTGACTTTGAAGTGACACTTGGAATCTGATAGTTGTAATTGTGTAAGCATCAGTGACACTTGTCTACTAGTAACAACATAAAGTTATTCACAATATATTTGTAATTTTTCTATTTAAAAAAAAATATTTTGTTTCTGTAGTATTGGCATAAGTTTTATTTTTACAGAAACAAAACTGGAAAAGTAATTTAAAAATGCACTTCTTGAAGAATGTGCAGTGGGAAATGGCCATGACAGTTTCAGATCGTGCGAGAAAGTTTTTTTTTTTCTACCGTTTTTTTAATATTTTTTTTTTATAATTTGTTTCTTTTAATGCATCTGTTCATTTACGGGCAATGTTCAGTTTAAATGTAACTTGCATATTTTACTGAATTCCTTCACTGACAGCATGTGAAAATGATGTCTGAAACTATTACAGACTTACTGCTGGGTAGTCTAACTGGATACAAATGAGGCCAGAAAGAGGCATAGATCCTCATGAGCCCGCACAATTATGGGGGCTCATGAGGATCCATGCCTATTGCATTTTTTTTTTTTTTTGGGGGGGGGGGATGTTGCTTCTTGTGTGTAAAAGGGTTAATGTCATTTTTTACCTAGGCGGACTGGCGGAAGTGGAGTGCCGAGCATCCTGACTGGCTGGCCTGGCGCAGCACTTCTCGTTACCCTGACTGGCACAACCGCAGGGTGGACACCGTCAGAAGGGGTGAGTCCAGCTTTCCCATGCATGATGGCGGACTAAAATCATCGGCCTGGTTTAATAAAAAGTTTAGGACTACTAAATTGTTTTTCAAATGTTATAACTTACTGTTACGTAGGTCACACCCCTTTTTTAAAAGACCAGGCCAACACTTTTTGTCTGCCATTATGCTTTGGAAGTCAGGGGTTTTACATAACTTTCATGGGTTAAGTATTTTTTTCAAAGGACCAAAAAGGAAAAAGTCTCCTAAAGACTGAGAGAAAAGAGGACACAGGCCACACAGGGCAATTAGGTTACGCCCCCTTTTCACACACTGTTATCTGTTAGCCTCTTGCAGCATAAAACTATGAACGAAGAACTTTTCTGCCAAAACAAAAAATCCACGCGGAGCACATCACAGGAGAAGCTATTTCAGCAATTCTTACAAAAATTAAGAGTTAGCGTTTTTCACAACACTCAAATGCACTAAGTACCCCATGACAAAACTGTCGTCTGCAAGCCTGCATACAACCGTGCACATGCCCCAATTAGGCTCCCATGAACACACTAGGTCGACTAAAATTACCCAGATTTTGCTCTTTTTCACACCACCTGTCATGCCTTTTGTTGCTCAAAACGCCAAAAAAGGCACACAATTGAAGTTTTACACCCTAAAAAAATGGCAAAAAGGGAGGAAATTTTTTTAACTATTTCTGGCGGAAAAGTTACTACATGCACCGGAAGCAATTGCCCTGTGTGGCCTGTAATGAAACAAAAAAAGTTGTCAGCTGCAATCAAAACTTTATCACTGATAACTGTACCCTATAAGAAGATACACTGCCAAGTTTCAGACATGAATGGCTGATGGTTTTAAAGCTGCACCAAAATTACTACCTGCACCCCTTGGTGCCCGGAGTACCATTCGCTCCTGCGGCTGACTGTCAGCACCACACATGCAAAGATCCAAAAAGAAAGACTTATGTTCAAGCTAGCAACCCTATATTTTGCAGACAAGCAGACACACATGTTACGCATTCAAAACAACCAGCAAGTACAATTTTCAACAGTTGGTTATTTTTTGGCAATTTATTTGCTATACTACCCCCCCAAGCAGGAACCATTTTGACAGTTTTTTCAACTTTGAACCCAACTGGACAACATAGAAAAGCCCTTGCACTGTTTAAAAAAATTCAGCAAACTGCCTAACCACAACTAGTCTGCATGAGGTGTCATTTCTTTTATTCCCTCCTTCCAGCTTTAAACAAGGCTTAAGATACTGAAGGCAACTGAAGCTATGTTCCGCACTTTTTCTGAAAATGAATCACCAGCCAACACGCTTTTTCTTGCAAACAGCTACAAATCCTTGTACCAGCCAACTCAAGGGACCAAGGTGCTTCTCTGACTTTGACTACTTTGCATGGCAAAGCAGCAGAATGCTTTAAATAGTGTAAAATGCTTGAAAAAGTAGCAAAAATTTCACGTGAACGCGTGCGTTCATTCGGGAGGGGGGGGGGGGGGAGGGAGGGGGGGGGAGAAGGGGGGGGGGGGGGAGGTGTGCGTGTTAATGCTTTGGGTTAGTATTATTAGGGTAAGCATAGTAGAGTTAGGATTAGGGTTAACATAGTTTTGGGATCTGAGTTAGCATAGTAACGTTAGGCTTACCATGACTGAGGGTTGGGGGTGAGGGTTATTTGGGGGGGGGGGGGGGCACGGGGGCAAGAAGGTGGCGTTTGGGGTGGGTGGTGGGTGGGTGAAAATGTGTGGCATGGATTTTTAGGCATAATAGATATGCTCAGGATACAGCAGGATGATTTGTGTTTGAAAAAGGTGAAGAGATTTCTCACACACTAACTTCTTGATAATATTTATGACAACCGTGCCTTTTCACCGCACCACCCCATCTAAACCGACTTCAGAAACCAGTCAAAATGAATTTTTTTTCTAAAATGTATTTTTTTGAAAAATACTTACCGATGGCATTACTATCTGGGAATACACTCTATTGCCTATAGATTTCAGCAAAATTGTGTGTAGCACACAACTGGGGAGGAGACACCGGGGATCCAAGCACTATGACCCCGGGTGGCCTCCCCTTACTACCCTATCCCGGCGAGCACAGGGCGACCTCGTCAGTTTCACACATAGCCACAAGAGGCAAGCGGGGCAGGCGGGAGGGCCATTCGAGTAATGCCATCGGTAAGTATTTTTCAAAAAAATACATTTTAGAAAAAAAATTCATTTGTTTTTTCAAAATACATTACCGATGGCATTACTATCTGGGAGAATGGCGAACAGGCGGAGGGTGCCGTATCTAACCACAACCCAACCACTCCGCCGGCCCCCTCGAGAGAGAACTCCCGACGATTTCAGCTATGATGTGCCTAAGACGCCAGCAGCGCTCGGAGGGAGTGCTGGGCCGCGGAGATGTCGCCCACCCGTGCCAGGGAGTCACGTCAGCCGGATAGGTCTCTTAAGGTAGAAGCGTGCGAAAGTGGAGTCTGAGCGCCGGCCACCCGCTGCCAAAATATCTTTGACCGAGCAGTTGCGGTCCAGGGCTAGACTGGTGGCTACTGCTCTCACTTCATGCGCCCGGATTTGTAAAGGCTCAGCGCCGCGTGGGGAGAGGTCTAGGTAGTCTGACCTAATCACCCACCGCAGCCAGGATGACACGATCTGGGCCGAGATGTGGCGTCTGCCCGCGGACAAGGTAAGAAGAGGCGCGAGCGCCCCCGGCGCTGCGGCTGAGAGCGGCGCAGGTAAATCTTTAGCGCCCGCACTGGGTCCTGTTGCCGCGATCCAGGGGAGAGGTCCGCTCCACAGAGGGGCCGTATCGTTAGCACCTGAGGAGCCGCCGCGGGCGGCGGTTCTTGGCCAGGAAGGACGGATCGGAGAGCCTCTGCGCAGAGCCGTCGGAACGAACCGCAAACAGGCTGGGAGCATCGAGAGCGCGTGAAGCTCGCTGACTCGGGACGCTGTAACGAGAGCCAGAAGGAAACAGGTTTTCCGGGTCAAGTCTGAGAACCGAGCCAAGGGGAGGGGCTCAACCGGTCCGTATTCAACCACGTCAGTACCCAGGCAAGATCCCACCGGGGTACTAGGGAACGTGAAACCGGACGTCGGAGTTCAAAGTGAGCCAGAAATTCGACAGATCCTTGCAGGCGCCTGGGTCCGGAAGACACCGGTGACGGTAGATGTCCGCGAACGTAGCGCGGTAGCCCTTGATGGCGACCGGGGCTAAGCCCCGGTCGTCGAAGAGCCACAGGAAGAACTCCGCCAGTTGGTGGGAGGCTAGGTTAGTGGGAGGGTGCCCATGGGAGGTGCACCAGGTCTGAAAGACCCTCCACTTGCCTTCGTACACCTTCCTTGTAGAGAGTCTGCGGGCTGCTGCAATTGCCGCCACTGCTGCATCCGAGAACCTCTAGCGGCGCGGGCGTGCCGGACAACCTCCAAGCGTGTAGGCGGAGGCGTACGGGGCACGGATGGAAAAGCCGCTGACGGGGCTGCTTGAGCATCGTGGAAGGGGTAGGAAGCTCCAGAGGAGGGTCCGTCGCAAGCGCGAGGAGGTCCGTGGTCCAGCTCTTGGTCCAGTTGAAGGGGGCCACCAGCAGGAGGACCGCCGAGCATCCCAGAAGCTTCCGCAGTACCTTCGGAACGAGGACTGCCGGGGGGTAGGCGTAAGCAATCCGGCCGACCCAAGGAATGGGGAGCGCGTCCACTGCCCAAGCGAGTGGATCCAGGACTGGCGAGACGTAGACCGGGAGCTGGCTGCTTCATCTGGTGGCAAACAGATCCACTAGCGGCGTTTCCCAGTGAGAGCAGAGCAGGCGAAAAATATCCGGGCGTAGGGACCGCTCCGTGTGGAGCAATTGTCCGCGACGAGACAGGGCGTCCGCCTTCACGTTGAGGTGGCCAGGGATGTGGCGGGCTCGTAGGGCAATGCCTCGATCCCTGCACCAGAGGCGAAGGTGGCACCGAAGAACGCAAAGGGAGGGCGAGTGAGTGCCACCCTGATTCTGTATGTAAGCCACCACCGTCGAGTTGTCGGAGAGCACGAGGACGTCCTGATTGGCCAAGGTCTCCTGCCAACGTCGAATGCCAATCCAACTGCCTTCAGCTCCAGCCAGTTGACGTGATTCCCGAACAGCTCCCGAAGCCAACGCCCGAGGCCGAGAGAAATCCGGTAACAGGTGCGCGCCCCAGCCGGCCTGGCTCGCCTCTGTACAGAGAGACCACCGAGGCGGCGGGGAGTGTAGGGCACCCCCGAAGCCAGCCAAGCGAGGTCCGCCCACCTCTCGAGGTGAGGACGAGCCCGAGGCGTGACAGGTACTAGATCCAACAGAGCGCCCGAGGGTCGCCAGTGAAGAAGGAGACGTAGCTGGAGAGGCCGAGCATAAAGTCTGCCCAAGGGAAGCAGGTCCGCAGCCGCCCTGAGGAGGCCCAGGAGTTGAAGCCAGACCCTGGCGGTGAAGGAGGATCCCATCCCCATCGAAGTCGCTAAGTCGACTATCTTCTGTCGCCTGGCCAGAGGCAGGCGGGCAAGGTTGAGGTCGGTCAGGAATTCCATCCCCCGATGTAGAAACCGTCGAGAGGGAGAAGAACGGATTTCCCCAATGAGTAGGAAACCTAGACGACGCAGAAGGGAAAGCAGGGCATCCCTGTCCGTCTGGAGGGCTGCGGAGACCAAGTTGCGCAGTAGAAGGTCGTCCAAGTAATTGGAGGCCGGGCTCAAGGAGCGCTGACGGAAATTGGCTATCACGGCGTCGAGCAGTCTTGTAAACACCCACGGACTGATGTTGAGGCCGAAAGGAAGGGCGCAGAACTGGTAGACGATCCCCCCAAGTCAAACCGAAGGTACCGGCGAAACGACGGATGAATCGGGACGTGCAGATAGGCGTCTGACAGATCGAGGCGGATCGCAAAGTCCATCGGCCGGAGGGCCGCACGGAGTGTCCTGGCCGTCTCCATCCTGAATCGAGGGGCCAAGCATCCTGAATCGAGGCCAAGCTGATAAGCATCCTGAATCGAGGCCAAGCCTGAATCGAGGCCAAGCTGATAAGTCGATAACTGGACGCCACTTGCCGCCTGGTTTGGGAGCTAGAAGAGTCGGCTGTAGAACGCCGGAGAGTCCTGCCGCAAAACCACCTCTGTCGCCGCTTTGGTGAGGAGGGTCGCCACTTCCCCGCGCAGAGCGTCCGCCTGTGTGCCGTCGAGCGGTTCCTGGGTCCACAAGGGTGCTCAGCGAAGAGGCGGAGGCGACAGGAACGAAGTTGCAGGCCTGCGGTAACGGTGGAAAGAATCCAGGGGTCGTCCGGGAACAGCGATCTCCAATATCGCTGAAGAGCGACAGCCGCCCGCCGACGGGAGGCCCGATTAATGAGGCGGGGGCGGAGGCGGGGGCGAGTCAAAGAGCCCGACCGCGGCCCGATCTACGGGCACCGCGGGGCCAAGAAGGGCGAGGGGCGGGGCCGGCCTGAGTAGCCTGGAATGGACGGGCCCGACCTCGTGAAGATCCGACTGTAGAGAAGGAGGGCCTGAAAGACCGCTGGGCACGACCCCCGCCGTGCGGGGGGCGCGAAAGCGGGTCGAGGCTGGGTTAGATGCAGGCTTGGGCCACAAGTCCTTGGAAGATTCCTTAAAGGTGTGCCAAGTGTCGCCGAACAGCTGAGGACCCCCTAAGGGGGCGTGACGGAGCTGGGTCTTCACTGACAAGGGAAGGTCCGAGCAGAGGCGCAAAAGGGTATCCCTCCTCCAGAGGTCGCATTTGGCAGCCGCTGCCCTGGCGGTGGCGGAAGAATGGTAGGCGGACCGGTTGGCCGCTATCAGGATGGACCGCACGTCACGAAGCGGGGACTGAGCCTCCAGGTCCCACGTATCCTGTAGGCACTGCAGTGCTGCCTGGGTAACCAGTTCCAAACCCGAGCACGCCAGCGAGATCCGCGCTAAGGAGGCGATCCTGTCGAGAGGCCGAGGCCACGAGTTCTGGACGAGCCTGCGGCCGCCCGCCTGTAGTAAGGCCGCCACATCCACCGCTGGAAAAGGTAAGGCGAAGGCTTGGGAGTGTCCAGCGTACTAGGCCTGGCGGAAGCTTAAGTTGATTCCCACCGGCGATCGAGCGGCGGTAAAGTATCCCGTGTCGCCGAAAGCGTCGTTACGCAGCTGGGCGGAGAAGCATCGGTGAGGTCCCGGAAGCCGGCTTGCGGGAGGGACTTGCGGCGCTGGACTTGCCTCTGCGCGTCGACCATGGCCGAAGCCTGTCTCTTCGGAGGAGGCGAAGGCGGACAGACGTCGGGCGGTAGGGACTTGGCGATAAGCCTTGAAGCCTCACCCATAGCGTGGACCGACTGTGATCCGAGCGAAGGGCCGGCAACGTCTGACGAGGCGGAGGCCGACGCGACAGCGGAAAAAGGCGGGAAGGAGAACCCGCCGCCGAGTCCTGCAAGAAGATCGCCGAGGCCGAGTCCGACGGATGAAGGCTGAGGACGTCCGTTCCAAACTGATCTTCTCGCGGCAAAGACGAAAGGGGCGAGCGGCTACGAGAGTGCCGCACCGCCGCGCGCGAGGTAGACGCAGCCGCCCGCGACGCACGCAAAGAGGCGCGCCGCGGCGACGGAGGGACCGTGGCAAAGCGACGGTCCACCTCGAAGTCGGGATCCGCACGCGGCAGCCGACGTGAGCGACAAACCGCGATCGGAATACCGAGGAAGTGGCCTGGTCACCCCTGGCCCGCCCGGGAGAACCGGTGCGAAGGGGGGGGGGGGGGGGGGACCGCCAATAGTCTCCCCTAGCCCGCTCAGGAAAGGCGGAGCGGGGAGGGGACAAATACCGGGCACGCGGCCCCCCGTCCGATGTGTCGGACCGTGGAGGACGCGCGATGTCACACCGGGCCCGCCTGGTCGATACGAGGCGGGGGGGGGGGGGGGGGACAGTCTAGGGTCACGCCAAGCCCGCTCAGGAAAGGCGGAGCGGGGAGGGGACGATTTATGAGCCCGCTGCCCCAGCTCCGAAGCCTCGGAGCGAGGGGGGGGGGGGGGGGGGCGAGGGTCCAAGTCACACCGGGCCCGTCCGGTCGATACGAGACGGGGGGGGGGGACAGTCTACGGTCACGCCAAGCCCGCTCAGGCGAAGCGAAGCGGGGAGGGGACCATTATGTGCACGCGACCCCCGCTCCGACTCCTCGGAGCGTGGGGGGCGAGAGTCAACCACACCCCGGGCCCGCCCAGGCGAGACGGGGCGGGCGGGGGGGGGGGGGGGAAGAAAGCAAAGCATGCCTTGCCCGTTCGGAAAATACAGAGCGGGGAGGCAGCATTACTAACGGTCTCGAGTCACGTTCCGAAGCCTCGGTGCGTGAGCGAGAGCATTTCTTATCACGTTTACTCTCTTTCTTATGCTTGCGTTCCGTCACCCGTCCCCGCTCCGGAGACCTAGAGCCGGGGGTGGCCGACGAACGCTCATCTCTCCCAGACCGCTCGCCCGAAGCAGAGCGGGGGGTGGGAACCAAAATGGGCTCAAGCCACGCGCTAACGAAGCAGAGCGTGGGGAGCGTGACTCCGAAACTCGCCTACCCTGCTCCGAAGACTCGGAGAGGGGAGGGAGAACCTGCGAGGTAACGGTACAAGAAGGGGACTTACCTGTGGGCCGGAAAGCCCGATGCGCCGAGGGAAGTACGTCCACCCGTGGAGGATCCCGTGGAGACCGAAGCGGGCGAGGGGACCGGTCACGCCTGAAGAAGTCCCACCTGCGCGAACACCGGTCTTCCGTCCAAGCGGCGCCACCATCACACGTTCCGTCCGAAGCACAGCCCGAACACGGCAAGCAAGAGTCGAGTGCATCAACCGGCCACTGGAAGTCCCCGCACGGCGGCAAGTCTTCGACACAGAAGAAGCCATAAGGCCCTAAACCAGCTACGCCGGCGAAGAAGTCCACCTTGCACAAACCAGCCGGGCACAAGTCACGTGCGTCGTCGAACCCCAAGGCCAAGCCAAGGGTGAACTCACAAGTCAGAGCCGGTAAAACCGGTCGGCGCACAGGTCACAATGAGTCCAATTGTCAAAGGAAAAACCACGAATGTAGTGAGTCCAGGGCTGAATCGAAGACTCCAATTCAAGCCCACAGTCAAAAACCACTGAAACCCGTAGAACGGAGAAAGGCAAAAACTCGACCGTCCCCGGTCGAGCTATGAGTGAAACTGACGAGGTCGCCCTGTGCTCGCCGGGATAGGGTAGTAAGGGGAGGCCACCCGGGGTCATAGTGCTTGGATCCCCGGTGTCTCCTCCCCAGTTGTGTGCTACACACAATTTTGCTGAAATCTATAGGCAATAGAGTGTATTCCCAGATAGTAATGCCATCGGTAATGTATTTTGAAAAAACAAACAACATGTTTTGGTGTCACCACACTGAGGTTTGCAGTTTACAGCATGTTTTCACTAAGATGACCCTCACAAAGCCCAAAATACACTGTGCAGGATAAACGGGTATTTTGAATGCAGTCAAAACAAAAGCAAAGAAATCGGCCAACCGACAAAAATCAAATTTAACTAAATTTCATCTAGATGACACCGTAATTACTGTTACCTTGTCAGAAGGGTTTTTGAATGACTACTATGACAGAAAATGTGACCTGGGATTGTTCCTGTGTGTTTTCTAGTCTTTTCTTTCCCCTTCGCACAAATATGCACCATTTTGCCTCTATAATCCTTATACAGCTAAATAAAGCTATCTGTATGGCATCAAAAGTGCCAACATGGCCTAAAAACACCTGATATCAGCATAAAAAGCAAAAAATGTCGATTTTTTGGCACAATCTCCTTCCAAACGCCAATAGTAGAAAAATTCACTCTGCCTTTACAGGCCACACAGGGCAATTAGGTTACGCCCCCTTTTCACACACTGTTATCTGTTAGCCTCTTGCAGCATAAAACTATGAACGAAGAACTTTTCTGCCAAAACAAAAAATCCACGCGGAGCACATCACAGGAGAAGCTATTTCAGCAATTCTTACAAAAATTAAGAGTTAGCGTTTTTCACAACACTCAAATGCACTAAGTACCCCATGACAAAACTGTCGTCTGCAAGCCTGCATACAACCGTGCACATGCCCCAATTAGGCTCCCATGAACACACTAGGTCGACTAAAATTACCCAGATTTTGCTCTTTTTCACACCACCTGTCATGCCTTTTGTTGCTCAAAACGCCAAAAAAGGCACACAATTGAAGTTTTACACCCTAAAAAAATGGCAAAAAGGGAGGAAATTTTTTTAACTATTTCTGGCGGAAAAGTTACTACATGCACCGGAAGCAATTGCCCTGTGTGGCCTGTAATGAAACAAAAAAAGTTGTCAGCTGCAATCAAAACTTTATCACTGATAACTGTACCCTATAAGAAGATACACTGCCAAGTTTCAGACATGAATGGCTGATGGTTTTAAAGCTGCACCAAAATTACTACCTGCACCCCTTGGTGCCCAGAGTACCATTCGCTCCTGCGGCTGACTGTCAGCACCACACATGCAAAGATCCAAAAAGAAAGACTTATGTTCAAGCTAGCAACCCTATATTTTGCAGACAAGCAGACACACATGTTACGCATTCAAAACAACCAGCAAGTACAATTTTCAACAGTTGGTTATTTTTTGGCAATTTATTTGCTATACTACCCCCCCAAGCAGGAACCATTTTGACAGTTTTTTCAACTTTGAACCCAACTGGACAACATAGAAAAGCCCTTGCACTGTTTAAAAAAATTCAGCAAACTGCCTAACCACAACTAGTCTGCATGAGGTGTCATTTCTTTTATTCCCTCCTTCCAGCTTTAAACAAGGCTTAAGATACTGAAGGCAACTGAAGCTATGTTCCGCACTTTTTCTGAAAATGAATCACCAGCCAACACGCTTTTTCTTGCAAACAGCTACAAATCCTTGTACCAGCCAACTCAAGGGACCAAGGTGCTTCTCTGACTTTGACTACTTTGCATGGCAAAGCAGCAGAATGCTTTAAATAGTGTAAAATGCTTGAAAAAGTAGCAAAAATTTCACGTGAACGCGTGCGTTCATTCGGGAGGGGGGGGGGAGGGAGGGGGGGGGGGGGGGGAGAGGGGGGGGGGGGGGGGGGGGAGGTGTGCGTGTTAATGCTTTGGGTTAGTATTATTAGGGTAAGCATAGTAGAGTTAGGATTAGGGTTAACATAGTTTTGGGATCTGAGTTAGCATAGTAACGTTAGGCTTACCATGACTGAGGGTTGGGGGTGAGGGTTATTTGGGGGGGGGGGGGGGGGGCACGGGGGCAAGAAGGTGGCGTTTGGGGTGGGTGGTGGGTGGGTGAAAATGTGTGGCATGGATTTTTAGGCATAATAGATATGCTCAGGATACAGCAGGATGATTTGTGTTTGAAAAAGGTGAAGAGATTTCTCACACACTAACTTCTTGATAATATTTATGACAACCGTGCCTTTTCACCGCACCACCCCATCTAAACCGACTTCAGAAACCAGTCAAAACAACATGTTTTGGTGTCACCACACTGAGGTTTGCAGTTTACAGCATGTTTTCACTAAGATGACCCTCACAAAGCCCAAAATACACTGTGCAGGATAAACGGGTATTTTGAATGCAGTCAAAACAAAAGCAAAGAAATCGGCCAACCGACAAAAATCAAATTTAACTAAATTTCATCTAGATGACACCGTAATGACTGTTACCTTGTCAGAAGGGTTTTTGAATGACTACTATGACAGAAAATGTGACCTGGGATTGTTCCTGTGTGTTTTCTAGTCTTTTCTTTCCCCTTCGCACAAATATGCACCATTTTGCCTCTATAATCCTTATACAGCTAAATAAAGCTATCTGTATGGCATCAAAAGTGCCAACATGGCCTAAAAACACCTGATATCAGCATAAAAAGCAAAAAATGTCGATTTTTTGGCACAATCTCCTTCCAAACGCCAATAGTAGAAAAATTCACTCTGCCTTTACAGGCCACACAGGGCAATTAGGTTACGCCCCCTTTTCACACACTGTTATCTGTTAGCCTCTTGCAGCATAAAACTATGAACGAAGAACTTTTCTGCCAAAACAAAAAATCCACGCGGAGCACATCACAGGAGAAGCTATTTCAGCAATTCTTAAAAAAATTAAGAGTTAGCGTTTTTCACAACACTCAAATGCACTAAGTACCCCATGACAAAACTGTCGTCTGCAAGCCTGCATACAACCGTGCACATGCCCCAATTAGGCTCCCATGAACACACTAGGTCGACTAAAATTACCCAGATTTTGCTCTTTTTCACACCACCTGTCATGCCTTTTGTTGCTCAAAACGCCAAAAAAGGCACACAATTGAAGTTTTACACCCTAAAAAAATGGCAAAAAGGGAGGAAATTTTTTTGAACTATTTCTGGCGGAAAAGTTACTACATGCACCGGAAGCAATTGCCCTGTGTGGCCTGTAATGAAACAAAAAAAGTTGTCAGCTGCAATCAAAACTTTATCACTGATAACTGTACCCTATAAGAAGATACACTGCCAAGTTTCAGACATGAATGGCTGATGGTTTTAAAGCTGCACCAAAATTACTACCTGCACCCCTTGGTGCCCAGAGTACCATTCGCTCCTGCGGCTGACTGTCAGCACCACACATGCAAAGATCCAAAAAGAAAGACTTATGTTCAAGCTAGCAACCCTATATTTTGCAGACAAGCAGACACACATGTTACGCATTCAAAACAACCAGCAAGTACAATTTTCAACAGTTGGTTATTTTTTGGCAATTTATTTGCTATACTACCCCCCCAAGCAGGAACCATTTTGACAGTTTTTTCAACTTTGAACCCAACTGGACAACATAGAAAAGCCCTTGCACTGTTTAAAAAAATTCAGCAAACTGCCTAACCACAACTAGTCTGCATGAGGTGTCATTTCTTTTATTCCCTCCTTCCAGCTTTAAACAAGGCTTAAGATACTGAAGGCAACTGAAGCTATGTTCCGCACTTTTTCTGAAAATGAATCACCAGCCAACATGCTTTTTCTTGCAAACAGCTACAAATCCTTGTACCAGCCAACTCAAGGGACCAAGGTGCTTCTCTGACTTTGACTACTTTGCATGGCAAAGCAGCAGAATGCTTTAAATAGTGTAAAATGCTTGAAAAAGTAGCAAAAATTTCACTGTGAACGCGTGGCGTTCATTCGGGAGGGGGGGGGGGGGGAGGGAGGGGGGGGGGGAGAGGGGGGGGGGGGGGGGGGAGGTGTGCGTGTTAATGCTTTGGGTTAGTATTATTAGGGTAAGCATAGTAGAGTTAGGATTAGGGTTAACATAGTTTTGGGATCTGAGTTAGCATAGTAACGTTAGGCTTACCATGACTGAGGGTTGGGGGTGAGGGTTATTTGGGGGGGGGGGGGGGGGCACGGGGGCAAGAAGGTGGCGTTTGGGGTGGGTGGTGGGTGGGTGAAAATGTGTGGCATGGATTTTTAGGCATAATAGATATGCTCAGGATACAGCAGGATGATTTGTGTTTGAAAAAGGTGAAGAGATTTCTCACACACTAACTTCTTGATAATATTTATGACAACCGTGCCTTTTCACCGCACCACCCCATCTAAACCGACTTCAGAAACCAGTCAAAACAACATGTTTTGGTGTCACCACACTGAGGTTTGCAGTTTACAGCATGTTTTCACTAAGATGACCCTCACAAAGCCCAAAATACACTGTGCAGGATAAACGGGTATTTTGAATGCAGTCAAAACAAAAGCAAAGAAATCGGCCAACCGACAAAAATCAAATTTAACTAAATTTCATCTAGATGACACCGTAATGACTGTTACCTTGTCAGAAGGGTTTTTGAATGACTACTATGACAGAAAATGTGACCTGGGATTGTTCCTGTGTGTTTTCTAGTCTTTTCTTTCCCCTTCGCACAAATATGCACCATTTTGCCTCTATAATCCTTATACAGCTAAATAAAGCTATCTGTATGGCATCAAAAGTGCCAACATGGCCTAAAAACACCTGATATCAGCATAAAAAGCAAAAAATGTCGATTTTTTGGCACAATCTCCTTCCAAACGCCAATAGTAGAAAAATTCACTCTGCCTTTACAGGCCACACAGGGCAATTAGGTTACGCCCCCTTTTCACACACTGTTATCTGTTAGCCTCTTGCAGCATAAAACTATGAACGAAGAACTTTTCTGCCAAAACAAAAAATCCACGCGGAGCACATCACAGGAGAAGCTATTTCAGCAATTCTTACAAAAATTAAGAGTTAGCGTTTTTCACAACACTCAAATGCACTAAGTACCCCATGACAAAACTGTCGTCTGCAAGCCTGCATACAACCGTGCACATGCCCCAATTAGGCTCCCATGAACACACTAGGTCGACTAAAATTACCCAGATTTTGCTCTTTTTCACACCACCTGTCATGCCTTTTGTTGCTCAAAACGCCAAAAAAGGCACACAATTGAAGTTTTACACCCTAAAAAAATGGCAAAAAGGGAGGAAATTTTTTTAACTATTTCTGGCGGAAAAGTTACTACATGCACCGGAAGCAATTGCCCTGTGTGGCCACATCTGGGGTGTGGGTAGCTATCCAGTCTGCAAGGGGTCAAAGGGTTATAGCCCATAAACTCAGCCTTTTCCATCTACAAGAGGCATAGATTATCATGAGCCCCTGCAACTGCAGGGGCTCATGAATATCTCTGCCTCATGCTGGTCAGGAGTCACTGAAATGGCTTCACAATAAAAGTTCCTTGTCAATAGCAAATCATTGAAATAAAGATTGAATCGTCTCAGACTTCTGGGAGCATTTTTCATGAATCAGAAACCACAGTAAGAGCAACAATAAATAATGCTGCGATTATACTTCATGATTTTCCCCAATGCACCCTGCGCCCCCACCTCCCCCATGAAAGTGTTGGGTTGGGGATGAAGAGACATATAGGACAAAAATATATGCCCTCTATGTGTTTCAGTGGACTACAAGAATGTCAACTGGCATTATGAACGCCCGTCCAAACCCACCAGCCGCATCCATGATGGCTTCATCCCTCGTGAAAATGATGTCATGATGAGGGAAACGTTACCTGCCATGCCACACAATAAGAGCTACCGCGGTAGTTTCAGCCACCCCAAGCCCTTCCCCATGGAGATTCCCAAACCTAAATGGGGACTGTACAACCCTCCGCACTACCAGGAACCCGTTCGGCTGGACAACTACCCACCACACAAGTACGATGGGTACTTTTACAATGAAGCCTTCAAGAGGCAGTAGTGTCAAATTTTTGTCACAATCTCTGAATTTTGATCCCTTTGTGCATGTAGCTGCTGGTATTACAAATAGTACCAGCACTGCATGCGCAAAGGGGGCATTTCACTGGCACTCTAGAAAATGTACAGTACAAAAATATTGGCCACACATTATATGTATTGAAAACCATTTCCACATGAATGCAGTGGACATATTTAGCCCTGACACATAACAAAGTGAGATGTAACGATCAAGATATTTCAAGAGGGTGGTGGTGTCTAAAGACGAAAGGCATCCAACTCATCAGGCACTACCTATATTTTGTCTTGTTTGAAAATTTGCCATGATTGTAAGAGAGTGCATCACAATTATAGAAGAACCCATTTTGAGCATCCACTTTGGTGGTCTTAGAAGAGTGGTGCTTTCTCAAGAAGTCTTGATGGGCAAAAATTGTCACCAGTCATTGTAGGCTATCAATTAGGTGGCACATGTAATGACAGGTTATAGGCTATAGCCACCTAAATGATGGTCTTTAATGACAGGTAATCTCTCAAAACGTGTTCTGCTGTAAACCCAAATTTGGCCTCTGGTCTGAAAGGTGTAAAATACACATGTACGTTGTGCATGGCCAAATTTCAGTTAACCCATTTAGCGCCAACACCTTACAGCAGGAGACTGATCGACTATGATAATTCAAGGGTAGTGCCAGATTAGCTTGGCGCCTTCAGGCGCCAAGCTAATCTGGCACTACCCTTGAATAATCATGGTCAGTCCACCTCCTGGAAGTGGTACATAGTTGTTAAATAACACTTTCCAAATTTGGGAAATGCACCCGTGGGGCTAAAAGGGTTAATCTATAAACTTATACAGATTTTTTTTCGCTTTGGGGCACACTTCTATTCACAACATGCTGCTAACTCATTCGCTACTGCTGATTTATTTTTACTTCATCATTGATGTCACGTACATGCTTCCAGTGTTTATACATGCATGAGGTACTGGTAATTCTGGACTTTTTTTTCGTTTTGTAAATGAATCCTTCTTTGGGTTTTAAAACCATTTTTTTTTAAAACTTTACTTTTATCAGTGTAAATTCGGAAGTATATAAGCTATGCTTGCAGCTTGTGTGAAGCAAATAATATTTGATCCCATTTTTTTGGTTGTTAAATCTCAGCACGTGCAATCATTACTATATCATGCTACATCATCAGCTACTCTGTGTGCTGGTCTGTGATTTTGAACCTTATGTCGTAAGCCATAAGGTTCAAAATCACAGATCAGCACACATGTGCCTGTACACTAGGTGTTTGAAGGCTAGAGTCATCCTGACATGGCCACGAGCATAATTCCTGCCTGGTAAAATAAACACACAGCTGGATGCTCGAGTCCGTAATAAGCGTGTTCTGTTCTAGCTTTGTTTGTCAAATGCTTCTTGCGTAAATATCAATCTTTTATTCTTTGCCTGCGTATCTGTGATTCTTTTTCCTGTACTTCATGCCTTGGTCAGTCTTTTTATTTAACCCCTTTACAACCAGAAAAAAAATGCAGCTGCAAGAGGCAAAGAACCTCATGAGCCCCCGCATATGCGGGGGCTCATGAGGTTCTTTGCCTCTTGCTGACCCTATTCATACCCATGTTCCTTGGACTGATGAGAGTATGCAGTGTTAAACTTGTCCTGCTGTCAGAGACATTTTTTTTTGGTTTGTTCTGCCGCTGGCAGTCAAGGGGTTAAGGTTTAATACTTCAGTGAATTTCACACAAAATCTGTACTTTTGTTCTGTTTTGTCTCATCAGATAAAACTTCATAGCAATAAAATAAAATGTGAACACGGACGTCTCCTGTATTTTTCTTCCATCACTAAATGATACTACCTGTGCCTGCCTTTGTCTTTAAACACTGTCAGTGCACTAAACACTACATTTTCATTACCCGCACGGGGCCTCTGGCACTGCCACTCACTAACCCCCTTCACAGCTGAGAAAAAGTGAACACAATCCGACCGCAAGAGACACGGATCCTCATGAGACCCTGCAGCTGCGGTTGTTGAGGCTCGTGACGATCTAGGCCGATTTGCTGGCACCCCTTTATGTCCATGTTCCTTGAATGGTTGGGACTCTGGCGCTGAATGAACAAAGATTTCAGAAACAATCTGGCAGTGATGGGGTCAATTGTGGTCAGAGAGGGGGGTGGAGGTGGGGGCATCGTAAGCATCGTCTGGTGATGTCACCTGGTAAAAAAAACTGGTTAGGTGGGTGGGCAATGGGGGAGGTGGGGGGTGTTTGAGGGGAGGGGTATCATTCCACAATTAACCCTTTGACTGCTGAGAGAAAGGAAACACAACCTAACCGCAAGAGACATAGATCCTCATGAGCCCCCGCAGTTGCGGGGGCTCATGAGGATCTATGCCTCTTGCTGACATCACTTTGAATCCATGTTACAGGGTTAGTTCGGTCTCTTTGGCATTCATTAATTAAGACTGCAGAAATGGAGACTATGTCAACTGGCAGTCAAGGAGTTAACAATGGTTTAACACATTTCAGATATGCTGTTGTTCGGATATGTGGCTTTACACCGCATATCCTGATACAGCACGTCTCAAGGGAGTTAAAATCTAATGCCAAGAACACTTGACAACATACTCACGACAAAGACACAAAGCACAAAATGTGCATTATCCTCGTACATTTATTTTCCCGAACATAAATAGCAAAGTGGAAAACAGCATCAAGCGTAATAACGATTATTAGTTCCAGACCTCTGCACCAACAAAATCATCACAATCTGAGCCACTTTTAGTGTCACTCCCTCGCACTCAAAAATCTACGCAGCAAAACACAGGTTAAGCTGGGGAGACAGTGCTAAGTAGCCCCAGGGGTGAAATTACACCTCCCCATCCCACCCCTGACCCATACTTTGTCTGTAATAAATTACTTCTACAGTTGTCAATGTCAACGGTCCAGTGTGAAAAGACATGACTGTGCACGTGTACTTTTCATCCTGATACACTACTGCTTGAAATTATTTTGACTATGATAGTTCAAGGGTGGCGCCAGACTAGCTTGGCGCCCGAGGCGCCAAGCTATTCTGGCACCACCCTTGAACTAATATGGTTGATCCATCTCCTAATCTGTCATATAGCCTTCACAGGAAAATAAGCGCATTTAAAAAAATCAGCCTCAGGATGTAAGGGATTAAATAATGATGATTTTTGTGGTACTACTACTAGAGCAATTTTTCACACTGGACTGATGAGAAATTTGACAGACTGGGAGGCAAATTGACCCATGGGGCAACATGGACCTGTTCTGCCCTAAAGAAATGATCCACAGGGTCTGAACCGTTTCTCCCTCTCCACCACAACACTCCACCCCTCTTTTAAAAAATAATTACAACCCAACGTCATTAGTTCCTGTTTCTTTGCTATGTTTGCCCTCCTTCAGTGGAATGAACACACAAACACACTCACAATACACTTAAAACCCCCACAAACTAAGATGGTGGTGAGAAATAAGAAAAGATTTTTTTTTAAACACTGCGTCCATAAAGTTATCCATAGTAAACTTCACATACCAGTGATTTAAGTTGTCTCTATAAATCAGTCTGCTGTCATGGAGAATACAACATTAGAAATTCACCCATCAAGCTATATCTCTGAGAATGAGATCAACTCAGAATCACTGACATTTTACATCTGCAAGAGGCACAGATTCACATGAGCCCCTGCAGGTGCAGGGGCTCATGAGAATCTGTGCCTCTTGCCTTAGTGATCAACTCTTTTTACTTACACAAACAGGCCTCTGGAAATGGAACTAGCTAAGTTAATGACAGAAATGAATTTAAAATGATCCGGTGCTTGTGAGGTACTCAATAATTACACAAGCAGAGAAGAAATTAAGAAAGACGTCCTTTTCCAGCCCTTGTTGAAACTACAACAGGTCATTCGATACACCAATGTTCCATCAGTCATAAATAACCGTGAACTGTTGAAGTCTAAAAGTCAAACCCCTTGACTGCTACCGACGGTGCTGCTCGGCGTAAAAGATGCATAACTATGGTCATCGTCGAATGGTATTGTCAGTAGCAGTCAAGAGGTGAAGTTAACAGGCGCTTTTCAGCATAACTGGGAAAACCATTCTCAGTACATGCATACATGCATGAGCAGTCCGTCACAATGCAGGCATATGTCAACAGTGCCATTTCAAAATCCGAAAGACATTGACACTGCAGAAATCGACCAGTCAATCTGCGCCAGGCAAACCAGCAGGAGACTAAGTTGAACATGCATCTCTCTGTGCCCTGTGAACAAAGTAACCCGTTGGCTGTCAGCAGCGCCCCCCCCCCCCCCCCCCCTTGACAAAATGTGCTACTGACATCCAAAGGGTTAAACTTGTGTTCAAAGATAATAATAATAATACCGTTATTATATAGGCGCTTTTTCTCAATTTTGGGGAAATCGACTCAAAGCGCCGCGCCTGAAACCCAACACACACACTCACGAAACAGACACGGACTTACGCCATTTAAGACAAACACAGTACAAGACAAACGAAGGGCCAGTCAGCTACTGAAGTTACAGAGATTTTTGATCGCTTGTAATTTTGTAAAGTGGCCTGAGACCGGTACCAAAGCACAGTTCTTTACCTGGACCAGCTGACAGTTTTCATACAGGTGCAGCAGGAAGGCGCCAAGCAAATCTGGCACTATACCTGCTTTATCATGGTCAATCTATGACTCTCTACTACAGAACTGTCATGGTGAATCTACCCACTACAGATAGAACATATTCTTATCATCATTTAGCTTTGACACACTACAGCAGGAGATGGACCGACCATGAAATTCAAGGGTAGCGTCAGATTAGCTTGGCGCCATCAGGCACCAAGCTAGTCTGGCGCTACCCTTGAATTGTCATGGTCGATCCATCTCCTGCAACTGGTACATAGGCATTAGATGACACCTACACAATCTGGAAAAAGCAACCTTGGGGTTAAATGGGTTAATGAGTGAAGCACCCCTCTCCAGGGTTAACAGCTCACAATATCACATTTATGAATGCTCTACAATAATGCTTCACACATGGACTAAGTTAGCTTCTGTTGAATTGTGAAGTTTCAATGTCTTTAAATGACAGACTTCTTTTTTGTACATAGGAGAATTTCCCCTGTTTGCACACAAGAGGGAGAAGAGAACATCTCTGTTACTTGTGCCTACTCACATGCCTTGTGAAAAGATGGTTACAAAAGTATTAGTTAAGGAAGGACAAACAGTGAAAACTCGTTTTTATTGGTGAATTTTAGAATCCTGGAAATTGTTTGTTCAAAACCTGCCCAAATTAATGTAACTTTTGACCAGTGTCACTGTGACTTGCACAAAGTGGTTAGCACACATGGATCTAGGTGTGGATTAAATAACTAGTAGCGCTACCATTATCACAACACTTTCTGCGTCACACGTACAGTCAACCCCTTCTACCTGCAGGAGGCATAGATGCACATAAGCCCACACAAACGTGGCAGTTCATGAGAATCTGTGGCTCTTGCTGACCTTGTTCAAATCTGCAAGAGGCATAGATCCTCATGAGCCCCCGCATTCGCGGGGGCTCATGAGGATCAATGCCTTTTGCGCTGGTGATGTGATTTTGTCACCGTGTTCTGGCAGTGAAGAGGTTAAGTCTACGAATCCCCGGCAGTGACAGGGTTAAGGCTAAGACTGCACACCCCGACTACTATATCTCAGCTGAATCAAACTGCGCGTCTTGCGAAGCAGCCGACCCTGAACACAGCGCTGCACTGTCAACCTCCATCACAGCCTCCTCTGCCTGGCCTACTTCCGACGCTATTTCTGACGAAGCTGCGGCCTCGAAACACGAGTCCTCTCCTACTGATGCATCCGGATGAGAAACGGACACCACTGGAGATGTGACCGATGCAGACTGATGAGAAACAGAAGGCGTAGAAAAAGTGTTTGCTTGATCTACGGGTTGTGGTTTCAAGGGAGACGGCAGCGATGGGATTACTGTAGTGGTTGTCGTTTGCCCGCCAAGGCTGCCACTGGCGGGTAAGGGCTGTAGAGGGGAGGGTAGGTTGGCCGTGCTGCCGTCCGTTTCCATGTCGTCCAGATCGACCTTGACCTTGCGAGGTCGGATGGTGAGGGGTGTGCGAACGAGGACGCGGGCGATCTCCTTGTCGAAGCTATCGTTGAAGTCGCGCATGTCCTGCTGCAGCTTCAGGGCTTCTGCCATCACACGCTCCTGCAGCAGACAGAAACAGTAACATTACATTAACCTGTGGACACTGATTATGTTTCTGAAATCTGTGTTAATTCAACGCCAAACAGCCCCAGCCATCCAAGGAGCATGGAATGACCTGTTGTAGTTTCAACAAGCTCTGGAAAAGGACATCTTTCACAATTTCTTCTCCGCATGTGTGACTTATAATTATGGGGTACCTCACAAGATAATTTCAAATTCATTTCCGTCATCAATTTATCAAGTTCCATTTCCAGTGAGTCATTAATTGTGCGAGTAAACAGAGCTGACCCCTAAGGCAAGACACAAATGTGTTGCACTTGTCCTATCTGAGTGTGCTTCTTTCTTTCTTGGGATTTTCTTTGATCAAAATCTTCTGGTCCATAGTGTGTCTAGGCTAACTTAACCCTATTTCTATCCTTACCTGGCGCTGTCGAAGCTCTGTGAGTGTTTTCAGATTCTGCTGCATCAGTCGCAGACCCTCACAAATGTGCTCCCCTCCACTGCCTGGAGGAGTCGCTTCCCCTGACATGTAACGATCATATTCTGCAACTGACAGGCTGAGTGACTCGGCGTTGATGTTCTCGATGAAGGCAACAGCACAACACTAGAAAAGAGAAATGGACCAATTCTGAGTATCATAACCTGTACCGTTTGTGGGAATGAATCCCACATGAACCCAACTAGGCGAGTGATCCACAAGTACATTTGTATTCAAATGAGATGCATAGCACCTCATTTGAATAAAATGTACTTGTGCTTAGCATCTCATATAAATAAAAGTGTACTTCTGAATAAAAGTGTACTTTTGTGGCGAACTCCCCAAGTGGGTTTATCTGAGGAACACTCCCACAAATGCAATGGGTCAACAATTCAATCTGTTCACCTAATGAAACAAAGTTGCTTCAATTAGTTGCAATCATAATACACTAAACCATTCTGCCCTGAAACCCATAGTCAGAGATGTGTCAAGAATCATAATGAACATTGTTCAGAATTCAGAAGCAGGTTAAAACTGCACGTTTTGACAAAAACAGAGGATCAAAGGCCTGGAGAAACATGTGATATTGCATATGTGTCCAGGCTTTTAACCCAAATCATAATGATTCTAAAAGCTTCAAATTTGTACACTGCCATATGCAAGCTACATTATAGTACTTACAGATAAGGATATTGACCAATGGCTTTAGTTCAAGGGTGGTGCCAGAATAGCTTGGCGCCTAGAGGCGCCAAGCTATTCTGGCACTACCCTTGAACTATTTTAGTCAAACTTATTTCACACACTGGTGTATTCTGAATAATAAGGGTTAATCTACTGTTTGACCCACAGTGTTTGACCTACACCAAGCGAGTCGGACATCATCTTTCAATAATCATAATCAATCTGTTTTTTGAAATTCTGACCAAAAAGGTGACTGCCAAGCAGGTAAAATCCAAAGAAAATACCAAGAAAAAAGACACATTTAAAAAGAACGCACATAACTTATTAAATTTCCAGGTTAAAACCTTTTTACAAAAAAAAAAAAAATGTCATAAATTGTGCTGTACTTGTGTTTCTGTGTTTCATTCCAGTTTAATTTTTGTACAACTGTGTTCGTAAAAGCAGCTTACCAGGTTAGTGAAGTAGTAGCCAGCCTCCCCACTCATCAGTCGACTGGGGTTGGCAAAGCGCGTGATGTACTGTATATTGGACTGCAGCAGGGGAGGGTTAGCCTTCAGCACCACGTAGATCAATGCTGGCAGAAACTCATCAGCGCTGGCTGGAGCACCTTTCGAGTCCCGCAGGATGGTGAAAATGTGTTTGCTGCAGCGCACGATGCATGCTAGCTTGTCCTGAGTGGCCCGCTTGCTGTCCATCTCGATGATGTCTGGAAAAAGGGATGGATGGTTTACGCCATATTGCTGCCACTGGGTCGCAATTTGTGTTTAATCTGACATCATCATGAATTCAGCATGAAAGGAACATGGATACAAAGTGGTCTGTGGCATAGATCATCAAGAGACCCTGCAACTGCGGGGGCTCATAAGGATCTAAGTCTCTTGCAGTTGGATTGTGTTCTCCCTCCCCCAGGCCATTCCCCCCACCATCCTCATCCCACTGCTGCCACTTGTGCAAATAGCATTTCTGACATCATAAATTTAAGTTCAAAGGAACATGGATACAAAGTAGTCTAGCAAGGGGCATAGATCATCAAGAGACCCTGCAACTGCAGTCTCATGAAGATCCAAGTCTATTGCAGTTGGATTGTGTTCCCCACTATTTAAACAAATTCATCATAAAAAATTCATTTTTCTCTAAAAGGTATTTTTTCGAAAAATACTTACCGATGACATGACTACATGGGAATGTCTACTTCTAGGCTCAATTTTAGCCTACTTGCCCGTTGTGTGCCCACACAACCCGAGAGGCACTCGGGGAACCCCCCAGAGGGGCCGAGAGTTATCTCCCCATACCCGCCTTACCAGATCAGGTCACGAGACCGTTCAGTCTGATACTTCGCTCGAAAGCGGCAAGCGGGGCAGGAGGGAGGGTCATCCGAGTCATGTCATCGGTAAGTATTTTTCGAAAAAATACCTTTTAGAGAAAAATGAATTTGTTTCTTCAAAAACATTACCGATGACATGACTACATGGGAGAATTGCGATGAGGAGGAGGGTGCCGCCCACAACTCCCCAACAGAACAGCGCCGTTCTCCCCGTCGCACACTCCCGACAATTTTAGCGAAGTGCATACCACGGTGCCGGTGGCGCCGGGAGGGAGTGTTGCGCCGCGGCGATGTCCCCCACCAGTGCGAGATTCTCTCGCTGGCTAGCCAGGTCCCGGAGGTAGAAACGGGCAAAGACCGACTCGGTTTTCCAGCCCACGGCTGCCACGATGTCCTTGACAGCGCAGTTTCGATCAAGCGTGACGCTCGTGGCCATAGCTCATACCTCGTGTGCGTGAATGTGCAGCCTCTTCGCTCCCTGAGGGAGATCTCCTGATAAGCGGAGCGTATGACCCAGGGGAGCCAGGAAGAGATCGTCTGGGCTGTAATGTCACGCCAGTTGGGTCTTAGAGGTAGGAAGAGGCGCGACCGTCCCCTGAGGACAGGCCTAGATCGCCGCAGATAGATTTTAAGGGCGCGCACGGGAACCTGTAGCCTGGTCTCCTGGGACCGGGGTCGGTCTCTCAGCGGCCTAATGGTGATCACCTGAGGCGGAGTTAAAGGAGACCTGTTCTTCGCCAGAAAGGCGGGTCCGTGCGCAGCTGGACGGAGCTGTCTGTACGGAACTGCAGACAGGAAGGGCGTGCCGAAAGCGCATGTAGCTCGCTCGCACGCGAAGCGGTAGCAAGGGCCAGCAGGACACCAGTCTTGCGTGTCAAGTCCGCGAACTGGGCCAAATGTAAAGGTTCGAAGCGGGCGGAGTTCAACCACGTGAACACCCAGGGTAGGCCCAGCGAGGAATGAGCGAGCGGAGTGTCGGGCGCTGTAAGCCGAAGTGTCCCATAAGGTCGGCTAGGTCCTTGCAGGCGCCTGGATCGGGTCGTCCCAGGTGACGAAAGGTGTCCGCCAGCTGAGGATGAGTCAGATCCGTGGGCGTAAGGCCGTGATCGGTGCACCAGGAACAGAGGACTCGCCACTTTCCCTCGTAGACTCGAAGGGTCGATGGTCTACGGGCCGCAGCGATTGGCTCCATTGCTGCACCCGAGTAGCCTCTAGCTCCAGGCGTGAAGGAGGAGTCGCTCCGGGCAGGGGTGGAACAGCGGCTGGCGCGGTTGCTTGAGCATGGTCCGCGGGGCGGGCAGCTGCAGGGGCGGGTCCGTGGCGAGGCTGAGCAGGTCGGTGGTCCAGGAGCGGTTCCAGGCGAACGGCGCGACCAACAGGAGGATCGCCGAACAGCCCCGCAGTTTGAGGAGGACTTTGGGAACGAGGACGGTAGGGGGGTAGGCATAGGCCACAAGGCCGTCCCAGGGAATGGAGAGCGCATCAACAGCCCAGGCAAGGGGGTCGGGAATCGGGGAGACGAAGAGGGGAAGCTGGTGGTTCCACCTCGTGGCGAACAAGTCGACCTGGGGAGTCTCCCTTTCTTAGCGGGCGCAGATCATCCGAAAGATGTCCTGTCGCAGGGTCCATTCCGTGTGTAGGAGCTGGCCGCGGCGAGACAGAGTCGGCCAAGACATTCAGGTGTCCGGGAACGTGCCGGGCTCGAAGGATAATGCCCCGGTCCTCGCACCAACGCATCATCCTGTAGAGGAGCATACACAGGTAGGGGGAGTGTGTGCCCCCTTGCTTCTGGATGTAAGCGACCACCGTCGTGTTGTCCGAAAGCACGAGAAGTTCCTGGTGTCGGAGGAGGTCCTCCCAGACCTGAAGGGCTTGCCAGACGGTCTGCATCTCCAGCCAGTTGATGTGGGTGTGCGCCAAGTCTGAGGGCCAGGGGCCCGAGGTCGCGAGGAACCGCGGCAGGAGATGGACCCCCCATCCAGAAAGGCTGGCATCGACGCAAAGAGAGATCTGCGGAGGGGGAGAGGCCAGGGGAACTCCCGACGCTAGCCACGTAGGGTCGGTCCACCGACGAAGGTGCGGATGGAGCATCTGGGACACTGGGACCGCGGTCGTCAAGTCTCCGGAAGACGGACGCCAATGGGGAAGAAGATGCAGTTGAATCGGCCGGGAGTAGAGACGCCCTAGTGGGATAAGATCCGCTGCAGCGTTCATCAAACCCAGCAACTGAAGCCAGACTCTGGCGGGGGCTGCATCCTCCCGAGCTAACTGGTCGGCTAGATCCGCAATCTTCTTGATCCGGGGCGCCGGAAGGCGAACCGAGTTGAGGTCGGTAGCAAATTCCATACCCAGGTGCACAAACCGGCGGGAGGGAGAGAGATCCGACTTGCCGTCGTTTACTAGGAAGCCCAGGTGTGCCAGGAGGTGCAGGAGAGCATCTCTGTCCGTGGCTAGCGCAGTCTCCGACTGGTTGCGCAAAATTCATTTTTCTCTAAAAGGTATTTTTTCGAAAAATACTTACCGATGACATGACTTTATGGAAATGTCTACTTCTAGCTCAATTTTAGCCTACTTACCCGTTGTGTGCCCACACAACCCGGGAGGCACTCGGGGAACCCCCCCTAGAGGGGCCGAGAGTTGTCTCCCGTTTCCCGCCTTACCAGCTCCGGTCACGAGACCGGCCAGTTTTTTGTGATACTTCGCTCGAAAGCGGCAAGCGGGGCAGGAGGGAGGGTCCTCCGAGTCATGTCATCGGTAAGTATTTTTCGAAAAAATACCTTTTAGAGAAAAATGAATTTGTTTCCTCAAAAACATTACCGATGACATGACTTTATGGAAGAATTGCGATGAGGAGGAGGGTGCCGCGCAACTCTTAATGGTAACAGCGCCGTCCTCCCAGTCGCAACCTCCCGACAATTTTAGCGAAGTGCATACCTACGGCGCCGGTGGCGCCGGGAGGGAGTGTTGCGCCGCGGCGATGTCCCCCACTAGTGCGAGATTCTCTCTTTGGCCTGCCAGGTCCCTGAGGTAGAAGCGGGCGAATACAGATTCAGTCTGCCAGCCCACAGCTGCCAGGATGTCCTTGACAGCGCAGTTTCGGTCAAATGCGAGGCTCGTGGCCATGGCTCGTACCTCATGTGCGCGAATGTGCAGCCTCTTCGCTCCCTGCGGGGAGATATCTTGATACGCGGAGCGTATAACCCAGCGGAGCCAGGACGAGATCGTCTGGGCTGTTATGTCATTCCTGCTGGGTCTCAGAGGTAGGAAGAGGCGCGAACGCCCTCTGCGGAAGGCTTTAGATCGTCGCAGATAAACTCTAAGGGCGCGCACGGGATCCTGTTGCCTGGTCTCCTGAGACAGAGGGTTGGTTCTTAGCGGCCGTAAGGTGATAACCTGAGGTGCCGTCAGAGGAGACCTGTTCTTGGCCAGGAAGGCAGGGTCAGTGAGGAGTTGAACAGACCCGTCCGCTCGGAACTGTAGGCAGGTAGGCCGCGCCGAGAGTGCGTGTAGCTCACTCACCCGAGAGGCGGTAGCAAAGATCAGCAGGAAGCACGTCTTTCGTGTCACATCTGCGAAACGGGCCAAAGGTAAGGGTTCAAATCTGTCAGAATTTAACCACGTTAGCACCCAGGGCAGGTCCCAGCGGGGAAGGAGTGAGCGGTGTGTTGGGCGCTGGATGCCGAAGTGACCCATAAGGTCGGCGAAGTCTTTGCAGGCGCCCGGGTCTGGGTGTCCAAGGTGTCGATAAGTGTCAGCGATCATGGACAGGTACCCCCTCACGGTGATGGGGGCCAGGCCTAAGTCTCGAAAGAGCCAGAGGAAGAAGTCCGCCAGCTGAGGATTAGTCAGTTCCATGGGTGACAGGCCGTGCTCAGAGCACCAGGAACACAGGACTCGCCACTTTCCCTCGTAGCCTCGGATGGTGGAAGGTCTGCGGGCCGAGGCGATCGCCTCCACTGCTGCACCCGAGTAGCCTCTAGCTCCGAGGGCTTGCCGCACAACCTCCAGGCGTGAAGGAGGAGCCGCTCCGGGCAGGGGTGGAACAGCGGCTGACGCGGTTGCTTGAGCATGGTGCGTGGGGCGGGAAGCAGCAGGGGCGGGTCCGTGGCGAGGCTGAGAAGGTCGGTGGTCCAGGAGCGGTTCCAGGCGAACGGCGCAACTAACAGCAGGACCGCCGAGCATCCCCGAAGCTTGAGAAGGACTTTGGGTACGAGAACCGTCGGGGGGAAGGCGTAAGCCACCAGGCCGTCCCAGGGAATGGAGAGTGCATCGACAGCCCAGGCAAGTGGATCGGGAATCGGGGAGACGAAGAGCGGCAGCTGATGGTTCCACCTTGTGGCGAACAAGTCGACCTGGGGAGTCTCCCACCGGGCACAGATCATCCGAAAGATGTCCTGCCGAAGGGTCCATTCCGTGTGCAGGAGCTGGCCGCGGCGAGACAGCGAGTCGGCTAAGACATTCAGGTGTCCGGGGATGTGTCGGGCTCGAATGGTAATACCCCGGTCCTCGCACCAACGCATCATCCGGTAGAGGAGCATACAAAGGTCGGGAGAGCGAGTGCCACCTTGTTTCTGGATGTAAGCCACCACAGTCGTGTTGTCCGAGAGGACGAGTAGCTCCTGGTGTCTGAGGAGATCCTCCCAGAACTGCAGGGCTTGCCACACCGCCTGCATCTCCAGCCAGTTGATGTGAGTGTGCGCTAAGGCCGCGGGCCAGGGCCCCGAAGTCGAGAGGAACCGAGGAAGGAGATGAGCGCCCCACCCAGTGAGGCTGGCGTCGACACAAAGCGAGGTCTGGGGAGGAGGGGCGGCCAGGGGAACTCCCGCCGCTAGCCAAGAGTGGTCGGTCCACCGACGAAGATGAGGCAGCAGCATCTGGGGCACCGGAACCAACGTCGTTAAGTCGCCTGACGACGGGCGCCAATGGAGTAGGAGATGCAGCTGGATCGGCCGGGAGTAGAGACGACCTAGGGGGATAAGGTCCGCTGCGGCGTTCAGCAGGCCCAAAAGCTGGAGCCAGACTCTGGCGGGGGCCACGTCCTGTCGTGCTAACTGACCGGCTAGGTCCGCAATCTTCTGGATCCGAGGGGCTGGGAGGCGCACCGTGTTGAGGTCGGTCGCAAATTCCATGCCCAGGTGCACGAAGCGGCGGGACGGAGAGAGATCCGACTTGCCGTCGTTCACTAGGAAGCCCAAGTGTGCCAGAAGCCGTAGCAGCGCATCCCTGTCCGACGCGAGCGAGGTCTCTGACTGGTTGCGTAGGAGGAGGTCGTCTAGGTAATTCGACGTCGGACTGGAGGAGGACTGTCGGGCTAAGGCGACTACGGCGTCCATCAGCCGGGTGAACACCCAGGGGCTGAGGTTGAGACCGAACGGGAGCGCGCGAAACTGGTATACCACACCGTCGATCGCAAAGCGGAGGAACTTCCTGGAGGCCTTGTGCATCGGGACATGCAGGTACGCATCTGAAAGGTCCAGGCTGACTGCGAAGTCCAGAGGCTGGACCGCGGCTCTCAGGGCTCGAGCAGTCTCCATCCGGAAGGAGGGGGCCGTAATGTACTTGTTCAGGGCCGAGAGATCGATCACCGGTCGCCATCTCCCTCCAGGCTTCGGAACGACGAACAAGCGGCTGTAGAAGGCTGGGGAGTAGGGGACGCGTACCACCTCCGTGGCGGCTTTCCTCAGGAGGGAGGAGACCTCTCCCCGAAGAGCGGAGGCCTTCAACGGATCGCTGGGGATCTCGGTCCAAAGGGGGGAGCGACACAAAGGAGGCGGGCTGCGAAAGGCGATCCGGAGGCCGGCCGAGACGGTGTCGCAAATCCAGGGGTCGTCGGGGAAGAGAGTGAGCCAATTTCCGCTAAAAAAGGCTAGCCTCCCACCGACCGGAGACCCCGAAGTGGTCGGTGGGGGCAAGGCTGGGGGGCAGTCAGGTAGCCCGCCCGCGACACGGTCGCCGGGCGGGACGGGGCCAGGCGGGGACACGGGCCCTGGAGGGTCTAAGACGGCCAAAGGCGGGGGCCTGCTCAGGGGCCGAAGCAGGGGCTGACGCAGCAGCGGGTCTAACCGACCGCGAGGCGCGACCCCTAGCCTGGCGGGAGGACGGAAAGCGGCGGGGAGGAGGAGCACTCACAGGCCAGCGGTCGGGGTTGGAGGCTCGAACGGATGACCAGGTGTCGCCGAAAAGCAGGGGGCCACCCAGCGGAGCACGACGAAGCTGCGCACGCAGGTCAGGTGGTATCCCTCGGCAGGCAAGCAGAAGGGCGTCTCGACGCATCAGGTCACAGTTGGCGGAGGCAGCCATAGCGTTAACGGACGAGTGGTAGGCGGCTCGGTTGGCGACTTCCGCTAAGACGAGTAAATCCCCAAGGAGAGGCGTAATAGAAGGATGCCAAGCTTCTTCCACACGACGAACCAGGGCTTAAGTGAGCAGCTCCAGGAACCCAGCGCAGTCTAAGGTGTTCCGCACCAGAGACGCAGTCAAATCCAGGCCACGAGGGAAAGAACGGCGAAGGAGGGCGGAGCCGCCAACTTGCGACACGGCCGGGGGGTCGATCGCAGGAAGAGGGATGGAGAAAGCCTGGGAATGACCGGCATACCAATCCCGACGGAAGGCGATGTCCAGGCCAGCCGGCCAGCGACGATCGGAGAAGAACACCGGCTCTCGAGACGCTGGAAGTTGCAGGTGCGCTGAGAAGACATCTCGCAGCTCCTTAAATCCAGGCGGCTGGGGAAGCGACTTGAACCTCTTCACCTGACGCTCGGCATCCACAAAGGCTGAGACCTTCCTCTTCAGGGGGGGAGAGGCTGGGCAGGAGTCCGCTGGCAGAGTGGCCGCGATGATCCTGGCGGCTTCATCCAAGGCTAGGAGGGTCTCCGCCCGGGACGACGACGGAAGGGTCGAGGGGACATCATCACCGACGTCGGAGGGCGAAAGGGCGCGAGCATCCTCCTCCAACAGGGCTGAGACGGAGTCTTCGGGCAGCAAGCTGAGGGCTTCTTCGTCCAGGGGGTGGCGAGAAGGCGGGTGAGGCACCAAGGAAGGTCGAAGCTTGGGCGGGGGCGCATCTCGAACCTCACGGGAAGCCCGGGCAAGAGCCGGCAGCGACGACGGAGGCGGGGATCGCCGAGACGAACGCGGGAAGGAGCGAGGAGGGGTCCTGCCCGGTGCGCGGGAACGACGTCTGGGTGAAGTACGGCGGACAACCGAAGAGGAGTGCCGATCACGGGAAGAAGGTCGACGATGGCGGTGACGCGGCGAACGCATCGAACGGTGCGAAGGCGAGCGCGACCGAGCGCGCGACGAGGAGAGGCGGGTGGAGCGGCGACGCTCCCGGCGGGGGGAACGATCCTTCCGGCGGCGCTCGCGGGGCGAGCGCGAGTGTCTAGCACTGACGGTGGAACGGGAAAGGTCGGGGGCGCGACTGTGTCGCGTAGGTTGAGGCTGACGTCTCTCCTGGCCGGACTCAGTGAGAAGGGCTCTATGCCGGTGTACAGATCCTCCGGAAGGATCAGCGGGCTTATCGTGGAGAGAGAGAGGAGCAAGGCCAGTCAACGTGGGATGGCTCGTGGCGAACTTCTGCAGGCCGGGCTCAGTGAGGCGGGCGCTTTGCCGGCAAACAGACCCTCCGGAAGGGTCAGCGGGCGTGGCAGCAGTGGCAGTCCTCTGGTCAGCGAACAACGCAGGGTCCCGACGATCAATCCGTTCCGAGAGGCCGAGGCGAGGAAGAGTGGTCGTTACCACAGGGGCGACGTCAACAGGAGTGGGACGAGAGATAGCAGACGGAGGTCGCTCTCGCCGGTAAAAACTCCAGAGGTCAGACCAACGGATCTCCGGCCAGGTCGCACAGACATCGCAGAGATGGTCCGAGGCGCAGCCCGAGCAAGGGAGGCAGACCGCATGGTCGTCCGTCGGCCACTTGAAGTCGCCGCATTGAGCGCAGGTAAGCATTTGGTTCCTGCAACAGACAAAGAGCACAAGGTCGCAAAGGCGGACAAGGGAGCCTAGCCCCACACCAAGGTACTCCAAGCGCCGTAACCACCGGCGCGTAAATAGTGGCTACAGTCTCCCAGAGCTAAAGGGCCTTTAAGGTAGACGCACGGAGTGTGGGTGCCCGAAGGCCCTACGAGAACAGAAACCCTAGTCTACAAGGCAACGTCTTCTCGTAACAGTGAAATACCAAAGGAGAGAAGGCGACGTCCCTCGAGGAGACTCGTAAAAAAGGTCGTGCAAGGCGCCGAAGCGTAAGCTCAACAACTGGCGCCCACGTAGTAGCAAAGCCGAAAGGAAAGCCCAACGGTAGCCGGCTCTCGGCCCGAGGGCCGGCTGTGGGAAACTAGCACTACCTTACCTCCGAGACGAATTGGGAACAGGGGGAAGGGTAGTCATACACCTCCACAGCCTAGAGGAGAGCAGCAGAACGACGCCAGCAGAGGCAGGGCACAAGAAGGCAGGTCAGCGCTACGAGGCGCAGAGCACACGAAGAGGCAACGAGCGTAGGCAAGAGAAGGACCGGTCGAAGCGGCGCGAGAGCAAGGCCAGACACGTCTTCTCTGTACGAGCGAAGTAGCAAAACTGGCCGGTCTCGTGACCGGAGCTGGTAAGGCGGGAAACGGGAGACAACTCTCGGCCCCTCTAGGGGGGGGTTCCCCGAGTGCCTCCCGGGTTGTGTGGGCACACAACGGGTAAGTAGGCTAAAATTGAGCTACAAGTAGACATTTCCATAAAGTCATGTCATCGGTAATGTTTTTGAGGAAACAAAGGAGGTCGTCCAGGTAGTTCGACGTCGGACTGGAGGAGGACTGTCGGGCTAAGGCGACTACGGCGTCCATCAGCCGAGTGAAGACCCAGGGGCTGAGGTTGAGTCCGAAAGGCAGTGCCCGGAACTGGTAAACGATGCCGTCGATCGCAAACCTGAGAAACTTCCTGGAGGCCTGGTGCATCGGGACATGCAGGTACGCATCGGAGAGGTCCAGACTGACTGCGAAGTCGAGAGGCTGGACCGCGGCTTTCAGGGCTCTGGCAGTCTCCATCCGAAAGGAGGGGCCGAAATGAACTTGTTCAGCGCCGCAAGATCGATGACCGGACGCCATCTCCCTCCAGGCTTCGGCACGACGAAAGGCGGCCGTAGAAGGCCGGTGAGTCGGGGACTCTGACAACCTCTGTGGCGGCTTTCCTCAGCAGGGAGGCTAACTCTTCCCTCAAGCGGCGGCCCTCAGCGGGTCGCTGGGAATCTCGGTCCAGAGAGGGGCACGACGTAAGGGCGGCGGGCTTCGGGAGACGATCCGCAGACCCGTAGAGACGGTGTCGCAATCCAGGGGTCGTCGCAAAAGAGCGTGAGCCAATTTCCGCGAGAATCGGCTAGCCGCCCGCCGACCGGAGACCCCGAGGCTCTCACAGCGGACCAGGTGTCGCCGAACAGCAAGGGCCCACCCAAGGGGGCACGGCAAAGTTGCGCTCGCAGGACCGGCGGCAACGTACTGCAGGCGAGGAGCAGGGCATCTCGACGCATGAGGTCGCAGTGGCCGACGCAGCCATCGCGTTGATATGCGGCGCGGTTGGCGGTCTCCGCGAGGACCAGCAGGTCTCCTAGGAGGGGAGAGACGGAAGGATGCCAGGGTTCCTCCACCCGACGGACCAAGGCTTGAGTGAGGAGCTCCAAGACCCCCGAGCAGGCTAAGGTGTTTCGGACCAAGGACGCTGTCCTGTCCAGGCCCCGTGGCAGGGACCGGCGCAGCAGACTCGGGCCGCCGGCTAGCGACACGGCCGACGGGTCCAGCGTAGGCAGAGTGATGGAGAAGGCCTGTGAATGGCCAGCATACCAGTCCCGCCGAAACGACATGTCCAAATCCGCGGGCCAGTGACAGTCGGAGAAGAAGAACGGCTCCTGGGATGTGGCCAGCTGCAGGTGCGACGAAAGGACGTCTCGAAGGACCTTAAAGCCGGGCAGCTGGAGAAGCGACTTAAACTTCTTGACCTGCCTCTCCGCGTCAACGAAGGCAGCGACCTTCCTCTTCAAAGGCGGGGAAGCTGGGCAGGCGTCCGCCGGCAGCGTCACGGGCTACGATCCTGGCAGCTTCATCCAGAGCTAAGAGCGTCTCTGACCGGGAAGAAGACGGGAGCGCCGAGGGGGAAGCATCCTCGAGGGCCGCGGGCGAGGTCGAGTGAACTTCCTCGTTCAACAGGGCCAAGACGGAGTCTCCGGGCAGCAGGCTGAGCGCGTCGTCCTCTAGGGGGCGTCGAGAAGGCACCGGAACCACCACTGACCGCAGCGAGGTCAAAGGAGAACACTGAACCTCCGGCGGAGACAGGGGACGCGAGGGCAGCGGGGAGCGCGGCGGTAATCGAGGAGGCGACCGGGAGCGGGACCGAGGACAAGACCTCTCCAAAACGCGGAAGCGAGGACTGGAAGGCGCCCGGCGAGCACGCGGCAAGGAGTCCCGACGCCGCGAGGAGGGTCGACGAGGGCGGTGACGCAATGAAGGCGACGCCCGGCGCGGCACGGAGCGCGAAGGCGCGCGCGGGGAAGCAGGGCGGCGAGGATCCCGCTCACGGCGCTCGCGAGGCGAGCGAGAGCGTCGGTGTTTGGAGGAGGAACGGTGAGGATCAGGGTCGCGGCTGCGTCGCGAAGGACGGCGCTGACGTCTCTCCGGGCCATACTCCGGAAGTAGGCCACTATGCCGGCAAGGCAATCCTCCGGAAGGATCAGCGGGCGTGTTGCGGGGAGAGTGGTGAGGACGGCTCGTCAACGAAGGACGGCTTACAGCCGAGTGCTGCTGGCCACTCTCAGTGAGACGGGCGCTAAGCCGGCAAACAGACCCTCCGGAAGGGTCAGCGGGCGCGGCAGCAGTGGCGGTCCTGTGGTCAGACAAAGAACGCGAACCCCGACGAGATGACCGTTCCGTGCGGGAGAGGCAAGAGGAAACAGCAAGGGCGGCCAACGTCTCAACGGGCGCCGGACGCTCGTTAGCCGGGCGGGAACGCTCTCGGCGGTAGAAGGACCAAAGGTCCGCCCACAAAATCTCAGGCCAGGCCGCACAAACGTTACACCTGCGGCCCGAGGAACAACCCGAACACGGTAGGCAGACCGAGTGGGTGTCCGTTGGCCACTTAAAGCAGACCTGTTTACCCCCTGGGTGCAGTCAGTGTACTTTCAACTGCCTAATAGTGTGTATTTATTCACAAGCCAGGGAGTTGTCAGTTTCTCCAAAAAGTGTATCTTGTGTATACACGTGTTATGTATGTGTACCCCAAAGCAAAATTGTGTACTTTAATACACCAAATGTGAATGGTAAACAGGTTTGTTAAAGTCACCGCACCGGGAGCACAAAGCATAAAGGCTAAGCGCAAGCGGGCTCCCGGTGAAGCGTAACGGGGAACTCTCGGAGGGCTAAAGGGCCTTTAAACGGGCTAACACACAAGGAGCCCAAGGCCCACGTGCTAAACGGGCGTGAAACGGTAAAAAAACCGACCGTGAGCTAATCAGGCACTACGCACTGAAAGAAAGAAAGCAGGGAAGCACCCAACAGTCAGCCAGCTCTCAGCCCGAGGGCCGGCCGAGGGAACTACCGCTACCTTACCTCTGCAACGAAGGGAAGGGGGAAGGATAGGCAAACCGCCGTCCACCGACAGCAGAAGAATCCCCGCAAGCAGCCTCAACGAAGCAGGAAGAGAAGGCAGGGTAGACGGCAGGGTAGAAGAGGGCGCAGAGCACACGAAGTCGGCAACGGGCGTCGGTAGGCAGAAGACCGGTCGAGGCCGCGAGAGCGCATGCCAGCCACGTCTTCTCATCACGAGCGAAGTAGCAAGACTGAACGGTCTCGTGACCTGATCTGGTAAGGCGGGTATGGGGAGATAACTCTCGGCCCCTCTGGGGGGTTCCCCGAGTGCCTCTCGGGTTGTGTGGGCACACAACGGGCAAGTAGGCTAAAATTGAGCCTAGAAGTAGACATTCCCATGTAGTCATGTCATTGGTAATGTTTTTGAAGAAACAAACATGGATACAAAGTGGTTTCAGCAAGAGGCATAGATCATCATGAGCCCCCACAACCATGGGGACTCATGAGAATCTATGTCTCTTGCAGATGGATTGTGTCCCCTACCCCCCATCCACTCACCCTGGGCTCCCACCCAAAATATCCCCCTTCCCTCTCACCAGTTATCGCTTGATCAAGCTCCTGCCTGACATCAGGATCTGCATCGTTAATGACGAGGTCTAGCTGCTGTGCCGTCACCCAGTGCAGGCCGCGGATGCGAGTCTGGATGGCGAGATCCTTCTCCTCATCAGCCGTAGTGACAGGACAAAACAGCACGCGGTACAGCCGCGTCAGAATGTAGCGCTCAGTATAGTCCAAAATCCGGTCCTGGACCTCCTGATTCAGACCTGAGGGACAACAGAAGGATGGTGAGGGAATGTATAACAAATTCATAATCAGCAACTATACACACAATAGACAATTTATGTTAAATAGAAGTAGGTCAAAATTCCATTGTTTTGAGAAAAATGTGGATTGCAAGCCTGGATAAACGTGACATCGTATGTTTGTCTGGGCTTTTAATCTACTAAGTGTCAAAAGATGCCAATTTTTGCCCTACTTCTGATTCTCAATTCTGGAAATTGTCTATTACAGTACCTAAGTGTGTATAACTCCGCAGTCACAAAAATACAGAACAGGCCGGGTAGCCTGGGGCTGTCTTGGTGCCGATAAGTACCAAAATAATATTTTTGCATTTGTCTAACTTATCACACAAATTAGAACGAAACATTTCTATATAGTATTAGATTGCCTGTAAAGTAAGAAAGGCTTTGACCTTATAAAAAAAAAATATACATTATAAAAAAAGCACAAAACCTCCCCAGAAATTTCTGTGCTCAAGATTTTGACACCTTTAACCAATACAGCCATGTTGCAACACTGTACTGAGTAGAAGGATGATTTTCCTGGTATGCAAATACAAAGATAGGGCATGGTTATCTTTATGAAGGTGCAAAGCTAATATCTTTGTGCTACCATGGTTAATCCAAATCTAACTACAAAGACAAGAAATCCTCAAATTATAAACTTCAAAATTAACCCCATCCATGCCAGCAGACACAAATTATGCATTTCACACAAAATTAAATTCTTTCCTCCAAGGAAAAGAATGTGAATAATGGGCCAGCCTTTTGTTTCTGCTATGTTGAACAAAAATAAGGTTAGCTAGTTCTGAGGGTGTAATATGCCATGCAGGCAGCTAAGGGCCCCCCCCCCCCCCCCCCCCCCCCCCCCAACAAAAAAGAAAAAAAGAAAAAAAGAAAAAAAAAGGACGCTAGCAAGAGGCAAAGATCCTCATGAGCCCCCGCATGAGGCTCTTTGCCTCCAGCAGCTGGATGACATTCACATTTTCCTAGTGGTGAACAGTGAAGGCAGTCAATTGGTACACCTACCTTTGAACACAGCCTGAGATGCCATTCTGTCGGCCAGGTTTTGATAAAAATCCTGCACCATTTCCGATAACTCGTCGACAGGTACGTCAATGTTCTGCTGAATTCGCTCGATGAAGCCCCGCACCAGTTTCGACACCTCCAGAGCAGGTGGCTTGCGCAGCGTCTTGAGAAAATCGGCAAATTCCCCACCCACTTTCTGACTCTCAAGGCTGGACCGACGAGTTTCTTTTGTGCTTGATGAAGGGGTATTGGTGGTGTCTGCAAAGTCAAAACCTGAACGTAAGTAACTACTGAGTACATATGTAAAGTGGAAAGGGAAAAGTGCCATTTGTGTCTTGTCACTGTCCATTTGAAGTACATGTACGTTTGGTTTTTTTCATCTTCTCAAATGCAACTAAAAGTAAATATGTTCAGATACGGCACTCCCCCACAGTCTTTCTGGTCAGACATGAAGTGAAGTTATGGAATGTGTGAGCCAATGTACAGGCTCTATACAATTCAACACCTTCTCACTGCCAGTTGCCAGTGATGGCAGATTGTTTTGACTGGAATTATTTTTGATTCAAAGCCAAACAGCCTCAGATGTCCTGGGAAAATGGTACAATGTGGTGTCCGCAAAAGGTATGCATCCGCAACTGCAGGGGCCTCATGAAGATTTATGTCTTTTCCACATGGATCTGTTTTTGTTTGCGGTGGTGAAGGGGTTAATGAAAATGTCATGCAATAAAATGACAGCCCTTAACATTCAAGCAGTCTGCAGCATTTACTATCTCTCAATATGACGCACCATATCTATGTTTCAGATTATTCAATACCTTATCCCAGTACTATAATCTCACTGCACTGTAATCTCATAAATCACCTGCACAAACATTTTAAGCATGTGAGACCAAATTTAGCCCCTTTGTGCATGCAGCCACCAGTACTGTTTATCATAGGAGCCCGACGAACAAGCTTTTAATTAAATGCAAAACCGCTGTGCCACCACAAGTGCAACCACTGCGCAAACTCAACACAATATTGAGCATGTGTGATGGTTGAGCACACGGTGGCGCAGTGGTTGCCACATTTCATTTAAAGCTCGATTGCCAGGCCCCTATGCTGTTTTAGTGTTTACTGTGCCAGTGGCTACATGCACAAAGGGGTTAAGTATTTTCAAAGAACTGGTATCAAACATACCCATTATCACACCTGTCAAAACTGCTGACAAAATGCTAGCATATCTAAAACATAAAACAATGTCTATGACAAAGCTAGGCCAAATTTTGACAAACACATGACAGGGGGAGCGGCTTGGAGAGGCACATGTTATGCTGGCAGGAAAACGAGATATTTAATTTATTGCATACATGCAACAATAGTTTATTGCCATGTATTGGCGATTTGCATTTCTTTAATGTAACGAATATTCCTTCATCTAATCCCTTTAATCTGCAAGAGACACAGATTAACATGCACAATTGCAGGGTTTATGTGAATCTATGTCTCTTATGGAGTATGATAAGCTTCGCTGTTTTTTAACCCCTTTCCTGCCACTGCACGTATGTTTTGTTTCTGAAATCTTTGTTCATTGAACGATGCAAAGCTGCAACTGTCAAAGGAACATGGCAACAAATTGTTCTCAGCAAGGGGCATAGATCCTCATGAGCCCCTGCAGTTGTGGGGGCTCATGAGGATCCATGCCTCTTGCAGATGGGTAATGTTCAGCTTTCCTTGGCAGTGACGGGGTTAACTTGAGAATGTTAAATTGAACTACACACCTAGCATGCATGCAGCCACCAGCTCTGTACAAAGAATCACTGGCTACATGCCAATGGGGATGAATAATTCATAAGTTATTAAGCTAAAGCATTCGACCGCATAAAGACATGACATACCTTTTGTCGGCGTTTTTCGAAAGATGGACTTGACCGTGTTGCTTCGCTTGTTGGTCTGCTGTGTCTTTTTCACCTCAAATTTGGAGAAGGATGGTTTGGTGTCCCCTGTCTGCTGTACCTCCTGCCTGCGAAAGTCGGACAAAAGAAAAACAAGCTTAGCTCCTTCACGACAACGATGACTTTCACAACTTTGGGATGTGCCTTTGGGATGTGCCTTTAGACTGTGTACAAGGTGTGGGAGATGGATTGTTCATAACAGTTCAAGGGTAGTGCCAGCTTACCTTGGTGCCTCTCAGACAAATGAAATGTTAAGCTCACTCACAACTACCGGTAAGCTGTTCGAGGTGTGCTGCTTTCGATACCGGGCACAAAGTCACATATTTGAATGCAGAACGCCTTCAAATGACTTTTACAACTTTAGGAAGCCCCGATATAGACTGTATCAACTGAGAGAGACGGACTGGCCATGACTGTAGAAGGGCAGTGCTGTATTAGCTTGAATGACACCTTCCAAGCTGCAAGGCCGTCTCTTTTTCTTCTAACACACATGACTCCCTAGTGCACATATGCTTTCCTTCCTAAACCTATGTAAATTCACTTATTCAGTGTGAACATGAATAATGGTGAGTTTTCTAAGGCTCACAGCTACTGCCTTGTACCTCATAGTAGCTTTTAGTACATGTATACAGAATCTAGTACAAGTTGCAGAAGATAGACTGAGCATATGTGTGCTGATCTGTGATTTTGGACCTTACGGCCAAAGGCTGTAAGGTACAAAGTCACAGACCAGCACACATATAGATAATACTAGTAGGTCAATCAAAGGTTGTGGATGACTGTGACAGACTTTGCACATTTTTGTTCTTCAGATTGAGATTTTTAAAAAAAAAACAACAAAAAAACAAAACCGTAGACAATCAGTACAAAGACAAAGACTGTATAAGTATATGTACCAGTGTGCATAAAGACGAAGAAAAGTCGGTCACAAAGACCCACACTTACTCATACAAGCCATACTCATCCTGCCAGCCGTCAGTCATTGTCAGTGTCACCATGTCGACAAGCTGGTGTCAGTATTCCAATATATCTTCCGATTCTATCAGTGCCTTACATCTGAAGTCTGTACTAAACACAACCTATCCACACCAGCTGCACAACGATACAAGTATCCATTCATGCATCAGAATAACTAGTATGACTGAGAGATATCACAGTCACGAGTCTCCATTCACAGCATGAGTTATCCACTTGATGCCCCAACCCTTTCTCTGCCAGTGGTCACATAACGTGTTTGTGAAATCACCTGCCGCTCAAGGAACATGGCTTCAAAGTGGTGTCGGCAATTGTGGGGGGCTCATGAGAATCTATCTTGTTGTTGGATTCTCATCATTTATTTCTGATCAGTGAAGGGGTTAATAAATGTCACACTGATGTTTTCAAATTTTCTTAGCGACGCTAGCCACCTGTGTATACATGTGTATATTCAGAAATGAAGTTCCACTGCATTCACACAAGATGGTCCACTGCATTTATACACGCACGAGTCATGTCATGTAATAGGATTGTGGGCGTTTTCAACTTACTTAATATATGTGATTAGCACAATTTTGAAACTACAGCAAAACCTATGACAACCCTTATGAGAGACCACCTGTCATTAAAGACCATCATTCAGGTGGCTGTAGCCACCTAAATGATGGTCTTTAATGACAGGTGACCCTCTCTACTCTTCCAGACTTCTCTTGAGACTGCATTTGTCTTTATTACAAGTTTTTTTTTCATGCAAAAAAGGTGGTAGCTCAGAAAAGGTTTTACTGCAACAAAGCAAAACAAGGCCTAGAGGATATGACGCTGTCATAGCAGTCGGGAGTTCTCAGGTTCTAGTGTCAGGAAGTGAAGTAGACTTGTGCATATTTCCACTGAGTAAAAATCATGAACAGACTTGAACTACAATGCCTGTCACGCCTTTGTGTGTACACACCATGAATAATCATCAAGTACGCACTCTGCTGTTGGAAAGTGCAGGTGCACGACCATTATGGCCAGTAGGTTGGAAAACAGGGAAGCAACATGCACACTTGAACCCCAACATAAATTCCACAATACCAGTACATGCACTTGTGGTATGAAGTACCAGTAAGTATGCTGAAGGCTGGTGGTAAATAAACTAAGAGAGAGAGAGAGTACCAGTGCTATAATATGAAAGCCCTAAGTGGTTAGCTTGCGACTCCAAGCCACAAGCCAGCCACTTGTTGTGTTTATAATTACAGCATTAACACCGTAAGTGATAAACTATCCATGTTTCCATGATACCATCAATACCAAAGGCAGTTCTAAAACAGCTGACTAGTTAATGGCAATGACACTTTGACAGCCTAACAAGATATCATATGAAATTACACTAGTGACCAGTTGTGCACAGAACCAACAGCAAGAAAAATTACTAGAACAAAATAGCAATTGATGCACAAACAACGCACTGATTGTGGTCACTTATGCACACTTTACAACAGTCCTTCAGGCAAATGCATTTCATTTGCCAGAGACAGATCATGTTATTTTCATGAGCGCATGCAGTTGCACTTACAGGTGCTTATGAAATTCAAATCTATGCCTTCTGAGGCATTATATATATATAATAAACCATTTGCAAGAGGCATTGATTTCCATGAGCCCCTACAGTTGCAGGGGTTCATGAAAATCTATGCCTCTTGATAACACGACACAAATCTCATTTACATCAGAATACAGATGCTCATGAAATTTAAGCCTATGCCTTCTGAGATGTTATTGTACCATTTGCAAGAGGCACAGATTTTCATGACACCTGCAGTTGCAGGAGCTCATGAAAATCTATGTCTTTTGCTGGCAGACACAGATCTCATTTACATCCTCAGACTGCAAAAACCATTCAAGATCTATGTAAGCGTACAACAGTTACACAGTGAAACATCTGTTGTCATGCAAAGCAATAAGGCCATAAGCCAACAGCTGCCTCTACAAACGTGTAGTATTTCAACTCCGTTCATGCGCTAAAGCTTTGCCTGCTTATCGCTTTTCCTGCTTATCGCACACAAAAACGCAAACTGGTGCAGGGAAGGAAATCAATTAAGAATATGAGATATCTATACATGTGCTGGTCTGTAACTTTGGACCATGCATAATTGAGCTGTAAGGTCCAAGGCACAGATCATCATATATCACAGATCATCATGCTGGCTTGAACTTAAGTTGAAAGAGTTTAAATCCAAAGAATCTGAAATCTGCTAAACTGGCAACCACTAACCCATTTTGACCTAAGGTCACATTTCCCACATTTGGGAGGTGTCACCTTATGACTATGTACCAGTTGCAGACGATGGATTGACCAAGATAATTCAAGGGTAGTGCCGGATTAGCTTGGCGCCATCAGGCACGAAGCTAACCTTGCACTACCCTTGGGTTAACTTGGTTGATCCATTTCCTGCTGTAGGGTGTTGGGCTAAGTCGGTTAACCCTTTTAGCCCCAAGGTCCCATTTCAAATTGTGGAGGTGTTGTCCAATGACTATGTACCAGTTGCAGGAGATGGCTTGACCATGATAATTCAAGGGTAGTGCCTGAAGGCGCCAAGCTAACCTGGAACCACCCTTGAATTATCATGGTCAAGCCATCTCCTGCTGTAGGGACCCAGGGCTAAAACGGTTAAACAGCTCCCTGGAACCAACAAAATGTAAGACTACAAGTCAAACATACTGCAAACTGTTCTGTGAGCACTAAACATAATTTGTTTCATAGTTTCTATCAACTTTTTACAATCTATTGTCTTCCCTAATACAACTCTTTTGTTTCAAACACCCAGAAATATGCCAAGTGTTCATCATAACAACGTTAAAGTGAGGGCCAATATAACCGCAAAAGTTAAAAACTTTCTGTGCATCAGCATGATGCATACGTTTCAGAACAGTGCGCCACAATTGAAATCTGAAAAAAACAACCACCCTCAGTTGTAGTTCTAGTACATCATGGAGAGCAATGACACCTGATGACTTATAAACACCATGACCATGTCTTTTCTTAGCCCTACAAATCACTTCCCTAGTTCCCATAAACTCATGACAAAGTTATGAAGTTTCAAAGTACGTGTATGTATTACATTGAACTGTCAAACTCAAAAGTACTAGTCTACTACACAGCGATTCAAACCCCATACACTGAGACAGAATTTAACACAACGGAGTCCTCACCAAGTGACTGAAGCTATGTAAATGAGACAAGGCCTGTCTCCATCCAGTGGCAACAGCAGGGATGGGACTTTAATGTCCAACCAAACCTTATTTATGGCCATTAGACAAAGCCTTGCCCAGACAGCGGCCAGTGCACCTCTCAAACACAGGACAACTCCTACAGAAAATAGTGTCAAATTTCACAGGAACAGAGAGTGCACTCTTCCCATATACCCTTTTAGCCCCAAGGTCCCATTTCTCAAATTTTAGAGGTGTTGCCTAATAACTATGCGCTAGTTGCAGGAGATGGATTGACCATGATAATTCAAGGGTAGTGCCAGATTAGCTAATCTGGCACTACCCTTGAATTATCATGGTCAATCCATCTCCTGCTGTAGGATCTCAGGGCTAAATGGGATATGCAAGAGAAGGATAGAGAAGGGGTTCTTGTAAAGGTGTGTGAGTATGTGAGTGTGCGAGCTTTTGATGTGTGTCATTTTAGCTTTGGTAACATTTATTCATTTATTGTAGCTTTTACCTTCTTGTACTTTTTGTTCTGTGATGTTTGATCATGTAAAGCACTTAGAACATCATTCATTTGAAGGTTAAGCACTATATAAATGTACAATATTATTATTATTATATTAAGAGAAAGAAAAAGAGTATTACTATCAGGTGGTTACAAAAACCCTATATGCTTACTGAGGATATAGGTTTACTGTGCAGGGCTGGTCTAGAAACCCACACTTGAGAAATAGACACCATCGCCAAGTCAACAGAAAAAACCATGGGATCAAAATGGGTGGTCTGCTTTGACAGGGGGTCACCTTATACAGGTGATCATCTTGGTCGATTTGCCTGTGTCACAAGCGAATTCAGAATACATTTTTATAATACTTTAGTAGCATCACTGTATGGAAATTTTTTCTCAGGGAGTGAGGCCACAGGTGCGTCCACAAGCTTCATTCGTTTAAAGCGAGCTGTTTCCATAGAATATAAAGATGTTGAGTGTCCGAATCTCATAAATATTTATGAATACAGAAGAGGGAATCGCTGAATGCCTTGCATTTGTCATGGGTTGGCAATTTTGTGCCGGGATAAATATGAAGACAAAGTAAAAGCGACCTAACTGTTTGTTTAGGTATTTGTGCCAGCATATAAATTGTACTAACCCATTCAATCCCAACACCCTACAGCAGGAGATGGATCAACCATGATGATTCAAGGGTAGTGCCAGATTAGCTTGTACACAGAGGTCAGATGACACTTCTAACATTAGGGACATGTGGTCATGGGGTTAAATGGGTTAAGCAATCCCTGCCTCAGCTAGTAGTTGAAGCTGTTAAAGGCACAATATCCTACAGTCAACTGTCGGGTAAACACAGCCTGTGCATAGAGTCACCAACTGACGCTCTGGGACCACGCACACTTTTACACCTCTGTTGCGGGTTTAACAGAATGCACCACGACCAAGGAGGCAAGAGTTTCAGATTATCAAAATTGGATCTCGCAAAAGCACACTACTGAAATACAGCAATCTGCATCCATCAACAGTATCCAGTATGATTTTGCCCTTGACACAGCAGCTCTATACTTCACAGGATTATGTCTGAACAAATTTCAATATCACAGTAGTCACACTACCAAAGGACACCAAAAAAAGTCTAAAAATCCTGATATTCAAATGAAAAAATAACCCCATTCATCCCAGCAACAAAAATCTACAAATAGGACCAGCAAGAGGCAAGGAACTTCATGAGCCCCCGCCAATGTGGGGGCTCATGAAGTTCTTTGCCTCTTGCAGTTGGGTGGTGTTCACATTTTCACAGAATAATCCACCTGTCCAAGCAACCCTGATAAAAGAACCGCATGAGCTCTTCCATACACTGGTACTCATTAGGTTGTCTCTGAAACAGAACATTGCTACTGTGTTTGTATTTTTATAGCAGAGAAGATTGAAGATAATTGTACTGTCTAAATATTATCATCCTTTAGCTGTTGGTAGCGCTGTTTGTCGCAATAATTCATGCAGGGATTATTGTGACAAAATGCGCTGACAGCCAAAGGGTTAACCTCCTTGTGCATTAGTGTAAAACAGTTCTGGTGACTGCGTGCAGAATGGGGTCAATAATGCTTAGCTTACCTTTTCGCTTCCTGAAGGGCATCGTGTTGCAACTGAGCTTGCCGCGCTGGTTGGTACACCTCACGATAACACTTGGAGCAGAAGTTCTGCCATGCCGGGTTGCCATAGTAGCCACACCCATTCTTGCACAGTAGGTCTGCCTCATCAATGTGGAGTTTGTTCTTCTTGCCACCAGTTGCAAGAGCCGTCGTCATGTTGGTGGATTGCTGGGTCAAATTGTCAAGAGTATGAATCCGTCTGAAAACTGTTCAGCTCACCTGTTTGATTTAAAAAGCTGTCACTGAACACCTCACTTCATTCCTGACATTCCAATCCCGCCATGCATGCAAATGTCAATACTTTACAGATGAAATTGCCTGAAAGTGCACATCTGAAATGCCAAGTCTGTAGACTGCTTCACAGTGTTACCGTTAACCCGTTATCATAAAACAACTTTCCTTAATGATTGCACTGCCCCTTGCTTTATTTAACCTAGACAAACAACAGTCAACAGTTTTGAATTTTAAACAGAAATCTGACTTGCACAGTCTTCAGTCTGCTTTGCTGTTTTGAAATAACATTTTGATTGATGTCAGTTCATCAATAATTCTGCACCATTCTGCATTTTGACCTGGCCATCAGTTGAAGCGTGACATCTCAGAATCCATCATCTGAAATACAATGAGTAAATTTATGAAATACATCGGGAAATATGAACTGCTGCTGTACTGATCATTCATGAAGTGATTTACCTGGTATTGCTTCCTATAAATCCATCAATGTATTAAACTGAATCAGTGAATGTATTAATTAATAATAAAATACAGTCAACTCTTACAACAGCATGAAGTTTTCAGATAAAATAATTCATGACAGCTGCATTACACACACCACTTTCTCTGTCAGTTTATTTCAAGGCACTATTAATTGATGATAATGTTATCAACTTGATGTAATTAATTATTTATAAACAACACAATTTTCCTTTGCATACCCTGCAGCAAATCTATCCTATTTTTAATTTTATGTTGTATCCGATATCAGCTGAGTAATTAAAACTGGATACCATAGCCCTTCAGTTTGAGAGATAGCAGAGCCACTCTCAGTCAGCAAGAGCAATAGACCCTAATGAGTCCCTGCAACTGCAGAGGCTCAGGAGAGTCTATGTCTCTTGCAGATGGAGGGAGGGATGAGTGCAGCAAGTGTAGACCATGAAGTTACACAGAAAAGTATTGATTTTTACAACACATCTAATTCCTGCGCAGCTGCTGTTGTGGCAATGAACGCCAAAGGGCATTGATTCGACAATAGCTTAAAAAAGTAACACAGGTGTGTAATATCTAAACAATACCAACATGCAAACATGTTACAATTGTGACATGTACTGTAAGCTTGACACGCAAAATAGATACCACACATTTGCTCATGTCATGGTATATGTATTGTGAGTTTTACTGGATGAAACATTGACCAACCTGAGTACATATAAATGGTGTGTATTCCTGGTGAGGGGTGTGTGTGTGTGTGTGTGTGTGAGAGAGTGTGTGTACATTCATGTGTGTGTTTTAGAATTAGTTTAACTCATTCAGCCTGATGCACGTATTTCCCAAATTTTGGAGGCATCATCTAACGACTATATAATGCACTTTTTGCAGGAGATGGATCGACCATAATAATTCAAGGGTAGTGCCAGATTAGCTTGGCGCCGACAGGCGCCAAGCTAATCTGGCACTACCCTTGAATTATCATGGTCGATCCATCTCCTGCTGTAGTGCATCAGGGCTGAATGGGTTAACATAAACAGTTTTAGAAGAGGGGATTTATATGGTGATTCCCTGTGATTGCGTGAGGGTGTGTTTGTGTGTGTACATTGTGTAAAATAATAAAATTGTATCTGTATTTTGTGGTGAAAGAAAGCGGAGCCAAGTCCTGGCTAGCTTAATAATAATAAATAATAATACAGCACATGTCTATAGTGTCCTTCCCAACTTACGCAGGCTCGGAACGCTTTACAAATAATTATAAACACACACAATACACTACAAATCACAACAACAAAAACAGTTCAAGCATATTAACCACAGTATTTTACATAACAAACACATTCTGTTTACAGTAACACCATCCAAAAATCACATGATGGGAAGCAAAGGAAAATTAACACTGATTTGATGCCAAATTAAAAAGACGCGTTTTCAGGTTGGTTTTGACTTACAGGCCAAGTGTTCTTTCTGGTTTACAAATGTACATATATATTTACACGCGATGTGACAATGATTACAACAAGCTCGTTACACACATGTGAATTATTATTATGTTGTAATTTCGGGCTCTGAAAATCGGCCGAGTAGTAATAGTATAAAACAATTCTATTTTCTCATTCTCTATCAAGAAGTGGTAACATCACTGCTACCAGGAACATCATCATTTGTGATGCCTCGTACATCAAGTAAAGTAAAAAGGGGTGCAACTACTTACGTATATTTTATCTAGAAATACAAGGCATTTAAAAACTTACCTAGAACGAAGAATATTTTCGCGTTATCAATACCTATTCCCTGTCATAAGACCCCTTGGGTCATAAGATTTGTAAATGAGGTCAGCCATTATAAAAGCTATACGCGTTAGTTTCGAACGTTCTTCGCAAGCTCTTGAATTTTTTTTTTTAATTTCAACTTGTCTTTTTAAATTCATGGAAAATCTACATTAGCATACATATAAGTTGATAAATGCATGAACATAGTCACGTTCTACAGAATGACATCTTTAATTATAACGTTATAGCTCTGTCTCCTTAGGGCGTCGTCTGCTACGAAACTTACTCAAGTGTCCGGGTGCTGTTATCAATGTTTCATTGTTCTTTTTATCACAGTCGCCATAAGGGCATGCTATAATGCGATAAGTATATTTTCGCACATTTTATGCTTGCTATCATCAACCATAAAAGATAGGCAATTTTCACATGGAGATAAAGAAAAGGGGACAAACAGAAATGTCGACAGAGGCCGACGAAACTTCACCATTGAAGAAAGGTAGGCGCCACGGACCTTTATTACTGGATGGCTGTCTGCTCCCGCTCTCTCTCATACCTCCTTACCGCGAGTGAGGAAAAAGGTCAAACTTCAAGGCCAAGGGACTCCGAACTTCCGTTTTCAGTTTAAACATGGCTACGCAGTTCAATGTTGACGAGATCCTTGAGGTAAATCCCAGCGTTTTATAATACAACTACTTATTTTACGAACGAAAGATCTGTAGAATCATTAACTTTAATTGTAACTAAGACATTTCCTGTTTTTCTTGAGGAAGTTTTTTATTTATTTATTTATATTTTAACGACCCAAACTGACGAGTGGTAAGTTTGTTGCAGAGCGGTCGGGAATGCAATGCTTATCGATTGACGGACTTTCAAAATGACTGAGAAATGTAATTAGAGATGTGAAATATGCAGATAGCCCAATGAAATAAAGTAGAGACTTATTGTTCATGTGTTACTTTTGTCCAGAGTGAAGTCATGTGTGGTGAACCGGTTTCAGATGAGGCAAATCAGGAGAGTCCACTGACAGAGGTGAGCTTTGGTATCGATATCTTGCCATACGAGTGAGAAAGAGCCAGGTGATAATTGAGAGAAAAAAAAGAGTGACTGTAATAATTTAACTATTTGTAGATTCCAGGTGTGTGTAAAAACAATAATAATTAAACAAAAGAAGGAAAATATGTGCTTTCTCTAAAAAGGAGACCCTCCCCCCCCCCCTCCATACACATGTTTTTAACAGGTTAAAATAATGGATCACCAAATTGTATTAAATCAGGACCAATCCAACCGCTGTGTGTAGGTGCATTTGTAATACTAAATTGTGACCACTTATGTTTCAGCTCAACATGCAAGACATAGACCGCGCATGTTGGTTCCTGGCTAACAACTGTATATCGATCAATGCAAAGGAATTTTTCAAAACTGCATCTAGTAAGTACAGTGGAATGTATGCATTTTTACACCCAAATGGACGAGCCAATGTAATTGTTAATACATAGAAGAGTTTTAATGTGCCAGCTACCCATTTCCTTCCCTATCTTGATATTTGAAAAGAAGCGTATGCTTGGAAATAAAATGGATACATTACCATTAGTAATGCACATGATAGTGATGTTTCCTGGTTATTATGGCTGGTTTGTTTGTTTTATGTGTTCGAGTTAAGTGATGTGTTGATAAATTCAGGATTACTATATGATTTGGAGATGAACATCTGTGTGGTGGTGGGAATGTTTTTTTTTTGTTATTGTAATGTGATGTGTGTGCTTGAGTCAAATGTTTAAGTGCAATAAATATGTATAAATATTTGTATAATAGGTATAAATGTTTAAGTGCATTAAATATGTGCTACACTGACACATCTTACTTTAACTTATAATTTATTTTAGGATCAAGCGTTTTGGAAAAGACCGCATTTTTGAACACGTCTGGTTGCAAGGAGCAAGTTTCCAACCACAGCAAGGGAGAAGGCATGGACAAAATTCAATGCGGCTTACCAAGACCACATGTTATCTGTCACATCTTTGACCGGATCTGTTCAAGCGTCGATGTGGCTGTGCCTCCAACTGTTTCAACAGTTGCTAGATGACAACTACCCAATCTCATCTGTGCAGTCAGAAGATGCTGCACTCCATGATTTAGATGTCCCGCTCTCAGATGATATGAAAGATATTATCTACCATATTGGTGGAAGCATTGTGCAGAAATTGAAACAGAGGTATCTGCGTTTGAAAGACAGTGCGCAGAAAGAGGAGAGGCTGCAGTGCCTGAGGAAGTTCAGCCAAGAGGAAGACCAGGCAAGCGTACTGACATCAGCCCTTAACCGAGGAGGATTGATTTTCCTTAGACAAACACCAAAAGAATTCTTTGTCTTTTTGGAGAAGAAAGTGTGCCTCCTGTTCAGCAAGAATGAGAGCAGCTCCAGTCAGAATTTCAGCACTATGTGCTGCCAAGATCAAAACATTTTGGCAGCATACACAGAGATGACCTCTGATTGCGACGTTGGTGATGAAAGCAAGGAGGCTGTATGTTTATCTATTATGCAGCTTTTCTTCAAAATTCGAATACATCATGAATGCAAGAAGTACATGGAGAAAGTGAAGTCGACAACCGCTGTGTCCGCCAAAGGCCTGAGGAAAGGTCTTAAACTAGAGCCTTCGAAGAAATAGGCTGAATCTTTTGTGAAACCATGTATGTATTCACTGGTAATTTACTACTACTACTGTTTTATCATGTATTGGAATTCCATCTGGTGAAATAATGAGCTCTAGCCTTGAATTTAGCCTTGATGGCATACCTGACTGTGCCAATATTATGTTCTTTTATAATACAGTAGTAATACTAGTATTACACACTTTCTCGCGACTGTGCCAATATTTAATGTTAAATTATCCCTCTTGGTTTGTTTTATACTTTGATGCATTAATATAATAGTAACATCAACTGATCTTGGTTTGTTTTATACTTTGATGCATTAATATAATAGTAACATCAACTGATCTTGGTTTGTTTTAGACCTTGATGCATTCATATAATAGTAACATCAACTGATCTTGGTTTGTTTTATACCTTGATGCATTCATATAATAGAAACATCAACTGATCTTGGTTTGTTTTATACCTTGATGCATTCATATAATAGAAACATCAACTGATCTTGGTTTGTTTTATACTTTGATGCATTAATATAATAGTAACATCAACTGATCTTGGTTTGTTTTATACTTTGATGCATTAATATAATAATAACATCAACTGATCTTGGTTTGTTTTATACTTTGATGCATTAATATAATAGTAACATCAACTGATCTTGGTTTGTTTTATACTTTGATGCATTAATAGTAACATCAACTGATCTTGGTTTGTTTTAAACTTTGATGCATTAATATAATAGTAACATCAACTGATCTTGGTTTGTTTTATACTTTGATGCATTAATATAATAGTAACATCCACTGATCTTGGTTTTGATTTGGCTCCTTAGGAGTCCATAAATCAAACTTGAAATTTGAGTTCCTTGGTAATCCACTCAGGCCTAGACTTGGATCTACACTTCATGTATACCTGACTCGTGTTCTTTGGTATTACAAACTCAGACATTGGAGTCTTGTGTGTAGTCTTGATGTATATATGACTGCGACAGTTTTATGTTCTTTGGCATTTCAAACTCAGTCCTAGTCTTGATGTATATATGACTGCGACAGTTTTATGTTCTTTGGTATTTCAAACTCAGTCCTAGTCTTGATGTATATATGACTGCGACAGTTTTTATGTTCTTTGGTATTTCAAAATCAGGCCTAGTCTTGATGTATTATATGACTGCGACAGTATTAGGCCCCCCAAAATAATATGTCTGTTTACAGTAACATAGGGAAGAAAAAAACGTTTTTCACCTTTGGTGAGATTTTTGTTGGCTTTTTTCCAATTTTTTAACCAGACGATGCCAAAAGTTTAGGATTGGGCCCAAAAAATTGGGTTGGTTGGGATACAATAAACAGACATTTTTTTGGGGGGGCCTTATGTTCTTTGGTATTACAAACTCAGCCCTAGTCTTGATGTACATATGACTGCGACAGTATTGTTCTTTCGTATTACAAACTCGGTCTAGTCTTGGGTCTAGTTTTCATGTATACATGACAGACAATATCCACAAATTATGTGATTTTTTTTCTTGAACAATTTTGTTGGAAAATAAACAGTGGTAATGTCAACCAATGTATTTTGATGTTTATATTGCATGATGAGAAATGACACACACACATACACAAAAGACCAACATCTGCTTACAGACAGGGCATTGTTTTTCACAAACGTCTCATAGAATATATCTTTCTTGATCACCATAAATGTACATGTTCGCTAATTTTTTAAAAAAATCTTCAACTAGGTAATACAATAAAATGCATATTCACATTCACCATTAATTTTTTTTTTTAAAGTAAATGTTATCATGAAGTGTCGCATTTTAATCCATAGTTGAACATTTGTCTATGAAGATTAAAAAAAAAAAAATTGCATACACAAAAGAACTGCTTGCGAGTTTGAAATTCGATCAGTGCAGGTGTAATACTTTTTGGTAGTGACAATATCTTCACACGTCAAAATGAAGTTGCAACGTTGCATAATGTTAATGATCATGACACCGATACAACCAAAATCTGCTTAAAGTCTACTTTTGTTTTCACAAACATCTCGTACAATATGCTTGCTGTTTTTCAATCAACATAGATGTACGTTACATAAATTTTTTAAAATGTCATCACGAAGTGTCACATTTTTATTCAATTAGTCAAAGAATAATTAAACACTCAAACCATTTAAAAATATTTCTAGATAACCACACACATTTACAATCCTATTTAGCTGTGGCCCGTTTCAGTTGTACACACAAACCAACACGTCTCTCTACTCACCATTAAAAAAATGTTAATGAATAAATATAAAAACAAAACAAAAACCACAAATAATATTGCTAATAATAAAAATAATAAATGACAATCTTTATTAGCGAGGGAACGAACCATGATCCTTTTAACTGAAGATAATGAAGAAAAAGAGTTATTCCTCGACTATTTCAACGTTTTTCCAAATATAATCTGGGAATACAAAAATATAAACATGACAACAGAGTAGCAGCAATAGTCCACAAGGAACAAACCTTTCACGGATGCATTCATAATTAATAGAACCATGAAGAACACACTGCCCACTGGGTACAAAAATATCCTGCATTTTTAACAATGGCACAAGATAATGAAAATATGAGCATTTCATAAATTCTCTCTTAGTAGTCAGCATGTCAATAAAATAAATTCTACACTATCGACACCGACGCCTTTCTCTCTGTATGTAAATAAGAGAACTATACTTTGAGACTGATATCGAACACAATGAGGCATGTCTCGAAAGCATAGTTTAATGAAACAGCAAAAAATGTAGGGGTCAGTCCCACATGACACTCAGTTATTTCTGGGTTTCTTCTTCAGAGGGCTGCTCGAGATAGTCACGGGAGGTCGCTGGTGGTTGTTTCCTTTGACGTTGCCCTGTGGCGTGATGGTCAGTGCCAGCTGGCGCTGAAGCCTTATCGAATTCTCCTGGTAGGCGAACTGAAGCAAGTTGGGATTTTCAGCTGTTCTACCCATGGCTCTGTGGCGACCAAAATGTTCCTCTATGGGGTCCTGGCAAAACTTGTTTGACAGAACAAATTCAACCCCATTGGCCAGCATGAACTTGGTCGCCTCAACAAACCCATGAACTGTCATTACTAGGCCCCTGTACGTCTGAAATGACAAAAACATCTTGGCCCTCTCAGCACGGGTGAAGGGCCCGGGCCTGTTCTCCACAGAAGATCGCCACTCCTCGAGGAACTGCAGGAATTCTGTTTGTAAATAATTAAATCGAGGATCATCTACCTGGGTATAAGCACTCAGGTCAGGTTTTCTCTTTCTCTCTGCTTCCAAAAGGTGTCTCGAGTTCAAACAGTCAAAGAATCGATCCATGTGGAGGATGAACTTTGCCATCTCCTGTCTGTCAGGCCCCCCAAATTGTTGCATGATGCGCCCAACTCGCTCACTCAGTGCCTGTGCAGCCAGACGGACATTCATGACTGAGTGTGGACTCAGGTGTACATGCTGCAGCGTGAGGCGAGTGCGTGCCAGGCCCCTCTGCATATCGGCGTGGTACAAGTCAGCAATGTGCCGCCACAGCATGTACTCCCCATCCTTCCAAAGCAGTCTTGTAGTGGATCCCTCTGCGCTGCTGACCAGATTGTTGCGAACTGTCTTGATGAGGTGGGGAGGGTCACTGATGAAATAGATCCACCTATCTGGGGCAAAGAAATTGAGTGTTTTAAAACATATTTCCTCCTGCCTGCCGTGCATTTGATACAGACGCTGATTGGCTGGTGCCTTGTCACTGGTGCTGACGATGACTTGGAGGCCAGCATCTTCAAGACGGCCAACTGCATTCCAAAACAAGGGATACAACTGGTCAGATGTTGCTGTTCTGGTAGGGAATAATCCCAAACTCATCTTTAATGTAGAGTTTACCCCCACAACATAAAAGACAAGGGCATGAGAAGCAAGTTTCTTTGGTCTGCATTCAAAATCCCATTCGTCCTTGCTGTTTATGAAGCCCACCAATTCCCCCATGCGATTGTCGAAGACAAGATCGGATTTAATTGACATCTCGTCGTGTAAAAGAACGACAAACCGTTGATTTGCTGGCAGGCGCTCTGCAATACGCTTTAATTCTTCCCAGACTTCTGGCTGAAATCCTTGCTGTGGATGTACAGCTGATGTGTACTCTCGCAAGGTGCTCTTACCTGGTAGCTTCAAGATGCCAGTCTTTCTGAGAGTTTCATAAGCCGTCTCACTCTTGGAGTGGATGAGGATGGCAAGTCGGATCATCATGGGATGCCATCTCATTCCATGTTCTTTGGTAAGGAAGGCCTTTTGTTGCTCCTCCCAAAACAACTTTTGAAGGGGATTGTTTAAGTTCCCCATCACCCCCTGTTGCAGGTCACGATGCAAATCCTCTGACAATACAACAGAGTCATTAGCAAGTTTAGACTTAAATTTCTCAAGTTCCTTTTGTAGAGTATTGTTCTGTCTTCTCGCATGTTTTAGTGCTTCTTTCAGCTTATTGTTGTGAAGCGATTGGAGAGAGTCATTTGGTTTCAGTGGCTGCATCATCCTGCTCTCATGCCTCTTCTTTTTTTCCATCAATAGAGCTTCAGCTTGATGGCATGGTCTGCACCACTCTCCTTTGTTCTCTGGCTGATACAGAAGCTGGCAGTGGATGGATCTTACACATGAAGTATGTTGCATCGCCCCGTTGACCACCAAGTACTGAATGTGCTGGTAATATGATGTCTTGCTATCAGGTGGCCCCGCAAACTGTTGCAGCGGTGCTGATGTGATGCCTGTGCACACATCCATGGCCTGCAGCTCTCTCAGAAAAGCACTAAGTTTCTTGCCTTCAAGGTCAGCTCCCAAGTGGGCTGCAGGAATACCAATAACCTGCAGAACAAAAATAAACATAATTAGTTAAATTTGCAGCAACACAGCATATTAATTTTTACCATAGCCACCACGGCTTATCCAAATCACTCTAAGTACCTTTTAATTTTTAGTGAACCGCGTTCCGTTAGCCCTTATTTTGGTTCTTCCATGCATTTTATGCTTAATAATGGCACTATTTATTTTAACAAATCCAAAGAAGACAGATTTCAAGTTTGGAAAAAAGGAATCCAGACATGATTTCCAGATCTTTTAATCTTCAATCAAATTTTCCAAGATCACTATAATTTCAATTATACATTTAATTTGTTTAGCACCATTTCAATACAATAGTGCTCAAAGCACTTATACACACTCACGCAATTTAAGACAATATGTAGAAATTATATCACGATATAACACTTTGGCTTAAAATAAATAATAAAAAACAACATTGCAACATTTTAATTTTGATACTGTAACAGAAATTTATTTTGGTTCATGTCACAAAAAAAGCTGCATAAAAATAAAAATAAAAAATTTAAAAATATAAAAATAATCTACAAGCACAAACAGAAAAAGAAGGGAACAAAGAGGCGCACGCTCGTCATTTTCAAGCACAAAATCAATGACTACTTGATTCTGTAAAAAAAAAAAATAAAAGACAGAAATAGCATTCAAGAACAATGATTGTAACATACCTTCACATTTGCAAGAAGGTGTGGGGTTCCCATGCTGACAACTATCCTCCACTGGTTTTTCTCTGATGGCAGTCCAATCTGCAGTGATGACGGTGTGCTTTCCATCATCACCCACCCTGGTGGCAAAGTCTTTCTTGCATCTCTTTGTACATCTTCAAAGGTTCGGTAGCAAATTCTTACTGGCACAGGAGGTGGCTCTCGTGCAGTCTGTAAAAAACAAAAGTATATCACACCTATCACACATACACATATTATACACACACACACACACACACACACACACACACACACACACACATCTATATGCATTTCTGCTCAACTACACATTCACCCAGGCAAACTGTATTGTCAGTTTGATTTTGTTTTTTACTAGATACAATTTCGTACCAAGTGCTGTGTACTTCTTGTATGAAGTTTTAATTTTCATTCACACTTTTGAACTAAAGCAGTTTGTTTTGGATGCTTTTACTAAAATGTTGATGAAAGTTATGAAAAACGCATGATCAAAATAAAGTTAGCAGAAAATTGAGAAATACAAACTTGCGGCCAACAATAAAATTAATGTCTACTACTTACTGGCTCTGGCCTCATAGTTTTGCTTGTTTCGATGGATTTTCTTGGCATCCAGTGAAGCGGCATACTACCGGGAACAAGTCCTGTGCACCTGCCTGTTGGCCCTGCAAAATTTGTACACTGAACATAAATATCTGCATTTATCATGATGAGACAGAAACTTGTAAGTTACCACACAGTATCGTTATTGTCTAAAACTACAAGAAAATTTAGTTAGGCCTACAGAGTTAAAGGTGCACAATAAAATTTTAAAACAGATGAATACAAAATCTGTTAAAGTATACGATCTAATATATAAAATAGATATAATTTAATTATTGAAATTTGCGCATTGCTGGTCCCGTACACTAACGACATTACGGTAACAAACAACACTGGAAAGTAACAGACCGGTCAGACCACTCACTCCGGCACACCGCATAAAGAGATTAAAGCTCCGTATTAAAAGCTAATATTACATGAATAATAACACGAAAACATGTGCAAGCATTTCATCAAACTTACCTCGTTTCAAACAGTTCTCATCAAAGTGACGAGAGCAGATCAATGCCTTATCTGCATTGAAACTTGTGTCGCAACGGTTGATGGCTTGTATCAAATCACTTCGCCATTTGTTAATGTCTGAATTTTTCCCAGCCTTCGGGATGGACAAAAACGACAACCCCCTGCATTTTCCGGCTGTTGTATGACAGCCCACAACGCAGCAATTCCGGTTAGATCGCATCGCCATTTTCATGCACGAAATTACGCCACAAAATAATAACTGGAAACTTTCGCCAAACTTGCAAAGATGCCACCGGAAGTAACTGATCCCTTGTCTGCAAGTTTGACCTTAGACCCATACTATTTCGACCTTGACCCCAAGACAGCCATCCAGGGAATAAAGGTCCGTGGTAGGCGCTGTGTTCCAGGAAAAGTAGAACGGGATGTGTTACAGAAAAATACGATTAAGTGTTTAGTCTAATCTCATAAAAACCTGAATTGCATTTGCCGTGGAGACTTCTGTGTTTTAACCCATATCATACTGAGGTTAAAAGCTTCAAATTTGTGCACTGCCATTTGCAAGCTACATTATAGTACTTACAGATAAGGATATAGACCAATGGCTTTAGTTCAAGGGTAGTCAGAATAGCTTGGCGCCTGAGGCGCCAAGCTATTCTGGCACTACCCTTGAACTATTTTAGTCAAACTTATTTCACACACTGGTGTATTCCGAATGATAAGGGTTAAGCAGCTTGGCACGTCAAATATTCAGTTGTTAGACGCAGATTTTTTTCTAAAACTACATTATATGTATGTATGAGGCCAAAGCCTGCACATGTCATTATGTATAGTATTCTGTAGTGTACATACCAACACATTCATTTACGCGAGTGCCGCTTGCACACTAATTGTATTGATTTCAAGATGAAGGAAAAGCAAGTGGTGCCGTACGGTCGAGGGCCACACCATGTAGCCGAGCTCAGGCACCAATACAATGCTGTATGCGCCCTGCCATGTGGGTTCCAGGACTCAACAGGTTGCACAGCCATAGAGAAGTGTAAGAGCTGACTCTTGTATTCCCATTTAGCTCAGACACACAGCAGCAGGAGATAGATGGATCATGATAATTCAAGGGTGGTGTTTAGATTAACTTGGCGCCTGATGGCGCCAAGCTAATCTGGCACTACCCTTGAATTATATGGTCGATCCCTTTCCTGGAACTGGTACATAGTTAAGTGATGCCTCTGAAATTTGTAAATGTGGCTTTGGGGTTAAATGGGTTAATAGCCCAACAGTAGTGCTTGGAAATGATGTTGGCCACACTAAGTTTCCCCATGCACAGCTGGGCCTGAACTAACTGCAGCTGTCAGCCCAAGGACCTTTTTGCTTTCTGGATGATAAACTTATGGTATGGTATGTCCGAGGCGCACATATCCATCTAATTAAAGATGCTCAAGGTGCCGCCGTAGGGATGGAAGCTGGAGCTTTGAAAGCCTGCTGCTACTAAGCACTACTTTATGTGCAAACCTGCACCCGGCTGTTAACTTCAGTGCATGTGAAATATTTCTGTTTCCATTTCACCGACCCTACCGGGCCTTCTCTTTTCGATTAGTGGTAATGGGATTTTTAACGTGCGCAATTGATGATTATGCGTGCTGTACACATGAAGGCGAGACAGACGCCATAAATCGAGTCTGTACGTAAATTTGACTCGATGGAAATGAGTCCACATCCCATTCCTGCCCACCAGGGGATTTGAACCTGGGATCTTACGACTGCCAGCGCAGTGTCTTATCCACTAAGCTGCGTCCCCATGTCACTTAGTGCCATTGAGCATAGCAATTCATCTTAAGTAGAAGTGCTTGATTAGCTTGGCACATGTGATCATGGCAGCCACACAGTAGTGCTTGTTGAGATGCTTAGCTCATCAAACACTACCTGAAAGCTTCCATCCGATGCCTTGCATGCTGTGGTTGGCAGATGATTTTAATAGCAGAAAATTATATATAAAACACGTTACAAAAAGTTAATTATATTTAAACAAATTAATTTTTATTACATCTTGCTGAAAGAACCATACATACATACATATATAAATAATAATTAAAGAGATAATTAGTAAGTAAATAAATAAGTACAGGAGGCACACCTAAATTATGTTGCTGAGATGGTGAATAATCAAAACTAAATTGATCAAAAATGTTATTAGAGTCAAACAATACCTGGCAGTTTTAGTCTTTTACCCAATGCGCACAAGGTCATCGGGCCGACTTGGCCGGCCATGTGCGGGCCTATGGTGGCCGACATCAGAATGTCCATCGGATGCGAATTGGGTAATTAGTCCTTTACAAGAAAGAGCACGGCAGATTGTTGTTAACTAAGTTGTGACGCTGTCTCTTTTTTATTGTCTGTTTTATTTGACGACTGTTGATATTGATGCTGTGTGAGTGCATCATTGTAAAAAATGCACCCCCTTTTGAATACAGTTGTTGCATGCACAAGGGGGTTAATTTTCGGTCTGTTCTGACCAGGTGGTGCTTGGAAACGTCCACGCCTCAACAAAATATGGAGAGTGTCAAGAGAGCCCTGGTCAAAGTGATTGCAAAGGACAAGTCCCACTCTGACTTCTATATCAACAAGGTCACATGTACACACACCCACATGCACCATGCATTTCACGCACATACACCGTGAAAACAGCATGTTATTGACAGTCAGAATATTTTCGTTCCAGTATATATTGTGATACAGTACATTCTTGTCATCTGTAATTTTGCTTAGTTTATTTTATCTTTTTGTCTATGCTTTTATTGGCAGAATTTGTAAATACTGTTGACTAATTTGACGCTAAATGGGAGAAAAATGTGCATGTTCTTGCATTTTTGTGCAAAAAGTTTGGGTTGCGTCCCTTACATTGTGAACTCTGCGTGCCTTCCACTGCCTGGGTTGACGCTGTCAGATCGTAATCCCTTCTGGCGGCACTGCTGAGAAAACTGAACATCATCCAGCTGCAAGAGACAAAGATCCATGAGTCCCTACAGTTGCTGGGGCTCAAGAGGATCGATGTCTCATAACTGACATTTTGTATCCATGATGAGTTTTGCGGTGGGAACTCAGTCGGCAGTGCCGGGCCGGATGGCCGGCGCTCGGCGGTGGTAGGACTCCGTTCGACTCCAGGCGGCCTGCGGACCGGCGGTCAAAATTTTCAGATCCCTCTATTCCGTGCGCCCGTTTTTGAAATCACCTGCGTGGTGGGCGAACGACGTTAAGCCTTGACCTTTGACGCTTAACTCATTCTACCCCAGACACACCACAGCAAGGTAAGGATCGACCATGATAGTTCAAGGGTGATGCCAGAATAGCTTGGCGCCTATGCGCCAAGCTATTCAGTCTGGCATCACCCTTGAACTATCATGGTCGATCTGTGTCCTGCACTGCAATGCGGTCTTCAGAGAATAACAGCAAAATTTGGGGCGGATTTCGGTCTTGCGGGGTAGAATGAGTTAACCCATTACATCCTGAGGACGATTTTGTTAAAACTTGCGTACTTGAGTATCCTATGACGGCTCACACTATAGGTTAGAGTAGATCAACCATCTTAGTTCAAGGGTCCCCACCCGGGTCTGCCCTGGGGGACTTGGGTGGGGTTACGTATTTTTTAGTTCCCAGGGTCACCCTGGTCAGCCCCACAGGGTGGGTTTTTCTCTCTATTCTGGGGCATGTGTTTCTGTCTACCCTTTGTCCATTCACCTGTATTTGCCTTTTTAAAACTCTCCCTACTGTCTGCACTGCCTGTAGCTCTTGATATTGGATGTGTGTTGCTAAATGGTCTTAGCTTTATTTAGGCCCCATGTGTTAGGTTTATTTAATGTATTTGACCGGCTGGTGACATACATTCAATGTTCTGTTTATTTTTTTTCACAAGCAGTGCAGGCACGTCCTGAGAAAGCCTTGTTGCTGTCGGGACGTTAAGCAATGTACAATCAATCAATCAATGTTTTTTCTCAACTTAACCTATGTGTCTTTAACGATGGTTCACCTACATACTCTAACCCAGGTTCAGGATCTAGTTCTGTTCTAGACCTCACTGTGTGTGATCCTTCTCTCATGCTGGACTTTGACTGGAAGGTTCACGATGACCTGTGTGGTAGTGACCACTTCCCAGTAGTCCTGTCATCGGTCAGCTGTGGGGAGGATCCGCCGGTGGGGCGCTGGAATCTTAAGAAAGCTAACTGGCCTCTGTTCGCCTCCCTCTGTCAGTCTCGTATTACAGAGGAGGTGGTCATGTCATCTGAAGAACCTATTTCTTCTTTTACTGCCCCACCCGGGTCTGCCCTGGGGGAACCCCCACCCGGGTCTGCCCTGGGGGACTTGGGTGGGGTTAGGTATTTTTTAGTTCCCAGGGTCACCCTGGTCAGCCCCACAGGGTGGGTTTTTTTCTCTATTCTGGGGCATGTGTTTCTGTCTACCCTTTGTCCATTCACCTGTATTTGCCTTTTTTAAACTCTCCCTACTGTCTGCACTGCCTGTGGCTCTTGATATTGGATGTGTGTTGCTAGGTGGTCTTGGCTTTATTTGGGCCTCATGTGTTAGGTTTACTTAGTGTATTTGACCGGCTGGCGACATACATTCAATGTTCTGTTTATTTATTTATTTTTTTTCACAAGCAGTGCAGGCACGTCCTGAGAAAGCCTTGTTGCTGTCGGGACGTTAAGCAGTGTACAATCAATCAACAATCAATCTTAGTTCAAGGGTGGTGCCGCCTAGTAGCTTGGCGCCTCAGGCACCACCCTTGAACTCTCACAGTCAATTTTATTTCTTGCAATAGTGTATCAGGATGAAAAGGGTTAACGTTTCATAGTCTTTGGACGACTCAACTCGGCCGAATAAAATGCCGGATCAGCGGATGACTACATTCGTGTCCGGCCCCGAGTATACTCGTGGCCCGACATTTCTCTTACACGTCCGGCCACGAGTTAATTCGTTGCCCAATTAACATTTATTAAATTAAAATTGAAATCAATTAAAATATCTCATTTAAAAACCTTTTCAGGTCTGCATAATTTACATATCCCATTTAGTGAAAGTATACAAAGTTTCACCTCATTCAATACATTTTTATATTTTTTGTGATTTCAAAAAAATGTAAAGTGACAAGTTTTTAGTAAAAAAAAAAAAAAAATTGGACCAAGCATAGACCAAAAACAAACATGGACAGGAATGGGTTAACATACTGACCGAAGGGCAGTGAGTTAAACGTGCAAGTTTTTACCATTGGGAGCCGTCATTTGACACTTTGTTTTGGGAGATGGTTCGACCGTGATAGGTCAAGAATGCAATGATGATGGTTTAGATTCTTTGTACTGACTCAAATTAACTTAGTGACTCCGCCAGTACTACACATACACACACATGTATTTGAGTGGCGACTTTCTGCAGGTATTCATGTTTTTGTAAGCAAGACAGGTGTAGATTCGGCGGTTGGGGGGGGGGGGGGGGGGAGGGGCTGTCTTGCCAGCGTTCACGCTGACGCCCGATTTATGCATCTTGCATCAATATTTGACCTGTGTACTGCACTATTAACTCATTCGAGACGTGCCGCCTCCGGATACGCGGCGTAAGCCGCGTATCCGGAGGCGGCACGTCTCGAATGAGTTAACCCTTTTCGCCCCGACGCACTACGACAGCAGGAGATGGCTCGACCGTGATAATTTAAGGGTAGTGCCAGGTTAGCTTGACGCCAGGCCGTCAGGCGCCAAGCTAATCTGCCTCTGGCACTACCCTTGAATTATCACGGCCGAGCCATCTCGTGCAACTGGTACATAGTCGTTAGGTGACACCTCCAGTCTCGCGCTACCCTTGAATTGTCATGGTCGACCCATCTCCTGCGACGGGTATATAGTTGTTTGGTGACCGCCTCCGAACTTTGGGAATTTGTGTGGCCTTGGGGCCAAATGAATTAATGTTTGATTATTTTTGAAATTCTGTTTTTCTTGGCGGACAGGCTGAGAACGCCTTCATTCAGATCTTCGTGTTCACGCGAGCTGAGTGGCTGGACGTGATCGAGATGCACTTTGAAGACAGCCGGATCAAGGTACGGTCTGATGTCTCTCCGCCTCACAAAAAACGTACACTGACTGTCTCTGTACTTCCCTCCTCTTAACGCCTTGACTGCTGAGAAAAACTGAACGCGATCTAACTACAAGAGGCATAGATCCTCATAAGCCCCCGCGACGGCGGGGGCTCATGAGGATCTGTGCCTCTTGCCGCGACCACCAGTATGTGTCCATGTTCTTTGGACAGTTGTGGCTTTTAGTCGATCAGTGAGCACAGGTTTCAAAAACGAAATGTACGTCCGTTGGCAGGACATGGGGTTAAAGCTGACTATGAGAGGTATCACGATTCACGAAGAGCAAGTAGGTCTTGGAAATTAAAGTTTGTTTCTTTCTGTACCTTTTTTGAATTTTTTTTTTTTTTTTTTTTTTTTTTACTGGAAACTGTAGTAAACTGTTTTCCAAGACCTGCAGCAAATGGCGTACTTGTTTGTTTTATCTTGGCCGCCGTGAGATGGTTTTAGTCGCCTGCTCGGCGTTAAACCCAACTAACTAACTAACTATTTATTTTGAAATAGTAATAAATTGTGTTGTAAATTATGGCTTTTCTAAGCGTGTTTTCTTCTTCGTTATGGTTCTTCTCTGTATTCTCCTTGTTCTTCCGAAGTGTATGTCTGTCTTTTTGGTTATTTCCTCGCAAACAACGGAGGGCAGCGCTTGGACCTTGGTCTCAAAAGGCTAACCCCTTCACAGCTGAGAAAAATGTAATGGATCCAGCTGCAAGAGGCGTAGATCCTCATAAGCCCCCGCAGTGCGGGGGCTCATGAGGATCTATGCATCTTGCTGACACCACATTGTATCCATGTTCTCAGTTTGGAGGACAGGTTCTCTTTAGCGTTGAACTAACAAAGATTTCACAATACAGTCTGCGTGGACTGACGGTTGCAGGGGTTAACCCTCTCAGCAGTGACAAATAATAAAAGTAATAATAATATTTATGATAACTGTCATTATAGTAGACGGATAGACTGACCGTGAGAGTTTAAGGGTGGTGCCAGAGTAGCTTGTCGCCTGATTTGAATTTTTTTTTTCGGGGGTGGGGGGGTGGGTGGGTGGGGGGGGGGGGGATGGAAAATTAAATTTGTTGATGGACTTTATCTTTATAACATGTCGACTTTACCTTTATATACGTACTCCTAACATGAAGTGTTTCTTTTATTTTTACAGATTTCTTCATTTTCAAGTGGATTTTTGCCGCTTTTCTTACCTGGTGCCTGCTTGCTGAACATGGTATATGTGCAACTGTATATTTATTTGTTTACTTGTTTATTTATTTGTTATTTATTTATTTATTATTTTTTTCAATTTTAATTCATTAATTAATTAATTTATTTATAAGTTATAATCAGTCTTGAACCCATCAATTATTCAATCATTCAGTCACTCGTTCACTCAGTCAGTCAGTCAGTCAGTTTATCAATCGATCGATCAGTCATTAAAGTAAAGTTGAGTTGAGCTGAGCTGAGTTTAATTAATTAATTAAAAAGAATAATAATGTATTAATTGATTTGTGTATGCGTGCGTTTTTGACGTGACAGGTGTTTTTCTGGGTGCCGTTTCTTGACGGGGGGATGAATGAAAAGCGACTCCGCTGGCTGCACACCCAGATGGACGTCCCTACAGCGCGCACTGCAGCCTAGAGACGACAAGAAACAGCAACCACAACAAGAAGAAACAACAATAACATCAAGAAACAACAACAACAGAAAGAAACCGCAGCAACATGACAAATACAATAGTTCGTCATTATAGCCAGCACCTCTGTTAGAAATTCCACTCCCGTCTCATCCAGCCCCTAAGGTTTGCAAGTGGCATAGATTCTCATGAGCGGCCCCTGCAACTGCAGGGGCTCATGATAAAATATGTCTCTTGCTCGAAGATATCACCTTTTTATATCACCAGTGTAAGATATGTCTCTTTGCCAGAGGAAAGATTCTTTTATGTACCGTGCGTGGTTGTCCTTAATTATCATCATGGCTCTTGCCAAAGACGCATTTAATTGTATTGTCGAGGAATTGTACTGTATTGCTATTATTTGTATGAATCGGCACATCATATCCGCTGTGTACTGCCTGTGCGATTTTGTAGGCCTACATTCCATTGTGATATGAAATTTGTATCAGAAAGTATTTTTCTGTAACTTTTTTTTGTCGATATTATTAAAACGTTTGCCATTGTGTGTGCCTATGTGTGTGTGTGTGTGTGTGTGTGTGTGTGTGTGTGTGTGTGTGTGTGTGTGTGTGTGTGTGTGTGTGTGCGTCGTGTATGTGTCCCTGCGTGCGTGATCGTGTAGGAGTGTGAGAGTGGTGTGTTTGTTTGCTTAGTTTATTTATTTATTTTTTAAATATTTATTTTTAATACTAATTAATATATTAATTTATTTAATGATTGAGTGAATGATTTATTGTGGGGGAGAAGGGGGGGGGAGATGGTGGTAGTTCTGTAAGGGCGTAACATTTTTTCCCCCGCAGATAGTGCGAAAAGCACAGGTGAAGCAGATGATAGTTGTGTGTATTGTACGCCTGTATTTCGTTATTAACCCATTCAGCCCTGACGCACTACAGCAGGAGATGGGTCAACCATGATAATTCAAGGGTAGTGCCAGATTAGCTTGGCGCCTGTCAGCGCCAAGCTAATCTGGCACTACCCTTTTGAATTATCATGGTCGATCCATCTCCTGCAACAGGTGCACAGTCGTTAGATGATGCCTCCAAAATTTGGGAAATACGTGCGTCGGGCTGAATGAGTTAAACATTCTCAAGAGGCTGTTAGTGAGGTTTGGTTTGCAGCGAACGACTCGCAACAAGTGAAATCACAGCGGATAACCAGCGGGTACTTCACACGTAGACAACACTCAAAACCTCTCCAAGAGGCATAGATCCTCATGAGCCCGAAGTGCTCATGAGTATCTAAGCCTCTTGGAGATGTTTTGAGTGCTGTCTCTGCTTATGGTACCAGCCTGCTCGCGTTTGTTGTTGCGTGTCGTTCGTTGCAAAGGAAACCTCTCTGTTCTTGTCTCTTGCACGTCCAGAATCAAAGCAGCTCACATTTTTAGGTACGAAATGTGAATGGACCCTGATATGTCAAGGGCGGTGCTTGATCAGCTTGGCGCAAGGGTGATCGGGCATTACCCTTGAACTGTCGTCATGACAGTAGTGAAGTTTCGTTTGCAACGAACGACTCGCAACAACGAACGTCTCTCAACAACGAACGACTCGCAACAACGAACGTCTCGCAACAACGAACGACTCGCAACAACGAGCGACTCGCAACAACGAGCGACTCGCAACAACGAGCGACTCGCAACAACGAACGACTCGCAACAACGAGCGACTCGCAACAACGAGCGACTCGCAACAACGAACGACTCGCAACAACGAGCGACTCGCAACAACGAGCGACTCGCAACAACGAGCGACTCGCAACAACGAGCGACTCGCAACAACGAGCGTCTCGCAACAACGAGCGTCTCGCAACAACGAACGTCTCGCAACAACGAACGACTCGCAACAACGAACGTCTCGCAACAACGAGCGACTCGCAACAACGAGCGACTCGCAACAACGAACGACTTGCAACAACGAGCAACTCGCAACAACGAGCGACTCGCAACAACGAACGACTCGCAACAACGAGCGACTCGCAACAACGAGCGACTGGCAACAACGAGCGACTCGCAACAACGAGCGACTCGCAACAACGAGCGACTCGCAACAACGAGCAACTCGCAACAACGAGCGACTGGCAACAACGAACGACTGGCAACAACGAGCGACTCACAAACGAGCGACTCGCAACAACGAGCGACGCGCAACAACGAACGACTCGCAACAACGAACGACTCGCAACAACGAACGACTCGCAACAACGGACGACTCGCAACAACGAACGAGAGCGAAGTCACGGCGGTCAGACTGACACGACACCAGACATCTCTAGAGTCATAGATCCTCATAAGCCCGGAGGGCTCATGAGGATCTACGCCTCTTGGAGATGTTCGGAGTGTTGTCCATGCTGACTGAACAAGCTGCTTATCCGCAGTGATTTCGCTCTCGTTCGGTGTTGCCAGTCGTTCGTTGCGAGCGCGGAAACCTCACAGTTGAACGAGAGAAAGGACGAAAGACTATCTTTATTGCAGTGGTGTATAGCAAGTATCTTCTGATAGCGAAGGTTCCTGTGGCCTTTGTTCGGGTCATGTCACACACTCGGCACACAGCTGCTGGGTTTGTTGTCTCTGACATTGAGCGAATAGTGTCTTTGAGTGCGCGTGCTCTAGTTTTTTTTTTTTTTAATTTTGCAAACATGACATTTTTTAAAATTTATTTATTTGTTTATTATTATTATTATTATTATTATTATTATTATTATTATTACTATTTAACATAAATCAAAATAAATGTAACCCTCTTCACGGACACTCCCCAGAAAAAAGTTCACGTGATCCAACTGCAAGAGGCATAGATCCTCATGAGCCCCCGCAATTGCGGGGTCTCATGAGGATCTATGCCTCTTGGTGGAACCACTTTGTTCACACTGGTTGCCTCCCTCGATCCGATCCGCATATCGAACGGACCGAGAGAGGTAACCAGTGTGGTCAGTCACTGTTAAGTCGCCATTACTCGCACAATTACTGCCGTTATATGATGGCAAAAGAGAGTATTCTATTTTGAGAAAAAGCGAGATTTGCATTGTATAACAAAGAAAATCTCGCTTTTCTCAAAAATGAACATAGTGACTTTTGGCAACTATTGGAAGATTATTACTCACTCACTGTTCACGATTCATACTTAAGCGTGTTTACTAACACGCCCGCCAAAGGATAACAAAGTCTCTTAAAAACTGACCATTTACATCGAAACTATGTTAGTGGTACAAACTGGAGACGAGCAATGGAAGCGCTGGTCAACTTAACACATTCGAAACGTGCTGCATTCGGTTACGCGGCTTCATGCCGCGTATCCGGCTGCGACACATGTCGAATGGGTTAAAGACGATAGAAATAGGGTAGCAGTTCAGTTTGGAAATTTCAAACAAAACAAAAAGCTAGCGAAGAAGTCACTGAATTATTGTTATAAATAGCTTATTATTTGGCCTGCCACACTGTACATCAGTGTTCGTCGTTTCGCAACACGCAGAAGTGAACTAAGCAACGCCACGCTGAGCACGCGGCGGAACTGAAAGTCCAGACGCAACACGTCAATAGCTGCGGAAATGTCGTATAGCGTTGCCGCCACGCTATACGACACTTCCGCATCTATTGAAGCGGGACGCCTGGAATAAGTTAACACACTGAGTCCTAAGGTTGATATTTCTTGCCGTGAGTCACTCCTTTCACAAGACAAATGACCGGTAGCCGTTCAGAAGACAGAAAAGGAATAGCCGACTCACAAGCTAATCTGGTCGCGTTCACACTCGAGTTGCCTCCGTCGATTCGCTACAGCTAGCGAATCCAGGGAGATAACCGATGTGTGTCGTTCTGTCTCATGTATTGAGTGAATGCTGAGTGGTTGAGCACCAGGACATCACTGGGAACATACAACACACGTGACCGCTTTACCGTTGACGTAAGGAGAGCAGGGTAGACTGCCACACACAGCAGACGTGTAGTGAAGCAACAGGCCGTTCGTGTTATCGTCGCCTCCCAGGCGATTCTCCATTGCTGAATCCACGCAAATATAGTCGGTGCCGGCCGCATAGTTGATATGGTTGGCCATGAGGAAGCCGCTGTACTCCACCGTCCATCCCGGTATGCACACGTTGGTTCCGGGCACCATGATGGTTGTGGGACGCTGGGATCGACACACGGCACATACGGGGTCTTTTTGATAATGATCGTCCCACGTTTCATACTCGGCTCCGTACAGTTCTGAGTGCTCGCCAGGGATGGTGTGGTCGCTGAAAACAGGGGAGAGAGTCAGACACAGGACGTTGGCTGCAGCGCCAGGATGGTTAAAGTATGACCCGCCGATGATTCCCGAGTACACGAGGCTGGTGGAGGTGGGCTGGGACTTTCCCCAGCGGACGTACGCGGAGCTCCCTGCCTGCTGGACAGCTGTCTGCAACGTCTGAATTCTTGCTGTGTTGGTTTGAATCTCGGCACTCACCCTCAGGCGCTGAGCCATCTGGGCGACCACTGGCTCAAGAGGACCGATGTCGTCTGCTCGAGCTTCCAGATGGTGAGTTTTTGCCAAGTTCTCAGCGCCTGGCGATTTCTGCTGAATATTTGCGGATGCGTCTGATGTTGTACGCGGCGAATCGATCAAAGTGACAATCTTTCGCTCCAAGCGGGAAACCCTTTCTGTCAGTTTTGTGTTTTCTGCATTGAGTTGATGATTTTCGGCATGCAGTTGGTGATTCTCAGTCTCCAGTTGCGTCAAGCGCTGCTCTACTTTGGCAAACCAGTCTGCCATCTTAGCGTCTGAGTCCTGGGTAAGATTTTTGTCATCAGTCTTGGAGCTGGACACTGCCACTCCAGTCAACATTAGCAACAGCAACGTACACAGATACATTGTTTTTTCTTATGTTTTGTACGCAAATACTGCGACACCTTCGAAAGTAAGTCTGCACAGCTTAGTGGTTCCGATCGGAATTTTTTTTTCTCTCCCAGCTATGTGTAAGTGGCATAGATAGATAAGCACTGGGAACGGCAAGGTGCAGAGCGATGGTAGTTTGCGTTTCCAGGTGGAGATTTCAGCACATATCTAAAGCTCCAGGGGCTATTTGCATGAGTGAGCTTAGTCCTGCGACAGCCGCTAAGCAAGGTGTTCCGCTATAGAGGAGCACCTTGCTTAGTAGTTGGCGCAGGACTAAGCTGACTCATGCAACTGGCCCCAGGAGTCGAGTCCACGATGACTAATACAGGTCAACCTATGTATATCGCAATATTTAGGACGTATGAAGTTAGACCACGTAAGTCGTGTTCGCGTAACGTGGTGCTGAATTTATACGGGCTTGTGAAAAAATAAAATAATAAACTAAGGTCCTCGGCCCGACTAAGCCTGGCGTCGGCCTAAGGAATTTTTCCTGACGGAGCATCCATTGGCCGGGGAGCAAGAGAACCGTTTGTGTTGTATCTGATTTCGTGATGATCTGGAGCGCGCAAACCGAGCGGGGCGTATTTCCCAAATTTTTATTTTGGAGGTGTCACCTAACGATTATGTATAATAATAATAATAATTAATAATTACGATATTTATAATGCGCTTATCTTATAATAATTATAACTCTAAGCGCGCACTCACAACTCGCACACGCATGGGCACGCTTTAGACAATGACTCACGTACCACAAATAGTGAAAAAAACATTACGACGGTCAGCTTGGGGTGGGGAGTGTGGTGATATAGTGCTAGTACTGTTGAAAGAGGTGAGTTTTGAGGGCGGACTGGAAGGAGGCGAGAGAGAGTGTTTCTGACGGAGAGAGAGTGGGAGAGTGTTCCAGGTGGATGGACCGTATACTGAGAAGGAGCGGGGGCCGAAAGTGCTGAGTTTGGTGCGGGGGATGTGGAGGTGGAGAGAGTCGGAGGCGGAGCGGAGGGAGCGGGAAGGAGTGTAGGGGTGAAGTAAGTTGGAGAGATAGGTGGGAGCGTAGTTGTTCAGGGATTTGTAGTAGAGAGACAGAATCTTGTATTGGATGCGTTGGGGGATGGGGAGCCAGTGAAGGAGCTTGAGCAGGGGAGTGATGTGGTCGGATTTTTTTCTTTCTGAGGACGAGGCGGGCAGCATTGTTCTCGACGCGCTGGAGAGTGAGAGTGGTGGAGTGAGGAAGGCCGGAAAGGAGAGAGTTGCAGTAGTCGATGCGAGATAAGATGAGAGAGACAGCGAGTTTGGTGGCAGCTTCGGTAGTGAGGTATTTTCTGATCTGACTGATGCGGCGGAGGTGGAAATAACATGCCACTTGCAGGAGGTGGACTGACCATGATAATTCAAGGGTAGTGCCAGATTAGTTTGGCGCCTGAAGGCGCCAAGCTAATCTGGCACTACCCTTGAATCATCATGGTAATTCAATCTCCTGCTGTAGGGCGTCGGGGCTAAATGGGTTAATGTGTAGACGAAACAGATGAGTCGGAGAATCCCTTGGCGGTCGCAACCTGTTTTATTGTTCCCCTTAATTACTTTTATATGCGTTTATATGTTACATGGTTGTTATCATGATGGCGATTTCAAAGACCTGGCACTGACAACTATTAAGACGCAACAGAGTTCGAATCCGCGATCCTCCCAAACCAATCCTAAATCTGAAGCTTTTTCAATAGGCTAATGATTGCCAGCAAGAGAAATATATTCTCAAGAGCCCCCCGTGTCTGCAGGCGCTTATGATAATCTTTGACTCTTGCATACAGAAAATGCTGGCGAAGTGGCTGTGATGTAAATGGTCGCGAGACACGCAGATAATTTCTTGTCCTATAACATCAGCACAGAGATGTCTTTCTGCAAAAAATATATATTTCCAACATAGAAAGAGGATTGTTTATAAAGCGTTTTGAGCCTGCGTCACTGAGTGGGCAAGAATCCTATCAAAAGCGCGGTATTATTATTATTACTATTATTATTATTATTATTATTATTATTATTTATTATTGTTATAATTATTAAGGCGCATCTCCGGTTTTGCTAGAAACAAAAACCCCTTATGTATGTGTGTTTGTACTGAATTATCGGTCATGGGTTGCCAAAGTTGCATTTAATTTAGTTAATTTAATTTAACCCAGTTCCAACATCTGTACCAATCTATTATACCTGACGGAGTAGGAGGCGGTAACTCACACTCTCAAATGGATTGCTGCGCTGAATGACAGCCAAATCAGTCACGCCATCATTCACACAGACTCAAAATGACTGCCGCCCAAAAATAATCGACGCAGGAACGGGAAGACCAAAGCCTTTTGTGGGTCTGCTGCCCAGGACATGCTGGAATCCAGGGCAATGATCGCGGGGACACCCTCGCTGGCAAGGATGAAATCACACAGGGGCTACAGTTGGGCAGATCAGACATGGTGAGAAGCCTGAGAAAGCATTTCCAGAAACCAAGGGCGCCACACGGTCGATCGCCTCCGGAGCAGAGGTGTGGAGAAAGGCGGCGAACGTTGGACATAATTGAAAAGACGTGAGAGATCCAAAGTAAACCAGACCAATACTGGTACGTGTTACGTTTGTAGATGTATTATTCTTTGAGAGCATGTGTGTGTTAATTATAGGAAAGAACCGATATTCATTTGAGTTATTTTGGATACGAATTACGTACCTTTTTAGTAGGATTCATTTTCTTTTGCACGGAGAATTGCGATCGATTTTTGTTGTGACGCGTAGTTTCGCTACAATGTTGTAAAGTTTGACCTACATTAGACTGGAAGGTTCGAGCAGGGTCGCAATCTTTTTAGTGACCTCAGATATGACGTCAAAGTTGTCGGCAACATTCGTAACATTGTATCAAAGGCGCGTACAGAGATGGTACTAGAAATTTGTAGTTATTTCTAGAGCATTCCTTTTCATGAATATTAATAAGTTTTGGTTACGTTTTCTTTTCTGATTGGTTGCGTTGTGCGAATTTTCTAGATTATTCTGGAAATCTGTAATAGTATAAAAGACCGTGTTAGGAAGTATGTGCGTACGTTGTATGAAACACGCAGTGTGTCAAAAGTGTTGATGCATTGTAGAGGAGACAGTGTATCAGTGTTGGTACATTTGTGGATGCATTGTGCGGAGATCGCATCGCTACAATAAAATATTGTTGGAACTGTTACTCCATCGTGGTTTACAACCTTGTGCCACGTGTGGCGAGTTGCAGCTGTGTGAAGTTTCTTTACAGGAACTCTACGTGCGTGCGTCCGGTGTGATTGTATCATACTACGACTACGACTACCACGTAACTGTACTATCGAAAGGAACTATGGGACGAGTTCTGATGGGTGGGGTGGAGCGCATATGGGCCTTTCCGAGCGCAAATATCCCATCTTGACCAAACCGAACTGAACTGTGTGGCTTCTGCTTTGCAAGTCTATTAATGTTTTCCCCGCAGTAGGGTCATAATAATAATAATAATACCGTTATTATATAGGCGCTTTTTCTCAATTTTGGGGAAATCGACTCAAAGCGCCGCGCCTGAAACCCAACACACACACTCACGAAACAGACACGGATTTACGCCATTTAAGACAAACACAGTACAAGACAAACGAAGGGCCAGTCAGCTACGGAAGTTACAGAGAATTTTTTGATCGCTTGTATTTGAAATTTGTAAAGTGGCCTGAGACCGGTACCAAAGTGGGGGGGGGGGGGGGGGGTGGAAGAACCGGAGTACCCGGAGAAAGAACCCCCGACGGTCCGCCCGAATTAACGGTGACACTTACCAGAGGAGAAAAGTCCAACGCCGGAACCCGGTATCGAATCGCGCACCTTTGGCATTGGTGGCAGGCGCCTTAACCACTGCGCCACGGATCGCCCCCGTGAAGCATGAAGCAGAAGATACACTGCTGAGCCGATCAAGGAAGGTAACCAGTGTGGTCAGTCACTTTTGTGTAAATGTTCGCCTGTGTTTCATTACCAGACTTTTTCAAGGTTGGTTAGTTCGGGTTTAACGTCCACAGCACCGAGGTGATCATGGACGGCCCTGACGGGCGGGTTTTTTAGGGACAGGGAAATCTATTGACTATGGAATACGACCTGAACACTGATCAACTCAGGCGCACTCCAATTGTGCCACTTTGATTTACCAGGACCTTTCAACGGACATGCTATTGAACAAATCCGTTTTTCCCGCTAGATTGTAAGTCCAGCTACCGGGGCCGGGACGGGATTCGAACCCACGACCCGGCGATTCCCTTCGCTCTCCTGCTCCGACGTTTAACCGCCTAAGCTATTTCGGACTCTCCCTTTTTTCAAGCTTTGCCTTTGACCTGTTTGTTCTGTTGCACGTCCAAAATCAAATCAACTCGCATTTTAATATTGTAAATCGAAAATAAGTAGAAGTTATGAAAAAAATGGGTCGGCTGTAAAACCCAAGGGTAGTGCTCGATCAGCTTAGCGCCTCAGGCGCCAAGCTGATCGAGCACTACCCTTGGGTAATCGCGGTCGATCAGTCGTCTTCCGTAGGTGACATTGAAAGAGTGAAAGGCCCATATGACTGTTGTTATGGAATAGCAAGTATCTTCTGATAGCAAAGTTTTCTGTGGCCTTTACTGGGGTCATGTCATACATTCAGCACACAGACTTTGGGTTTGTTATCTCTGACATTGAGCTAATTGTTGTCTTTGAGTGCGGGTATCCTAGTTCTTTTATTTTTGAAAACAAGGCACTTTTAAATTTTATTTATTTATTTATTTTATTATTATTATTATTATTATTATTATTATTATTATTATTATTATTATTATTATTATTATTATTATTATTATTATTATATTATTAAATGATAATTAATGTAACCCCCTTCACTGCCAAAAAAGGTTCTCGAGATCCAACTGCAAGAGGCAGAGATCTTCATGAACCCCCGCCGTTGCCGGGGCTCATGAGGATCTGTGCCTCTTGCTGGAAACACTTTGTTGCCATGTTTCTTTGGTGACAGGGGAGTTTTTATGTTGAAATAAGAGATTCCAGTAACACAATCTGTGTCCACTGCCAATGAAGGGGTTAAATTGCAAACATGCCCAGTGTTTGTTTTTTTCGTGATGATAAATGAAAGATAAGGTAAATTCAGACCTAATGAGTGACGACCTAGCGTGTAATGTGTACAGAAGCAAGAACCGAGAAAGAAACCCGCGTTGAAGAACAAGGACAGACACCAGTGTGGGACAGACACCAGATGTATAGAACTACATTGACCAGCAAAAGAAATGCGACATCATTCGAGTCATCGGAAACACTTCAGTGTGGGACAGACACGAGATATATAGGACTACACTGACCAGCAAAAGAAATGCGACATCATTCGAGTCATCGGAAACACTTCAGTGTGGGACAGACACGAGATATATAGGACTACATTGACCAGCAAAAGAAATGCGACATCATTCGAGTCATCGGAAACACTTCAGTGTGGGACAGACACGAGATATATAGGACTACACTGACCAGCAAAAGAAATGCGACATCATTCGAGTCATTGAAAACACTTCAGTGTGGGACAGACACGAGATGTATAGGACTACATTGACCAGCAAAAGAAATGCGACATCATTCGAGTCATCGGAAACACTTCAGTGTGTGACAGACACGAGATATATAGGACTACATTGACCAGCAAAAGAAATGCGACATCATTCGAGTCATCGGAAACACTTCAGTGTGGGACAGACACGAGATATATAGGACTACACTGACCAGCAAAAGAAATGCGACATCATTCGAGTCATCGGAAACACTTCAGTGTGGGACAGACACGAGATATATAGGACTACATTGACCAGCAAAAGAAATGCGACATCATTCGAGTCATCGGAAACACTTCAGTGTGGGACAGACACGAGATATAATATAGGACTACACTGACCAGCAAAAGAAATGCGACATCATTCGAGTCATCGGAAACACTTCAGTGTGGGACAGACACGAGATATATAGGACTACACTGACCAGCAAAAGAAATGCGACATCATTCGAGTCATCGAAAACACTTCAGTGTGGGACAGACACGAGATATATAGGACTACACTGACCAGCAAAAGAAATGCGACATCATTCGAGTCATCGGAAACACTTCAGTGTGGGACAGACACGAGATATATAGGACTACACTGACCAGCAAAAGAAATGCGACATCATTCGAGTCATCGGAAACACTTCAGTGTGGGACAGACACGAGATATATAGGACTACACTGACCAGCAAAAGAAATGCGACATCATTCGAGTCATCGGAAACACTTCAGTGTGGGACAGACACGAGATATATAGGACTACACTGACCAGCAAAAGAAATGCGACATCATTCGAGTCATCGGAAACACTTCAGTGTTTCCGATGACTCGAATGATGTCGCGTTTCTTTTGCTGGTCAGTAAGGTTCATTGTTTGTGTGCGTACTCACAAAAGGGTTTCCACCGAACGATCTAGTCAACTGTATTTGGTCTTTTTTGTTGTTGTTATTGTTGTTGCTGCCTTAGGAAAGCAAAAGACTGTAAGTCCATATTTGGGAAAATGATTTTCACTGTAATTCATTAAAAATTTTGCTTTTCAGTGGACTTACTGCATGCTGCGGAGCGTTGGTGTTTTTGTGTTTTTGTTTGTTTTTTGTTTAACGCCGAGCAGGCGACCAAGGCCATCTCACGGCGGGCCGCGGAGCGGATTGAGGGAGGTAACATGCGTGGTCACTGTCGCTGTTAAAACCGCATTCACACACACTGCCGTCATGGTACAAAAAGAAGTATGTCTAATTATATATATATATATATATATATATATATATATATATATATATATATATATATATATATATATATATATATATATATATATATATATATATATATATATATATATATATATATATATATTAGAAAAGCGATATTTTTATTGTCATACAATGAAAATCGCGCTGTTCTCAAAAATGGACATACTGTCTTTGTGAACTATCGGCAGATTGTTACTCAATCTCTGTTTTTGATTTGCACTCAGACGTGTTCGCTCGCACACCAAAAAAGGATAAGAAAGTCGTCATCGTGAAAACTGACCATTTACATCGTGCTTGGCTGACCGGTTACCAACCGAAGACGAGTGAAACGGACTCGCTGATCAAGTTAACGTATTCGAGGCGTGCCGCATCCGGATATGCGGCATGAAGCCGCGTATCCTGATGCAGCACGTCTCGAATGTCGTCTTACAGTCAGTACTGAGAAATAGGCTAAAACTGCTGTACAGCTTGCAAATGTCACAAAGAGCTCACTGAAGTATTGTTCTAATTGCTATAGGCCGTTTGAGCAAAGCTTGCCTCGTGTTTTTTTTGCAAATAATTTTTGATTTTGAACGCAGATGATTTCAAGACAACTGTAAGAAGAACAGATGATTAACAACCTTGGTCCTAATTTATTACATTTTTCCTTTAGCCATAACAACGATGGTTTAGCCGCTGCCCTCGGGAAATTTTAACATGACCAATTTAAACCCGCTAAAATATACCTTAATCGAGCCCCACTCAGAGACATTGACACGTATTTACTCCTGTAGACTTCACGCTCTCCATGGTGAATGCAGAATACCTTGGTCTTGCACGGCGTCTGATCCATGCATAGCTTAGAAAAAACTACCAAGTGAGTAGGAAAAAGCACTGTCAAGGGAGAGAAGTGTTCATGATAGACGATTGATTATAGATCTACTTTGGTCCAAGCACACACACACAAAAAAAAAAAAGATAGGAAAGAGGGGGTGCGCTAAGTAAGAGACTGAAAGCAATGCATATGGAAGTCCATGCATAGCTTGTTATAGTTTCAGCATCAGTGATGCAGGTCAGTGGTCAGTGAGGCCTGAACAGGGTATATATTTCAACTTTTAAGCAGGTCATCTGCATGGTCTCCCAAGGGTAGTGGCTAAACCGTTGGGTCTGAATCCAGCCACTTTTAAAAATGAATTAGGACCAAGGTGTGTGATCACTTTTTGTTCTTAGTGTTGTCCTGAAATATGTCTTGTTCAAAAGTTAAGTGGAAAAAACACGAGGCAAGCTTTGCTCAAACGGACTAGAGCGGACAGGCATTGTATTATGTTTGTATGGCCTTTCCCGGGCACACTGTATGATAATATTCGTTTCAGAAGAGAACCAAATAGCGAATACGACACATTGGACTGAACATTAACACACTAAGTCCTGAGGCAGAAATTTCTTAAAGCGACCTACTCCAGGTAGTAATAGGTTAGCCCTTTCCTTGCCGCTGTACGCACACTGTACGTACATGTTTGTTTGTGAAATCTTGGTTCAGTGATTCATCGACCAACAGAAAAAAGAAAAGAAAAGAAAAGAAAAAACGTCCAAGAAACATGGCTACAAACTGGTCTCAGCAAGAGGCATAGATCCTCATGAGCCCCCGCAGTCGCGGGGGCTCATGAGGATCTATGTCTCTTGCAGTTGGACTATGTTCACTTTTAATATCGGCATTGAAGGGGTTAATAGTTCGCAATATCTCTTTACTGATGTTCTTAGTATTGCAATGCTGGACAGAAGAGCCAATTTAAATTATAAATTTTGAATGTCGTAAAGCGAGAGACTTTTGTGCTCTTTTTCTCCTCAGTACACAGAAAAGTTCCTTCCGTTACGCTCAAAAGGTAGTGGAAAACCTCTGGTATGTGTGCCTACCCACGCGGATTGTGAAAAGAAGGGTAGAAAAGTCTTAATTGAGGCATGACAACATTTATAACTCTTCTTATCGGAGACTTTTAGCAGTTATAGCCTGCAGCAATGGAGCAGATCCTAAATCGGGAGTCAAGTTGTACTTTGTAGAGGCCAGTTCAGAACACAGCGGCTAAAGGACGACATCAGCCAGCAAGTTAAGCTGGCACTATTTTTAAACTGTCATGGCCGTTTCGTCTCATGTTGTATTAGTAAGCATATGGTTTCGTTTGCAACGAACGAGAGAGAGAGAGAGAGAGAGAGAGAGAGAGAGAGAGAGAGAGAGAGAGAGAGAGAGAGAGAGAGAGAGAGAGAGAGAGAGAGAGAGAGCGTCAGCGGGAACACACAGCAGCCGTGTAGTGAAGCAACACTCCGTTTTGCGTTCTCGTCGCCTCCCTGACGATTCTCTATAGCAGAACCCCCGCAAATATAATCTGTACCGGCCGCGTAGCTGATGTGGTTGGCCATGAGGAATCCGCTGTACTCGCCGTCCATCCCGGCATGCAAACATTGGTTCCGGGCACCATGATGGTTGTGGGACGCTGGGATCGACACACGACATATACGGGGTCTTTTTGATAATGACTGAGCGTCCCAAGTTTCGTACTCGGCTCCGTACAGTTGTGAATATTCTCGAGGGATGGTGTGGTCGCTGAGAACAGGAGAGAGAGAGAGAGAGAGTTAAACACAGAACGTTGGCTGCAGCTCCGATGGTCGTATGACTCCCGAGTACACGAGGCTTGTGGAGCTGGGACACCTGGCCTTTCCCCAGCGGACGTACGCGGAGCTCCCTGCCTGCTGGACAGCTGTCTGCAACATCTGGATTCTTGCGGTGTTAGTTTGAATCTCAGCACTCACCTCCGTCAGGCGCTGAGTCATCTGGGTGACCACTGGCAAAAGAGAGATGGTGTCGTCTGCTCGGGTTTCCAAATGGTGAGCTTTTTTGCCAAATTCTCAGCGCACGGTGATTTCTGCTGAATATCTTCGGATCCGTCCGATTTGGTACATGGCGAATCGTTCAAAGTGACTTTTTCTTCCAAACGGGCAAGCCTTTTTTTTTTATTTCCCTGTTCTCTGCATTGAGTTGCTGGTTTGCGGCACGCCGCATTTCGCGATTCTCAGTCTCCACTTGCTTCAAGCGCTGCTCTACTTTTGCAAACCAGTCGATCAGCTTGGCGTCCGAATCCTGGGTAAGATTCGTGCCATCAGTCGTGGAGCTGGACACTGCCATGCCAGTCAACATTATCAACAGCAACATACACAGAGACATTGTTTTTCCTTATGTTTGTACGCAAATACTCAGACACCTTCGAAAGTAAGTCTGCACAGCAGACCGATCGAAATGTGTGTTGATCGTTAAGACTGAGCAGACTTTAGTGTGTATGACTGTGGCACAGATTTTAAATGGCAAGAGTTCAGAGTGGTGGTAGCTTGCGTTACAAGGTATAGATTTCAGCACATATCTACATTTGCAGGGGCCAATTGCATGAGTGAGCCAGCGACTAAGCAAGGTGTTCCACTGTAAGCGGAACACCTTGCTTAGCTGCGGGTGCAGGACTATGCTCACTCATGCAATTGGCCCCATGAGTCGCGTCCAATATGACTCTGAAAATTTAGTAAGATAAAGGTTCAAACAATGCTAACATCGGACCTGTTGCTCACCGGGCATCCCCATGGGAGCCAGAAACCTGTGCGCTTTGTCGTTTACTACGGTATACAGAAGCGCGCAATACTGGGGCTGACCTGTACTTCTAACCTTATCGCAAATTAACTTCACGTCAAAACATACTTGCTTTAGTTTTTTCTCGATTGTTTTAGCATTCTTTTTGAAAATCGGGACTCCAAGAGAATGACTGCCAAGCGCGTAAAAGGCACTGCAGTATCACCACAACGAGCTTTACTTAAGTTCCCACACCTCAAAGTACAACGTAAAGTTATTATTACATAAGGTTAAAACCTTGAAATATCGGCTAAAAGATGTAATGTAGTCATCAAAGGACAATTTTCAGGTGCGTGTTTCAAACTTTGGCCTAGGTGTCAGAAGGAAGGCTGTAACAGCGCGTGCAGCGTGATGAGCTACAGATCAGACTCAGTATATAGCGGGGGCCTCAGTATACAGGAGAACTGTAAAGTCGGGGACACACACACACACACACACACACACACACACACACACACACACACACACACACACACACACACATTCACACACACACACACATAAGCTCGCACACGCAACAAAGAACACACCCCCTACTCCCACCAAAAGTCCCCGCGGCCCCCTTATCATCATCAACAAACCAAAAAGAAAAACAGAATCAAAGTTAATATCAATAGCAACCATACAACGACACATTTTGAGATCAAAGTAACAAGAATACCAACATTCCACTACTTTATTCATAATCGATGGCGTGTTTAATCTTCTAGTTTCTAAACTGCACGTACGATTGTCATTCGGATTTTGCGTTAGGACAACACTTGTTCAACTCAATCAAGGCGCCTCGCATCAATTGCCGCGAAAGTGTCGTATAGCGTTGCCGGACGCACTTCCACGGCTATTGATGCGGGGTGCTTTAAGTGAGTTAAACATAATGAACGAAGCGTTTACAGTTACTGAGAGCACACGACACATGTGACCGCTTTACCGCTGACGTAGGGAGAGCAGGGTAGACTGCCACACACCGCTTTTGTGTAGTGAAGTAACAGGCCGTCACTGTTCTCATCGCCTCCCACCCGATTTTCCATAGCAGAATCTACACAAATGTAGTCAGTACCGGCCAGATAGGCAACGTAGTTTGCCATGAGGAAGCCGCTGTACTCCACCGTCCATCCCGGCATGCACACGTTGGTTCCGGGCACCATGATGGTTGTGGGACGCTGGGATCGGCACACGGCACATACAACATCTTTTTGATAATGAGCGTCCCAAGTTTCGTACTCGGCTCCGTACAGTTCTGAGTGCTCGCCAGGGATGGTGTGGTCGCTGAGAACAGGGGAGAGGGTCAGACACAGGACGTTGGCGGCAGCGCCAGGGTGGTTAAAGTAAGACCCGCCGACGACGCCCGAGTACACGAGGCTGGTGGAGCTGGGACACGTGGACTTTCCCCAGCGGACGTACGAGGAGCTCCCTGCCTGCTGGATGGCGGCGTCTTGTTGAAGTTTAGCGTTTTGCAAAGTCTGGATGCGCGCGGTATTAGCCTGAATCTCGGCGCTTACATCCGTCAGACGCTGGGCCAGCTGCGTGACCACTGGCTCAAGAGGACTTGTGTCGTCCGCTCGACCCACCACCTCGCGAATTTGAGCGGCTTGCTGATTCTCTGAGGATGCAGAGTCCGTTGAAGCTTGAAACGAGAGAAGTTTTTCTTTTAGGCGGAAAAGTTCGTCCTTCATTTCCGAATCGTTAGTTTGTAGCTGCTGGTTTTCAGCTCGGAGATGTCGGTTTTCAGCCTCCAGTTTTCGTAGCCGTTCGTCCTGTTGCAGTAGCAGCCGGTCTACTCCAGCCATCCACTCACCTATCGCAATATCCGCCGATTCCTTGGACACGTCAGCTGTTTCTCTGCTTGCCAAGGACATCCGTGCTAGGAGCAGTACCAGTAAAACACACAGCATCTTTGCAAATCCTTTAACACAAACAGGAAGCTATCTAGACGCAGTCTGCTGTTATCTGTTTTAGTCAATGGTTTACTATAGTCGATTTGAATATCCTATACCGACGAGCAAAACAACTGCGACATTTTTGGGATAATCGAAAACACTAAACACTAAAGTGTTTCCGATTATTCCAAAAATGTCGCAGTTCTTTTGCTCGTCAGTATAGTATTGTTGGCTTAGACAGATAGGGCATGCATGACGACTATGGGCTACATATGTGGGTAATGTTTCAGTTGCAAGACCCACTTCTAAATGTGTCTTGCATAGGAAACACAGCCCACATGTTAATATGTAGCTCGCCACAATAGACACCGATTCATGAATATGACTCAATTTAGCTGCAAATCTATATCAGCCGTTCCTCCAACTGAGAATCTTGTTTGGGGTTAATAGTACAACTGACTGACGAGTTGGAGCCAAACCGGCGCCATGTCCCTAAAATCGTGTCTTCGAAAGAAAAAAACAATAGATAAGATGACTAGAGAAAGAACCCTGCTTTAACTCATTCAGCCCCGACACACCACCGCAAGACATGGACATAGCATGATAGTTCAAGGGTGGTGCCAGAATAGCTTGGCGCCCATGGGCGCCAAGCTATTCTGGCACCATCCTTGAACTATCATGCTCGATCTGTCTTTAGAATTGTAATACATTCCTTCAGAGGGCAACTTCAATATTTGGGGATTTCGGTCCTGGGGCAGAATGTGTTAAATGAACGTGCAGAAAACAGTGAACTGTTTTGTGCTCATCCTTTTAAAGAGTGTTTCTTTCCTTGTTGTTTATTTCCTTGCATTTTACCACTTGGCGGTCTGGATTTTGAGAAATAAATAGGATGACTGCTCCCCGATGCCAGATTAATAGTTTTGTCGCACACAGAATTAACCACCAACCAGCCAACCGACCCACGAAACACCAAAAAACACACCCAAACATACATGCATACATAAATACATACATTCATCCAAAAATACGTGCATACATACATACATACATACATACATACATACATACATACATACATACATACATACATACATACATACATACATACAACGGTAAATAAAACATCAAACCGAACAAACAGTTAAACTCTGCTGACCTCATTGGCAATTATTCATGACAAAAACACCTACTCCTGATTGGGCAAATACATTATGTTTCATCCATTTGTCCGAAACTAAAGAGAATAAAGTATAAATATGCCATCATTTGGCGAAAGCCAATACGTCTGGTTTTAAGAAAAGCGAGATTTTCATTGTTTTACAATGAAATTTTCGCTTTTCTCAAACATGGATATGCTGGCTTTTCTCAAATGTAGATAATAATTGTCTTCGACTGTAATTGTAAGTCAGTGTCACCGGATGTTCGCACCGATCACGTGAGCAGAAACTGTTATGACCAGCAACTCCTGCAGAAAGTCTGGAACAGTTAACCCATTCAGCCCTGACGCACTACAGCAGGAGATGAGCCGACATGATAATTCAAGGGTAGTGCCAGATTAGCTTGGCGCCTGTCGGCGCCAAGTTAATCTGGCACTGACCTTGAATTATCTGGTCGATCCATCTCCTGCAACTGATGCATAGTCATTAGATGACGCCTCCAAAATCTGGGAAATACGGCCGTCGGGCTGAATGAGTTAATTAACCCCCTCGCGCTTGCAGCCACCGGCATTGTACGCAATGCTGGTGGTTGCACGCGCATATGGGTTAACCCTTTCCTTGCCACTGTACGTACATGTTTGTTACTGAAATCTTGTTTCATTCTACGACCAAAAGCCAACCATCCAAGAAACATGAATACAAATTGGTCTCGACAAGAGGCATAGATCCTCATGAGCCCCCGCAGTCGCGGGGGCTCATGAGGATCTATGTCTCTTGCAGTTGGACCGTGTTCACTTTTCTTTCGACAGTCAATGGGTTAAGAAAGAGCGTGTTCGATCACTGAGAACACACAACACACGTGACCAGTTTATTGTCGACGTAGGGGGTGCAGGGAAGGCTGCCACACACGGTGAATGTGTAATGCAGCAACACGCCATCTTGACTGACTAGCGTCACCAGACATCCGTTTTTCAAGGTCACTGTCCACACACCTGCTTTATAATCCTGAGCGTTGGCCATGAGGAATCCGCTGTACTCCGCAGTCCATCCCGGCATGCACACGTTGATTCCGGGCACCATGATGGTTGTGGGACGCTGGGATCGACACACGGCACATACAGGGTCTTTGTTGTGATGTACATCAAAGGTTTCCTACCCCCCCCCCCCTCCCCCCCCTCCCCCGGTAAGAGCGGCGTAGTGAGATGGACGGGTATGGTCAGCGAGCACTGGCGATAGGGTGATGTGACAGATAGTTGGTGGCAGCCCCTTTTATGGTAAAACCAGGATCCGCCGATGACGCCCGAGTACACGAGGCTGGTAGAGTTAGGACACGTGGACTTTCCCCAGCGGACGTACGCGGAGCTTCCTGCCTGCTGAACAGCTGCCTGCAACGTCTGAATTCTTGCCGTGTTGGTTTGAATCACGGCACTAACTTCCGTCATGCGCTGAGCCATCTGGGCGACCACTGGCTCAAGAGGACTGGTGTCGTCTGCTCGAGCTTCAAAATGGTGAGTTTGAGCCACTTTCAAGGTGCCTGGTGACTGTTGCTGAGTGTTGCACTATGGACACGTAAAACAACTGAAGTCCAGTGATGGTTTTCTCTCGTGTTTATTTCAGTCTAAAGAGCATTGTCTGGGGTTGGGCAAGACCAACCACAGACTACAATTCGGTCGTTCTCTCACTCTCCTCTCGTTGTGTTCCCTCTCCGTCTCTCTCTCTCGTTGTGTGTCTGGTTGTGTCTGCCCTCCGTTGTGTCCCGCAGTATGTATATACCCTAGCCCTTATCAATCATCTTCCCACTTAGTGCCAGCCCCTCGTTAGGGCCGGTCCCGTTACGTGATTAGGGCGTCCCCGCGTGCCGGCGGTCCCGTTGATTAGATACTATCCATTTCCCATATTGTAATATTTCCTGAGGGCCAGTCCGTTATCTTGATTATGGCGGCCCGGCATGTCCGGTAGTTACATACAGACGCTACCCATATCTCGCGTCTCCGGAAACTACATCCGGATGTGGAGGCACGCGTCTGTAGTGTAACATGAATCAGTCCAGTTAGGTCCGACAGACTTTCCGTACCTGTTGAAGCGGTCAACGTGAACACTTTTTCCTCCAAACGGACCAGTTCTTCCTTCATTTCCAAATCATTAGTTCTTAGCTTCTTAATCTCATCTTTGAGCATCCTGTTTTCTGTAGTGAGTTGACGATTCTCAGCTTCCAGTTGTTACGTGTTGAGTCGTGGTCGTAGTATGATATCACACCAGACGGCACGCACGTAAGGTTCTTTTAAAGAAACTTCATTCAGCTGCAACCCGTCACACGTGGCTTAAGGTTGTAGACAATACTGGAGTAACAGTTCCAACAATACTTTATTTCAGCGATGCGACCTCCTCACAATGCATTCCAAAATTCACCAACACTGATACAATGTCTCCTCTGAAAAATGTCAACACTGGCGACACACTGCGTTTCACTTACAACGTACACCACCGTTACGCACACCACCGTTACGCTGCGTCTCTCACAATGTACACCCAATATGGGCCACGTACCTACGATAAACTGTGCGTCCCTACAACTGACAATGCATGACAATGTACACATGTGCTTCCTAGCACCATCTTTTATAGTAAAACAACTTTCCAGAAAAATCCACCGAATTCGCACAACGCAACCAATCAGAACAGAACACGTAACTGAAACTCATAAATATTAAATAAAATGAACTTTCTAGAATAAACTAAATAGTCTACACAAATTTGACTGCTAATTTCAGCCCCAAATCCCAGTGTGTAATGACGTCACACAAAAGTATGGCAGACCGTTCACGACCTTTCATAAATACACAATGCCCGGCTGTTAACTTCACGCGCACAGAAAACAACTATGACTAATAATAAAAATAGAGCGGCTCTACACTTTGATGTCACACATACGAGGTCACTAGACAGCGCGACCTTGCTCGAACGTTCTGGTTTATTCTCAGCGAATCTACGCATAACAAAAATCGACCGCTACTCTCCGTGCGACTTTGCAAGAAGCTTCCGGACTAAACTTAGCGTATCATAACAAAGCCAATTCCGCTATCTGCGCAAACGTTAAAGAATCTTACTGAAAAGGTACGCGATTCGCAACCATGATAGCTCAAATAATTATCGGATCGTTTTCTACGATTAACACATGCATGCTCTCACAGAACAACACAACCACAATCGTAACACCAGTTGTTGCAGCCGTTGGTCCTGGTGCTGCAGTAGATATCGACTTTGGTCCTCCAGTCAGCCATTGAACTTTCTGATTCATGGTTTGATGTTTTGTCTGGATTCCTGGAGATGGAAATGGTCACTGCAGCCAATAGCAGCAGAAGAAAGACAGATGTAACAGGCATTGTCTTGTAAACAACAGACTGACGTGCGTGAGTGTGCGAGCCTGGCTGTGTAATCGCAGTGCACGCCGTTCTATCAACTGCTCTGCACTATTCCGTTTGTCCATTTTCGTGAAAAGCGAACTTACTGTATGTAATTCATCGAAAATCTCGCGTTTCACGACATTGGACATACTGACATTTGCCAAATTAGGGCAGCGTTGACAGTAACTCGCAATACAGTAGAAACTGTTTTGAGTGGCAGCCCTCATGTAACATCACATGTCATTAAAGACTATCATATAGGTGGCTATAGCCACGTAAATGACGGTCTTTAATGACAGGTGGCATTTAAAGACTTCTCTTGAGGAAGCACCTGTCTTTTAAGACCAAATTTCCTGCTTGGAAAACAGGTTTTGCTGTAATCCTAGTTTCCACAATATGTAGAATTAACCTCTGCCAGCAAGAGGCCTACATTTTCACGATCCTGCCACCAAGAGGACAAGTTCTCATGGGTCCCTGTTCTCCAGCTCATGAGAATCTGTGTCTCGAGCAGGCGGAAAGGGCTGGCTTAAGGGCTTCCCAGTGAATAATCGGTGTCGTGTGTCCCAAACCCTATCTTGTCTGCAGTAGATAAGAATTTTAAGTGTTAGTTTGGTCACTCTTTTTGCGGAATACGTATATCACACTGGTTGTCTCCCTCGACTCGCTACCGCTATCAGCGGTAGCGAGTCGAGGGAGGCAACCAGTGTGTGTATTCACGCTTGTCTGTGTTTTGGGGGTGGGCTTGGAGTGTAATCGAGGTTTTGTCAATGAGGAACATTTCTATGTATTGTATAAAATGACATACACTAAAACCTTGTGCATTTACAGAATTGGTGACAGAAAGTCTCTCGTTTATCGACCGCATCCAGTCGATGTCGCCAGTACCTATCTTTGTCCAGAGACCATTCTTATTTTGCAAGTCAGGTGTAGCTATCCACGGCGACTTTTTAAAATCTAAAATAAAAAGACCATTTGTCAAGTAGGTCCTTCTCTCTCTCTCTCTCTCTCTCTCTCTCTCTCTCTCTCTCTCTCTCTCTCTCTCTCTCTCTCTCTCTCTCTTTCTTTCTCTCTCTCTCTCTCTCTCTCTCTTAAACAAAACTGGATTTTTAATACTTTACATTGAAAACCTCGCTTTTTATGAGAATAGACGTACATTCTGACTTTTGTCACGTCCACACAGCTTTGTTTTTAGTCTTAGTAACTGACATCAAGACAAATTCCAATGTTTTTATTGTTTTGTACATGGAAACATATGGCAATAAACTATCTTATCTTATCTTTGTTGGCTTAACCTGTTCAATGGCAGTTAACGCACACTGTGTTTCTGCAGTCTTCGGCAAGTCAACACACAAAACCCTATATTATGCCTCTTGCTGACGCCTGTATGAAACATGGTTTCATAGTGGCGTCAGCAAGAGGCATATACCCTGATGAGCCCCTGCAACAGCGGGACCTCATGAGGATCTATACGTCTTGCAGTTGGGTGGTGTTCATAATTATTTTGTTTTTGGCACTGAACAGGTTAACTGTGAATGCAGCCGCCAGAGAACTGTAAACAGTGCCCAGCACAGTCCCTATAAATTCTCCCGCCTGCCCTGAAGTCTGAACTTGAGCTGACAAACCCATTACACCGGAGTGATTGTGTGAGCGCCTGAGTTACGGTGGCCCGTATTGTCTCCAACTGTGACGCAGGCGCCAACGTGACGATCAAAACAGATTTGAACACGCTCCGATTACAATGTGCACGTGACGAAACGCCACAGTCTTTCTGTCAGTATTAGCCTAACCCTTTGGCTGTCGGTAGCGGTTTTTGTCGCGATGATTCCGACAGGAATCATCGCGACAAAACCCGCTACCGACAGGCAAAGGGCAAACGGTGAAACAATAGGTATGCGCAGTTAAACGTTTCATAAAGAACCCGCCACTGCTGAGAAAAAGTGAACACGATCTAGCCGTAAGAGGCATAGATCCTCATGATCCAACTGCTAGAGACAAACGAGCAGATCTTCATAGGCCAATTACAAAAGACATAGATCCTCATGACCCCCCTTCACCCCCCCCCCCCCCGGGTGTGGGGTGGGGGGTGGGTCATAAGGAACTATGTCTTTGCCCAATATTGGCTCAATGTATGTGCCCCTTTTAGACAGCACTTAGTATCCATGTTCCTCCAATGACTACGTTCTTGTTGATATTACTTTGTAAACATTTTTCTTAGTTGTCTGAGGACTGATGAGTATCTATACACCTTGTTCTTCGGACTAGGGGCTCAGTGGAATCATTCCTCTTGTAGACTCAACTTTGTATCCATGTTTCTTGGACGGTTGGGTTGCAATTGCGGGGCTTTTATTAATGATCTTTGCCCCCTTTTTTGACAGCACTTTGTTCGTTCAATGACTATGTGCTCATAGGGATCTACGCCTCGTGCTGATTTAACTTTGTATCCATGTTCCTTGGATGAATGGAGGCTCGTGAGGATCTGTGCCTCTTGCTAATATCATTTTGTGTTCATGTTGCTCGGGCAACTTGTGCCTCTTGCAGACGCTACTGTGTTTCTATGTTCCTTGGACGGCTTGGGCTCTATAGCAATTGTGGGGCCTTTTTAGAGCATCTATGCCTCTTGCTATAGCAATTGTGGGGCCTTTTTAGAGCACCTATGCCTCTTGCTATAGCAATTGTGGGGCCTTTTTAGAGCATCTATGCCTCTTGCTAAAGCAATTGTGGGGCCTTTTTAGAGCATCTATGCCTCTTGCTGACGCTACTTTGTATCCATGTTCCTTGCACGGCTGCAGGCCCGGATCCAGGGGGGGGGGGACGCGTGCCCCCCTCGACCCCAAATTTGTTAAAATACTAGCGTGGTGGAGGCCTTTTGCATGAGGTTCAAGGTCCCAAATAAGAAGTTGCCCCCCCCCCCTGGAGCTAAGTGATCCGGCCCTGGGCTGGGACACTTCGGCAGTAGCGTGTGCTTTATATAGGATCTATGCCTCTTGTTGATACTACTTTGTAGTGCATTTCCTTGGACGGTGGGGCTCTTTGGCAGTAGCGAGTGATTTTCAGGGGATTTATTCCTCTTGTTGGCACCGCTTTGTATCCATGTTTTTCTGATGGCTTGGAGACTCTTTGGCGTTGAATAAACACAGATTTCAGAAACAATCTGACACTACTTGCGGTGAAAGGATTAAAACTGCACGTAGGTAGGCCAGTATTATCAAAGGTGGGACTAGAGAGGGGTGAGTGGGTAGGTGGGTGGTTTGAGAGGGGTGAGAGGGTGGGGGTACAGGGATTCAAAGCGAAAATAGAAGAGTAAAAAGAGTGAAATAAGAAACCGGTAAACCCTTTACGATCAGCTGCAAGAAACCATGCATCTGCGGATAAGTCCTGGATAAATGTGTATTTCCGATGCTCACAGATATGAACGAAGCCAGCAAGAGGCATACATCCTCATGAGCTTCAGCATCTGCGGGGGCTCATGTAGATCTTTGCCTCTTGCATTCCGTGTTGTTGGCTGTGCCCCTGCAGACAAGGGGTTAAAATGTGTCATACAAATTGCATGATTATTCTAACATTACTCGAATGTGAATTGAAGGAAAATCATTTGCCAGTTCTCCTCATTATCCACTGTCTGTAAACTCCTTTGTGTTGAAGTAGACGAACAACGAAAAGGCTGTGACCCGCCCTTTTAGTGCGCTTATCACGGGAAATCACTCAGCGCTGGACAAACAAGCCGAGTTTTCTGTCCATCGCTGAGCAATTTCCCTTGGCGTGTGGACTGTATTTAGTAACTATCTACCAGACCTTGCGTCTGCATTGGTCTCTGATTCAGTGACTTGAGTCGTTAAAAAATGTTTCGTCCAGTAATGTTGTTGTCCCCAGTAGAGGATGGTGATCGGGCCGACGTCGGCCGCAATGAGCCCGCGCACGAATGTGCGCGGGCTCATTGCGGCCGACGTCTGCCCGAGGGTCTTTTTTTTTACTGGCTCGTTGCTGTTGTCCAAAGCGTAGTTTTGTTCTCTGATTGTAATACCTATCCTTTGATTTCATGTTGTGTCACCGAGACAACAAGACCACTCAGCTCTGCGCGTCAGGTCTAGGGCACAAATCACCATACTGAAGTGTTAAACACTCCTCCTCCCTGTTAGGTATTCCATCCGAATCTGAATACGCTCCAGTCTTTTCTTTCAGCGTTCAGGCAAGCCCGAACCTGGGAGAATGTCACTTTAACTCATTCTACCCCAAGACCGAAATCCTTACATTTTGCCGTTGTCCTCTGAAGACTGCATTGCAGTGCAGCACACAGATCGACCATGAGAGTTCAAGGGTGATGCCAGAATAGCTTGGCGCCCACAGGCGCCAAGCTATTCTGGCATCACCCTTGAACGGTCATGGTCAATCCTTATCTTCCTGTGGTGTGTCTGGGGTAGAATGAGTTAACAGACATACGCATGGGAACCTGAAAGTCAACGCAGCGCTTTTTCACCCAAACAGAACGTGTTAATATGTGAACTGACCATCTACAACTTAATTACAATAATAATAAACCATTTCATTACAAACTAAAATAGTCTGCAATGAGGTACATTTTGACGTGATAAAATTCCCGCCAACGCTGGGGAGAATTTGATTCATTTCTGCCACGTACTAAAATAGCACGGGGAAATCTCTTTCATTCTGACCGATCTTTGAGCGGGAGATATCATGCAACATAGTCACGTGGCCTTCCATGCTCTGATCCGTTCGGGGGTGACCCACAGACGGATCAGAGCATCGAAGTTCACGTGACTATGTCGTTTAACGTAGTCTCCCCGCTAAGGTAGGTATGAGAACATATTAGGAGCGCATTCAGGTACTTGGCTACGTTCAACTCAGACTTTATTCTTTGTCCGTTGGATGGTTATTACGCTAAATACGTCGTTTTTAATTGTCCCTCAAAGTAATGCTGTATTTCTTATTAACATTCTGACCACAAAAAAAGTCAAATCAAAGACAGACCTTTATTTATGTATTCAGACTGACCTGACCAACTACAATAAAACATTTAGACTGCATACTGAGCATTGTAACGCACGCAGACTTGCCCACAGTCACACGTACAGACTCTCACGCAACAAACGCATACACCGCCACTGACTCAGACGGGCGCATTCATGCGGTAAAACTCAACACACGGGCTCCCTTTCTAAAGTGACTTTTATACAATATAAAAGAAAAGAAACGCTTAAAAGACTATCAAACTATACAGACTTCTCTACTAACATCCGAACATCATACACACACAATTCACAATATCTCGCCAGGCTAGGTGTTAGTTCTCAGTCTCCAACCTGTTTGATGTTATTGCCTGGTTACGTTGGTCCTTCCCACGTCTAGGCGTGCAAGTCCGTTGTATGCTCTTTCCTGTCGTCTTGTCTGTAACACGGACGTCCTTGTACTCGCACCGTAGCGCAGTTCTCGCTGTGATCCGGGTATCTTGGTCCCGATCAGACTCACTCTGAGCGAAGAGCTGGAGGGATGACCTCACGTTAGGTCCCACCTGTGACTGACGTCTCGGCGTCCGTCGTTCCACTCTTTACAAGCACTCTAAACACAACAACAAGGATCCAAACGTAACGCTTGCTAAACACACAACATATTGGATCAATGAGAAACGTCACGTAACCTGGCTGATACAAATAACTCACACGTTCATTCACACACACACACGTGCTTCATAAACTGTCTACTTCCGTAACACCCCCATATCTCTGTCACTATCTTGAAACAGACTATAGCCTAACACTCTTGCTATACACTACTCTATACACTGGAAAAGACTATGCTTAACCATCCACGTACCACCTTCATAGCGACTTAAGCATACACACCTTACATTCCTTTAGTCATCCATCTCGGTAAATAACTGTTTACCAAAAACACCGGTTACTTCACTGAATTCTAAACCAACATAACTGAACCAAACCGGCCAACACTATACAAACAAATTACTCTTAGCAACGCATACTATCTTTAACTAAGCAACTATCAATACTACATATATAGAAACATACCTGAATTCTAGGCTTCAGAGTCTTGGAATACGGGCTAGGTATCTCAAACACATCCGTCCAAGCTGACGATAAGCCCCGTACTACCGATCTAGACCTCTGACAGACACAGCTTTTGCCTAGAACTCACTTTAACAGTACTCACCAAAACTCCGTGCTAACCATGCCTTACAGATTTCACGTGGAGCCTCGTGCCACCCGGACTATCGGCACAAACAAACCGTTAACAAAAACCGTACCATACTAACCCTAATATATGAGCACTATGCACGAGCATAGAGCTTCATCACAAGCATTGACTGTTTTTCAAAGTAAAACAGTTTCTTACTAAATCCAGCTGTACTTAGAGAATGTATGTCACAGTGACGTGAAAGTTATTTCTAGTAACTTCCCGCTTTCACTGGTCAACTTTAGTTGGCAATCGAATTTGACGGATTTTTTTTTAAACGTTTCACTGAAAGTAATGGTAACAATACCTTTTTCATTTGCTGTCAAACACAAACTCGCACACACACACACACACACACACACACACACACACACACACACACACACACACACACACACACACACACACACACACACACACACACACTTATTTTTTATCTTTAATTACCCGCCTATTCATATATGCGTAGTATCTCAGCGGTTCCTAACGTTCAGTAGTGAGATATTTTTATGGACCAGTTCAATTATCAAAATCAAATGGTCAACTGCAAAAACTCCACCCACCCAATCAACCAGTATTCAGCTAAAACTTTTATCTATCATTCGACACATCACCCAGCTAACCAGCAAACTGCTGACCGACAAGATGCATTGATTACGTTAATTTCCTTGAAGAATCGCGACAAGTGGAGTAAGGCATAGCGTCAAAACATTCTCATAGCCTAATCGACACCAATCGATCATTTGGAACAAACCGCGCATGTAACCACTTTGTTGTTAACATAAGGAATGCAGGGCAGACTGCCACAAAATGTGATGGTGTAAAAAAGCAACAATCCCTTCTGCTCCATGTCGCTTCCAATGCGATATTCCATGTCTGAATCCACGCAAATGTACTCAGTAGCAGCTAGATTTTCGACGTGGTTGGCCATGAGGAATCCGCTGTACTCCACAGTCCATCCCGGCATGCACACGTTGGTTCCGGGCACCATGATGATTGTAGGACGCTGGGATCGACACACGACACATACTGGGTCCTTCTGTGAGTGGGCGTCCGGTGTTTCATACTCCGCTCCATACACATCAGCGTGATAAAATGGAACAGCGTGGTCACTGATTACAGGTGACATAGTCAGGCGCCGCGATGATTATAATAGGACCCGCCAATGACGCCCGAGTACACGAGGCTAGTGGAGTTAGGACACGTGGACTTGCCCCAGCGGACGTAGACGGAGCTCCCCGCCTGCTGGACAGCTGATTGTAGCGTCTGAAACTGGGCAGCGTTAGCGTTCTTCAACGACAATAGTTCGGCGCTATGCGTTTCTTTTAGTGTTTGGATATCTACTGTGTTGACCTTGATCTCGGCACTTATTACCGTCAGACGCTGAGCCATCTGGCTAACCACTGACTCAAGGGGATCCGAGTCATCGGCTCGGGACGCCACATTGTGGTCGGCATTTTCAACGCGGAATGGTGCTTCCCATTGTCTGATTTCTGATAGTTTCTGAATGTCATAGTTAAGCCGTCGGTTTCTCACCTTTAGATGACGATTCTCAGCCTCCAACTGCCGTAACCGCTGGTCTTGTTGTCGTAGCCGTTGATCGACTGTAGTCATCCAGTCAGCAAACTCCCTGTCCGATTTGTCGATGCAATTCAAGTCAACATTTGCAGCAATGGCGGAAGTCACTCCGACAAAAAGCAGCAGCTGTAAACCAGACAGATTCATATTACGACTCCTTCAGTTAACCCATTTAGCCCCGAGACACCAAAGCAAGACATGGATCGAGCATGATAGTTCAAGGGTGGTGCCAGAATAGCTTGGCGCCAATAGGCGCCAAGCTATTCTGGGCCCGCACCACCCTTGAACTATCATGCTCGATCTGCCTCTAGAATTGTAATGCAATCCTTCAGAGGGCAACTTCAAAAATTGGAGATTTCGATCACCCTGGGGTAGAACGTGTTGATCACCTATTCATATCTATGGCTAATCAGGTTATGTAGAGTTTCGTCGGTGATGCTTTTACACGTTTGACTGATGAAGCACATGGAAGTGGGCACAAAAAATGTTCGCCTTAACATTACGCTCACGACAAAATGTATGCAGTGTGTAAAAATCCGATTTTCTATGCTTTTGTACGATAGTCACCGACCGTAGAACGCCCAGCATGGCGAGTTTACTTTACTGAGGTGATTTATCAAAGGTCGCATGAGCGAAAGCGACACTTTCGGTGGCCGCGAGTTCGTACATTGAAAGAAGCGACACCATTCTTTGCAATTTCCTTCTTTTATCGTGGCCTGCAGTGACGTGAAACTCAAAATGATGTCCATTAATTCGGAAACTTGTCAAGTTGAGAATTTGTTATTTTTCAGAATTCAACATTGAGATAATACTACAGGATTTTTTTTTTCTGTTATAATTTCTAAATTTCCACGGATCGCCAACATTGCTGTCGTTTATTATCATCTTAAGTAAAATCACTATGAATATGCAAACATTTAAACACTGGCCCATTTGCCAATGTACTGTAATCTGTACAGCTATGTGATTTGCAATTCTTAATTTCAATGTGCCAAACAAATCGAAATCACACTAATCATAAATGAATATGGAACATTTAATGGAATTTTAAATAAAACTGTATGAAATAGAGCAATTTGTGAATTAACAAAGAACATACAAATATGTTATATATTATTTCTTAAGAATCACGAGCTGTAAGTAGGCCTACCGGACAGACTGAATTTGCACTAAGCATGTGTTTGTGTGTGTGTGTGTGTGTGTGTGTGTGTGTGTGTGTGTGTGTGTGTGTGTGTGTGTGTGTGTGTGTGTGTGTGTGTGTGTGTGTGTGTGTGTGTGTGTGACTATGCACGTCTGTGCATGTGCGAGTCTGTGCACGGCTGTGCGCGGGCCAACTGCTGCCGTCGTCTGCCCGAATACCTTTTGCTATCGGGGTTATGAGTATGTGTACCCACTGCATACTTCTTTGACACACGTATTGACATATTGTAGAACAAGCAAACTAATATTCATGAATTTGCTTGATCTACTTTCTTTCCCAAAAGCCATTGAAGATACAATCTGGATACTTGCATTTTTTTTTTTTACCGCGAAAGCGCAAAATGTGCTCGAACTGCTACATGAACAAGATCTTTATGCCCTCTAGTACGTGTTCTCGAAATTATTTTTGTATTTACACGAACGAACGGAGAACAGGCGGTAACAAACACGAAAAGCGAATCGCTGCACTAGTGAAAGTAACTAGATGTCCGCTAGCATTTCTCACAAAATCGATAACCCCAGGAAAGGACTAAATAGATCAACCTGCTGACACTTTCCGTCATTATCCTGTATGTAATTACAAGAATTTACTCAACAACACGTAGGATTATATAAAGCACTAATGTCTACGTAGTCAGACCAAATCACGCACTGAGTCCACAGTCCGATACGCAGTCTTCTGCCATTTTTGTTGTTGTTGCCTCAAACTGAAGGACTCGGGGTAAAGTTAAGTTTGTTTTGGACTAGATACATCAATTATGTTGAACAAAATGTTGCTTGATATAGTGCCGATAACCGACAGAAGTGATTACGAGGCCCGAATCAAAATGTCATCGGCTGACGCCTCGGACATTTTAATTTGGTCTGGTGATCACATTTACGGTTATCTGCACTATATCAAGAAAAATGTGCCACATGGCGCTTAGGTGGGGGTGGAGGGGTGCGGGGTGGAATCGACCAACTAACATGACTACATAATCACCCAATGTGATCCGGCATCTAAATCCATTTTCAGTTTAATCCTTTGCCTGATTTTAGTCATGTTTTTGTTCTGTCAAGTTTGTTTATTTGTTGTTGTTGTTGTTGTTGTATGTGGGGACGGCATTCCGGAACTCCTGCTTCTCCTCCCCCACCCCTTCCTCCACCCCACCCCCGATCCTCCCATACACGATGGCCACAGGCATAATCAGATTCTGCACTTCGCGCAGTAACAGCAGTTTGCAATAAACTAACGTCCGAAAGTTTTCCTCTACAGAAATACAAAATAAAAAGAACATTTGCCCGCAAAATATGAGTTTTTAAACTGGCCGTATAGAACGTCTCGAAATTTAGATGCAGATCGTATAACGTTAGGTGAAGGTAATGCAAACTTTTACATCATGAAACTTTAGGCATATGTCACTGTATGCTCTGCTATTCGAAATAGGCTAACACAGTGTCGCTGATAGAGCCTGAAATGCCAATTTAAAACCACAACAACAACAACAAACCTAGAAAACTGCTGCGATAAGATAGCTGCTACCTATTTCATGGTAAATGGCTATACAGTTAAATAATGTAGGCACACGTTTATATCGGGTACCATGGGAGGCTGGGATCAACAGTTTGCACACAGGGGTTTTTACTTGTGCTCGTCAAAGTTTTCATACTCACTTTCATACAAGAAATCATTGTCAGCTAAAACGTTGCGATAATCCTGCGCTATAGTGTATGGCCGCACAAATAATAAGTAACAGCACCGTCAGTGACTCTCAAATATTCGAAGCTGGTGGAGATGTGACACGTGGACCTTCCCACGGTGGACGTACAGAGAGCTCCCTACCTGCTGGAACGCACACAGATTGTACAGTAGAACGAGTGAGCTGGATGGGTTCTCATTCTACGTTATCTAAAAGACGACAAAAAGAGTCACGTGGCTTCCCGGACCATTTTTGACAAACCGACAGAAACTACCGGAGCAGCGAGTTTCGACAGTCGATGGGAAGAAGTGTAGTGAATTGTTGGCATTCGTACACAAGTAACGTTCATTGATTATAGTGTTCCTCAACTGTTCCTCAGCAGAAATCATGGCGACAAAAACAACTACCGACAGCCAAAGGGTGAGTGTCCACGGATTGTCTCAGCTCAGATAACCATCAAGACAAAATCCGCTACCGACAGCCAAAGGGTTAAAACATTTATTCTATTTCTGCATCCGCAACACAAATCATTATCCTACAACTTTTAAACTACCCGGCATGCAATGTTTGTAACCACGGTGAGTGCGAAAGGATTTTGCTAAAATCTGGATAATCTGCGTGTAATCATATTATATTGAGCCAACCATCTAGACCGCTGGGGAGAATTCTACTATTTTGACCAGTCACTCAGCGGGAGCTATAATGAACGTGAACTTCACGTAAACTTCGATGCGCTGACCAGTTCGTTCAACTAAATCTCGCCGCAGACCCTCCCTACGGCAGATATGGGGACATACACGAGCACACGCATGTACTATCTTACGTTCAACTCAGACTGCATCGTCGTCCATTGAACGACTATTACTGTTTCTTGGAACGGCAATGAACGCATGCTGCGCTATGTCACATTAACATTTTAACTAAGTAAAAGTTGTAATCAAAGACAGAGCTTTCATTTATGTATTTAGACTGACTTTCAAAATGAGCTGAACTTGACGTTGAGACTGCCTGCCCTATTACGAGCCTCCAAATGAGCGGCCATGCCTACGCAAGCTGAAATCCTGCGCTAGCCACTAAGCAAGGCGCTCCGCAACAGCGGAGCGCCTTGCTTATTGGCTAGCGCCGGATTTAAGCTCCCTCATGCAACTAGCCCCAAATGTGTATAGGTAAAACAAGATGAACTAAGATCAAAGAGTTCGGGACAACATAGGATACGGCTTCAAATTCCACAGTTACTCCCCTTTAACACGATTTAATTCTCGTCTGTCGTTCCAGTGCGTGTTGGACTCCGATTTTAGACCTGTCCGCTTCAGCGGTAAGATCCAGAATCGCAGACCAGCACGCAAATCCCAACTGGCCACGCCTCCTGTTCTCCCCGGGTGATTCAGTGTTAAATTTTATCTCTCTCTTGTTGATTCATGGCGAGCGTCTAACCTCAGGCAACCTCTCTCTGCTATCAAAAAGAGGAATACATTGATGCAAGGGGCACGTGGGACTCCACGACTATTGCTGAATTAAATCGGCTTCAGCTGCTCTTCTGAGTGAGGGCGTCACGTGGGTTTTAGCGTTCGACTTGAAGTTACCCCCTCTCAAGCTTTGATCTTGTGTTACGATGCGAAAGTAGTGCAGCCCACCCTGAGAACCACGGGTTAATACCCTAAAGTCTCCTGCATCGAAAAAAAAATACAACAAACACACGGATGTAAAAGTGTGCTGGTATGTGATTTTGGACCCTACGGCTTGGAGCCGTAAGGTCCAAAATCACAGACCAACACACGTTTGACCGCTGCCGGGACGAGAATCAAAGCGATCCTCTCCACAGTGTCTTTGATGATTAAAATTGCTGACGTAACGGGTTGTCGATGTCGTCCTGCCACAGTTAAGACTTTTTTTTTTAAATCCCTTCTTTTCACAATCCATGTGAGCAGGCACACGAACCAGCGGTTTTCCACGGCCTTTTGAGCGTAGTATTGGAATGAACTCTCCTGCATACAATGGGGAAGAAAAACAGAAACGTATTTCATTGTGCGATATTCAAAACTAGTCCTTTTGTGCAGCATGATTATTGTAAGAGCGTGCATGAAGAAGGCACTGCCAACTATTAACTCATTCGCGGCCAGCCGCATCCGGATGCGCGGCATAACCCTTCATTTGCTGGAGTAAGTCGCTTTAACTCATTCTACCCCAGACACACCACAGGAAGATCATGGTCGATCTGTGTCCTGCAATGCAATGCAGTCTTCAGAGGATAACGGCAAAATTTAAGGATTTCGGTGTTGGGGTAGAATGAGTTAAATAATTTGGAACGAGACTACCTTTGAAATTCAAAGCTTATGAGGACAGGCATGATTTAATTATTTATACCACGACTTTTTGAAAGGTTTTAAACTTCAGAATCGCCATGTTCTTTTCTCTTCGAAGTGGTACGGTGCCAGAGTTGGGTCGTGCTTACTTTACCCCGCCTCAGTGGCTGATCGTTATGTGGCATCATTACCTCGAACAATCAAAAGTGTGGCGAAGATCGCACAAACTTTATCCCCACATGTGAATTGAGGCAGCCTTGCAACGCTTGGCCGGGAAAAGCGTGCGAGTTGTATACAATAAAAATACAAATGGGTCCTAGACATTTTGTATAACTGGGTAGATCATGTGGTGTAGCGTTCACCTGTCGTACGCAGTGTCGCGGATACGAATCCAGCGGAGATCAAACTTTGTTCAGACCCAATTCGGTGCCCTGTCTTTGAAATCACCCTCGTGGTTGACAAAAAATTTTAGCGTTTTGTGTGTGTTCCGATCTGTGTACTTGAAAACAACAACAACAACAACTGCGATGGCTAGTGATTTTGAAAAGACAGATAATTGTGTTGGTCTGTAATTTTCGCCCTTGTGCCTTCGAGGCGTAAGGTCCAAAACCACAGACCAGGACATATATGCATAAAAAGTGAATTAAAAAAACAAAACAATGGGGCAGGTCTAAGCCACAAGTCTGAGACTACGTAGACTTATGACTTAATCCTGGCCGAAAGTTTTAATCCGCTTTATGCATACCAGTCCAGCACACATTATTCTCATCAGCCCCTGGGCAACGTGCAGGAGCACATTAGGCTCTGTGCCTCTTTGCAGATGGCAGAGATTTTGCTGCAGTCGTTGAAATAAATATTTGCACCCGTCCACGATGTTGAATGGGGTAGACGTAAGGATACCCTGACCCGGAGGATCTAAATCACTACCCGGAGGAGGATATTTTTTTCTGGTGGTGAATAGGGCATTGCTGTGCGTGGGCACCTCTGACCTCACGCCGTTCAACTTAACACACTACAACAAAACACACAGGGATCGACCTTGATAGTTCATGGGTGGTTCCAGAATAGCTTGGCGCCTATAGCTTGGCGCCTGTCGTCTATACACTGTAATGCAGTTATCAGAGGACAGCTCCCAAATCTGTGAATTTCGACACGTGCCTCTACGCAACCGGGGCAAAAAATTAACGCAAAATAGCATCATTCAACCAAAGAACACATGCATAAATGCGCCAGGAAGAGAAAAGGACACTGGGCTTCTAAAAGGCAAAGGCCACCAGTTAAGTAGGTAATTTGGCGATCTGGCTTCCCTATGGAAGGGGGTTCAAATTTCCTTCTCGTAGTAAAATACAATCGTAAAACTACTGCTACTGGCGGTCCGTGGCGCAGTGGTTAAGGCGCCTGCCACCAATGCCAAAGGTGCGCGGTTCGATACCGGGTTCCGGCGTTGGACTTTTCTCCTCTGGTAAGTGTCACCGTTAATTCGGGCGGACCGTCGGGGTTCTTTCTCCGGTACTCCGGTTCTTCCACCCCCCCCCACCCCCCCCCCACACTTTGGTACCGGTCTCAGGCCACTTTACAAATTTCAAATACAAGCGATCAAAAATCTCTGTAACTTCAGTAGCTGACTGGCCCTTCGTTTGTCTTGTACTGTGTTTGTCTTAAATGGCGTAAAATCCGTGTCTGTTTCGTGAGTGTGTGAGGGTTTCAGGCGCGGCGCTTTGAGTCGATTTCCCCAAAAATTGAGAAAAAGCGCCTATATAATAACAGTATTATTATTATTATTATGCTACTACTAATGTCACAACAACTAATACTACTATAGTGTGCATGCTGGCATGGACAGCCAAGTACAGTTATCGTAAGAATAATGTTAATATTTATATAGTAATAGTAATGTTAATAATAATGTTAATAACAATAATGTTGATAAAATAATGTTAATAATAATGTTAACAATTATCATCATCATCATCATCATCATCATCGTTGCAATATAACCATCATCGTCATCATGATTGTTATATTAATAACGATAATACTAATACTAATAATAATAATAATAAATACTACTACTACTACTACTAATAATAATAATAATAATAATTAATAACAACAACAACAATACTACTACTACTACTAATAATAATAATAACAATAATAATAATAATAATAATAATAATAATAATAATAATAATAATAATAATAATGTTCTACGTGGGCTCGAGAGTTGTTTGTCCTCTAGCTGTTTACTGTGTTTGCATTTTCCTGACAGTGAAAGGGTTAACACATTCGAGACGTGCCCCATCCAGATACGCAGCTTTACGCCGCGTATCTGGATGCGGCACGTCTCGAATGAGTTAAACTCCTCGGTACCCTTGTACACCCTTATCATTTTTTCGACCGCAGAAGATTATCTTTGTAGACCAAACACATGGTATTACAGTATATGTTTGAAGATAGAGAGGACTATGCACGCAATAGTCTGTACTTTTTAAAAAAAAAGCCCAAAAGTATTTTATAGACTGTATTCAGTCTCTGACGACTGCTTGTCACAGCTGCATGTCACAGCACCAGCAAGATGATTCTTTCTGCTCTATTAGTACTATCGGCTGTGTTGCTAACAGCAAGTTCCGATGGTGGTCAAAGTTACGACTCCGGCGTCAGTCTGGCTGAATGGATGGCGAGAGCAGAGCAACGTTTCCAGAAGCTCGAGGCTGAGAATCGTCATCTCGACGCAGAAAACCAGCAGCTGAGGACAGACATCCAGAAGCTAAAGACTGGTGAGTTGAAAAAAAAGTGTTTTATGCAGATGCTTGTACGCAACCATCCATGAGATGGTTGACACGCCTGTCCAGAGCCAGCGGGCTTTTGCTCGCTGGCTCCAGTCACTAGGTATGTCAACTCTGATAGGGAAACGGAATCAGAATTAAAAGTTGCTGTTAAGTCTGTTTACAGATTGGGGTGTTAGTCTTTAACAATAAATAAACAAACGAACAAAATGAAATGAAATGAAATGAAAAGAAACCACATTGTAAAAATATAATGCAATAAAATAAAAACTCAACGCCATTCATACCATAAGTTTGCATATAGGACACTGATTAACTCATTCTACCCCAGACGCACCACAGCAAGATAAGGATCTACCATGATAGTTCAAGGGTGATTCTGGCATCACCCTTGAACTATCATGGTCGATCTGTGTCCTGCACTGCAATGCAGTCTTCAGAGGACAACGGCAAACTTTGGGGATTTCGGTCTTGGGGTAGAATGAGTTAATCAATTAAACCATTGTTACTGTAATGCCAGTATGGACAGTATCATTGATTTTTTTTCGACATATCTGACATTTATATAATTCACCCGTTTCTGTGACCAGAAAATTTGAACACCACCCAACTGCAAGAGGTAGAGATACTCACAAGCCCCGCGTAAATGCGGAGCTCATAAGCATATATGCTTCGGTGCTGACACCACTTTGAGGTCATGTTCTTGGAACATTTTTTAAAAGTTGAATTAACGAAACGCAGTCTGTGTCAGCTGGCACTGAACGAATTAATAAACTGGTAATAATGCATTCGAATAAAATATGCTGACAGGGAGCATGTCAAAATACCACGGCGTGGCGGCTCGAGCAGACGACACTACTCCCCTGGAGTCTGTGGTCACCCAGACGGTTCAGCGCCTGACGGAGGTGAGTGCCGAGGTTCTGGACAACGCTGCGAAGATTCAGACGCTACAGACAGCTGTCCAGCAGGCAGGAACCTCCGTGTATGTCCGCTGGGGAAAGTCCACGTGTCCCATCTCCACCAGTCTCGTGTACTCGGGCGTCATCGGCGGGTCTTGGTACGATCACGTGGGAGCTGCAGCTAACGAACTATGTCTGACTCTCTCTCCTGTTCTCAGCGACCACGCCATCCCTGCCCAACACTCCCGCTTGTACGGAGCCGAGTACGCAACTTCGGACACCCACAATGATAAAGATGCTGTCTGTGCCGTGTGTCGATCCCAGCGTCCCACAACCGTCATGGTGCCCGGAACCAACGAGTGCATGCCGGGATGGACTGCGGAGTACAGCGGATTCCTCATGGCGAACTTCGTGAGCAACCATGCAGGGACAGAGTACATCTGCGTGGATGGCGAGATGGAGCATCGTGTCGGCGGAGACACTAACCTGAACGGTGTGTTACTTTTTTACACGGCCACGGTGTGTGGCAGTCTGCCCTGTTCTCCCTACGTCACGAACAAGATTGTCACGTGCGTGGTGTGTTCCCAGTGAGGGGCAGAAATTTAAGACAAACAATAGACGTCAATGATTTTGTTTCGGCTGCAGGTTCAAATTAACTCTTAACTGAACAGCACGTTGTTTAGGCATGAGATTAGTTTTATGAGTAAGCTTAACTTCTGCGCAAGGTACTACGCAATGTGCGTAGTAGCTTGTGCCGGATTTAGGCTCACTCATGCAACTGACGCCTGGTGATTTCCTTAGGGACACATTCTAATTTCACTGAAATGTATTACAATTTAAATTTTACTTTTTAGTGCCGGGTTTTCATAGTCACGTGTGAGCAGGTTTTTCTTTTAAAATTGGCATCTTGTGTTTGGTCGTTTGTAATTTTGTGTATGTCGCACAGGTGAATGTCACATGGAAGTTGGATAGGTGGATGGATCGCAGGATGAATGGATGGGTCGTTTGTGTCATTCATTCATTCATTCATTCATTCATTCATTCCTTTCTTTCTTTCTGTTTTCTTTCTTTCGTTCTATTCATTCATTCATTCGTTTTTTTTCTTTCTTTCTTTCATACATTAACTCATGCATTCATTCAATCATTCATTTATTCATTTTTTTTTCTGTCTTTTTTTCTGTTCATTCATTCATTTATTCATTCATTTATTTTTTTTTCTTTCTGTCTTTTTTTCTGTTCATTCATTCATTCATTCATTCATTCATTCATTATTGCTTGCCTGAAAAATACAACCATGCCCACAAGTCTGGCAACCAAGTCCAGCAAAACACAACCAAGATTAGAAGATAAGCACACACACACTATGAACAGATGTGTACTATTCCTACTTAGTCAATGTAGTTCACTATGACAGCAGTACAGGACGCGCCATAAGTACACGCCTACATATAACATACCAAACAACGATAGTGTGTGTGTTTAACCCTTCGGCTGTCGGTGGCGGTTTTTGTCGAGGTGATTCCTTCAGGAAGGAATCACCTCGACAAAAGCCGCTACCGGACAGCCGAAGGGTTAAAGCTATGCACTGTATTAACCCCTTTGTTCATGCGGCCACCGGTTCTACAGACACAAAGGGGGTTACTGAAAATGTTCTAAAGCAATATCACCCTCATACATCTAGGGCCTATTCTCGGTTTGTTAATTAACTCATTCTACCCCATCACCGAAATCCCCCAATTGTGCCGTTGCCCTCTGAAGACTGCATTGCAGTGCAGGACACAGATTGACCATGAGAGTTCAAGGGTGATGCCAGAATAGCTTGGCGCCCATAGGCGCCAAGCTATTCTGGCATCACCCTTGAACTATCCTGGTCGAAACTTATCTTGCTGTGGTGTGTCTGGGGTAGAATGAGTTAATAAACAGAATAATGCCACCTATTCCAGGCATTAAAGGGTTACTAGCTCGCAGTATTTCATTTATACATGCTCCTAGTACATCTTACGATAGTGGTGGGCAAAAGGCTAACGTAAATTACAAGCTCGCAGTGTTTCATTTATACATGATCCTAGTACATCTTACGATAGTGGTGGACGAAAGGCTAACGTAAATTACAAGCTCCCAGTGTTTCATTTATACATGATCCTAGTACATCTTACGATAGTGGTGGACGAAAGGCTAACGTAAATTACAAGCTCGCAGTGTTTCATTTATACAAGATCCTAGTACATCTTACGATAGTGGTGGACGAAAGGCTAACGTAGATTACAAGCTCGCAGTGTTTCATTTATACATGATCCTAGTACATCTTACGATAGTGGTGGACGAAAGGCTAACGTAAATTACAAGCTCAGTCGCAGTGTTTCATTTATACATGCTCCTAGTACATCTTACGATAGTGGTGGACGAAAGGCTAACGTAAATTACAAGCTCGCAGTGTTTCATTTATACATGCTCCTAGTACATCTTACGATAGTGGTGGACGAAAGGCTAACGTAAATTATGAAGTCTGAATGTCGTAAAATAAAAGACTGTCCTGTTCTTCTTCTTCTTTGTACACGGGAGAGTTTCTTATGTTACGCGGAAAGAAAATAATAATAATAATAATAATAATAATAATAATAATAATAATAATAATAATAATAATAATAATAATAATAATAATACCGTTATTATATAGGCGCTTTTTCTCAATTTTTGGGCGAATCGACTCAAAGCGCCGCGAACTGAAACCCAACACGCACACTCACGTAACAGACACGGATTTACGCCATTTAAGACAAACACAGTACAAGACAGACGAAGGGCCAGTTCAGCTACTGAAGTTACAAAGATTTTTTATCGCTTGTATTTGAAATTTGTAAAGTGGCCTGAAACCGGTACCAAAGTGTGGGGGGTGGGGGGTGGGGGGCTTGTGAAAGGAAGGATAAAAAAGTTTTAGTTGATGCAAGACAACAATGATAACCCGTCGTATCGGCGATTTTGATCAATCAAAGTCTGCCATGGAGCAGATTGCTTTAAACCACCTTCTCCTTCTTTCTTGTAGACAGCTGTTGCGTTTGAATCAATGAATCAATCATATATATATATATATATATATCTATATATATCTATATATATATATATATATATATATATATATATATATATATATATATATATATATATATATATATATATATATATATATATATATATATATATATATATATATATATATATATATATATATATATAATTTTTCAATAAATTCTGAGA
>BTPG01000007.1:131110416-131124778 GCA_036245525.1 Semisulcospira habei
CTTTTAACCCCTTGAGTGCCAGCTGTCGCAGACTGTGTTCCTGCAGTCTACGTTGATTCAACACCAAAACGTCCTAGCCGTCCCAGGAGCGTGGATATAAAATGGTGTCAAGTCAAGTCAAGTCAAGTCAAGTCAAGTCAAGTCAAGTCAAGTCAAGTCAAGTCAAGAGTTTTTATTGATGTTGGCACTTCGGCCATTTTCACATGGAGAGCGGTTACATATATCAGTTCAATACAACAAGAATATTACCTGGGGTATACTGACATTCCAAGTTGAAAAGACAGTTTTTATAAAAAGACAGTATTATGTGACACAGAGGTAACCAATCAATCATTGGAACATATCGTTGTTTCTCTTTTTCGTCTCTCGAAACATTTAAAAAGAAACCATGCAAACTGTCTCGTTCTAGATGCACTTTCGCAGGATAACAACTGAGTGAGTAAAACACTTTCACGGTTGTTATCTACAGTTGCCCAAAAATCCGGACGCAAGTCTATATACTTCGGGCAGTGAAACACAACGTGAGCTTCGTCTTCGATAGTTTGTGGGCAAAAGGGACAGTCATTTACTCCATCAGTAACGCTTCGAATAAAACGATTCCTGTGCGTCTGGATATCACTTACTCCGAGCCTAAAGCGCACCAGGGTATCTCTGAAACATTTTATTCGAATATCTTTAAAGTACGATTCAGGCTCCAAAGTAAACTTATACGTTCTGTACAGCCGAAAACGTTGACTGTCCCTGAGACCAGCGAACCATTCTTGACGAACAACATCGACAAGTCTCTGCTTAAATTCAGACATAAATCGTCTTTCATTCCCTACTCCTTGGTTCATCCAAACAAAATTAAACCCTGTATTCTCTAGAGTGGCTCGTACTTTTGATACCCAATTTAGTTTTCCGTTGTTATCTAAATTTGACAACAACAGATATGCTTGCTTTGGTATGCGGTCGGTATCCATCTTAATAATCTTAAGCCAAAAACGTATAGTTTTCATACAACAATTCACCAACAGTGGGTATGAATGGTGTCAGCAAGAGGTATAGATCCCCATGAGCCCCCGCGAATGCGGGGGCTCATGAGGATCTATACCTCTTGCAGTTGGGTGGTGTTCAAATTTTCTCGGCACTGAACGGGTTAATCCGCAATTTGCGTCACTGAACAGACAAGCATTAATTGTTTTTTTTTTTTTTTTAATTATTATTATTTTTTAACCTACGTCTGATTTCCGAAACATAGCCTGTTAAACCGTGCAGCCTTGATCCAGAAGAACGACATAAATGCATGTTTTTTTTTCAAATAAAACTATGGATGACAAATTTAATGTCGAGAACGTTACCATACTGAGCTTGCACCTGTAGCTTTCAGGGCCGCAATGCCGGGATCTGCCTGCGCCGAAGCCGATAATAATAAGCGTGGTTGCATGCGCAGATGTTTACAGCACCCGTAGTTGCACGCGCAAAAAGGGGTTAACTCATTCAATGAAAAACCCGCATCAATAGCTGCGTAAGAGTCTATTGACTGCGGGGCGCCTTGAATGAGTTTAGCCGCGCTTGCAACTTGTAAATGTCCAAACTGACTTTGTCGACCGGGGTAAAAATCAGTAGAGGCCCCGTCGAAAGTGACTGATATTTTTGTCACGTCAGCCCATGTCGACCTTTTTTTTTTTTTTTTTTTCTTAAAATTTAAAATGTCTCAACTTGCATTGAACAACACTGTGTTAAAAGTCAGCCTGAAAGCAGATTGGAAAAGAAAACAAAGGCGCAAGGGCATGGCTGAAAGCAATCCACTGGCGGTGTTGTTGCAGCGCTAACACAAACAGCCATAAACCGCTGTCATTACACCTTACAGGCATGATCTACTGTGGATACTGTCAGCTTGGGTAATTCACTCCATTTAAGTGAGAGAGAGAGAGAGAGAGAGAGAGAGAGAGAGAGAGAGAGAGAGAGAGAGAGAGAGAGAGAGAGAGAGAGAGAGATTGGGGTGGGGTGGGGTGAGGTGTTAGCTCCTTCACTGCTGAGAAAAAAGTGGACATGATCCAACAGCAAGAGCCATAGATCCTCATGAGCCCCCGCAAATGCGGGGGCTCATGAGGATATATGCCTCTTACTGAGACCAATTTGTATCCACGTTTCTTAGCACGGTGTTGGCTTTCCGCGATCGTTGAATGAACAGGGATTTCAGACGGAAACGAACATGTACGTACAGTGTACGTACAACGGCAGGGAAGGGGTTAAAAGTTATACGCCTAGCAAGGGGAATTACTCAGCGCTGGACAGACAAATGGCTAGTATCTTTTGTCAGTAAAGCCATGGTTCTTTGTTAGTCAATGGAGCCCGTGACATAGGGACGTTCGCAAAACGCAATTCGTCGGTAAACATGCACGGCCCTGTGCAGAGGATGATGATCGTCAGACAATCTGAATCCCATAGCTTAGGGGTTTGGAATGACAGAATTAACCACCTCATAAATTCCCTGGGGTTGGGGATGAGGGGATGGGGGGGGGGGGGCGTGGGAGGGCGGGGGAGGAGGGGGGGTGGTTACGGACTGGCCTATGGACTGTTGCGTCCGTCAGCGTAAGCTCCGCTGATTCTGTCCACTTAAACGTTATCTTTTTTCTTTCTCTTCCTCTCACCCCCAAAAAACTACGGATGAAATGGATAGAGAGAGGTCTTCCCGTGGAGGGTGGAGGTGTACATGGAACCAAAATTCGGGATCGTCTTCGGCGAAGAGAACGTTTTCAATACGTCCGTGATGGCAGTGCGGTTTGAAAATATGGGCAGGGGTAGTCAGGCTGGCGCTTCCAGGAAAGAACCTAACGGGCCATGATATTAGTAAGAGGCATAGATTCTCACGAGCTCCTGCAGCTGTAGTGGCTCATGAGAATCTATGCCTCTTGCAGTTGGGCGGGTCCACTTACTGAGGTACTGTCAGGAAAAGTCCCGCTCAGAGTTGATCAACACTGTGGTCATGCAGTTGAAACACAGCTAATAAAAGAATTTTATAAAGCTGGTGTGAAACAGTCCGTACCCCCTCCTCCCTTCGAAGCAAACAACACACGCACACGCACACGCACACGCACACACACACGCACACGCACACACAAGCACACACGCACACACAGGCACATAGGAACACGCGCTCACGCACGGACGTGGAGTTATACTTTTCTCCGTTACAAGATCTGAGGGAAACGTCATTGGTTATCTCAACACTGCGAAGCGCGTCTGTATGTAGCGTCGTTTTCAGTTAAAGAACCCGTCACCGCTGTGAACAATTGAACGCCAATTGCAAGCGGTATAGATCCTCATGAGCCCCTGCAATTACGGGTGCGCATGCGGATCTACGCCTCTTGCTGAAATCTCTTTGTATCATGATACATTGTGTCTCTTGTCGCTCAACACTGCAATACCCTCGGTCAGCTGTTTTCTTTTTTCAAGTTCTTTGATGACTCTTACTTCTGAAATGTATTTTTCAAAAGGTGTGTTTCCATCATGTGTCTCCTTTCCCTCGGACAGTCTTTCAGCAATGGCTTTATCAAGTTCATGGCATTCTTGCTCTAGGAGGGAATGATGTTTTTTTGACTATACCTAGCAGACGATAGAGGTATGGTGGTGCAGTTTGCGAAATCTCAACATCAAAGATTGGTTCATGTACAACATTGATGTAACCCTTGGCATTCTTTTTGTCTCCTCCTGCACGCATGTATCGCCTGTAATCCCGCTTGATGTTGTTAAGAGTTCTCTGTTTCACTTGTACTCGCTCATGTGGAGCTCTTTGTAGCTGACTTTTCGAAGCTGTACACCAGAGACAAGGGTGGACCCCTTGTGCTCCTGAGAGACCAAAGAGTTGACGAGAAAATCGTAATCGCCAAACAGAAATACACGTATCTGTTTTTCTTTCCATTTCATGGTTTGGAGAACTGAAACCTGCTCTTTAAACGGCTGCAAAATTGTTTGAAGATTTTTATGACTGTCTTTACAGTTAGCCATACACACCAAAAACGTATTGTGTTTAGAGTTAGGGTTTTGGAGATTAGCAACTTGAAGATTTGTTTTATAACTGTTACCGCTATGATCTCCTAGTTTAATCTAAATTTCATCATTTGGTATTTGTTCATGACATTCAAGAAGATTTGCAGCTTCAAACTTGTCAAGCAGTTCAGAAACAAAATGTGTGAGATCGTCTATGTATGCGACAGGCGTTTTCTGGCTTTCTTTCTTGTTTGTGACTTTGTTTTCAAAGGTCAGATTCTTTTGTTCAATGGTCACTGTGCCACAGAGCGCTTCTTTCTGGGGTCTGCCTTTCCTTTCTTTCACTTTCAAGTTTGACACCAATACTTCTCATGAAGCGTTTGTATGTTCTGTACTTGGACCAGCTTAATCCTAGATTGGTTCTCAGAACAATACCCTGTTTTCTACAGACATACACGGATCGCCTAAGGCCTGCTCTGTCTAATATTGCAGTCATTTTTTTCCCTTTCTTTCTCGTCTTAACTCGTCAGTTATTTGTTCAGCTTCGTCCACTTCTGATCCGCCAGACATATTTGCTTTAGCACGGGCTAGTACCGTTGACCTTCTTCGTATTGCGGCTGATGATGCCACTGTTGTTGGTTTTCTTGGTTTGGGTATGTGCATAAAATACAAAGGCTGTCCTCCAGTCTTGCAACGGATTGTGGCATCAGCTGATTCAGTAAGCATTGTGGGGTCTGATATTTTGCTTCCTCCTTTGTCAATGGCATCTGCAGTTCCTGGACAGGTCGAAGGCTGGGTCGTTTGATATGTGGAGATGTGGCTATGTCGACACCCGTTTTTTCAATGGGTGAAATGACTATTTCATGCGTCCGCTTTGCTGGTGGAGACGGGGTCCACACTCTTTGTAACGGCGACGTTTGAGCATCATCTTTGCATGGCGTTTTACGGGGAGTAGACTTCGGCGGAATGAAAACTTGTATACCACTATCACCTTCATTAGTGCTGTTATCAGTGTCAGTGTGACATTCCGCAGATCGAAACGGTCGTTTCTTCCCAAATGCGCCCTTCGCTGGTCGTCCTCCTCATTACCTAGCTGCATGAAATGAACGCACGCAACACATTCTTCAACACTCGTATTTGGATCGAACATGGTCCAAAAATGTGTTGTGATGAGGCAATATCAGACGCCGCATTTCGCGTTGTCTCCGCAGACACACGTGTTTCAGAGTCTATCCGTCATCCGACTATAGCAACTACTACACATTGTTTTGGAGTGCATCAGGTCTTTGTCTTCCTGGATATTAATTCCATAACACTTGTGGATTAAGTGTTCATATTTGATACAAAGATATGACATTTTATCACTGTGTTTCTTTTGTGATCTCCCGCCACATATTCTGCACAACTTGTGATGATGCATTTAATCGCAGTGCATGGAACACACCTGTGTCTACACAGACTGAATGCGTTTCATCAGACTCCATCATGATCAAAAGTTAAATCAAAAGTACATGTACAAGGTTCACTGTTAGTGTTACACTATTTCCCGAGAAAGAAACGTGACTATCTCCTCAATAGTATCCGTGTTACTAAGCCCTCACTTTCCCCGATTCGGCCGGGAGTGTACTAAGGCAGGCGCCTGGTACTTGTCTGTCGACACTTGTCAGTGCCGGAGTGACCGCATTAACCACCCTCCCCTCCACCGCGTAGCGAAAATCCGGTAAGTGATACTTACTGTAGGCATGCTGACCCTTATGCATGCAAGTGTGTTTCGTTGGGAAAAGTTACGTCTTCGTGTTATGGCTGTGGGAACTTTGTCAATTTCAAAACAAACACCGACATCGTACATCAACAAATTCTCGTTCTCTTTATTTTCACCATAATCTGCTACACAAGTGTAAGTCGTAATGTTGTCATGTTTGATATCAGTGTGCAGGTGAGAATTTCAACTTTTGATCGATGCTGCTTTCACAACAGTCACTTTAGGCAGAGATGTGTTATGAATACAAACGTGTAGATAGTTGTTATAGCGGCAGAGCGCCAGACACGCCGGCCGTGTATCGTGCAGTAGCGAGTGCGATATAAATAGAATGAGCGCGCGAGAGTGGAATTTGACCTCGCCGCGCCTTATCTCTCTGGCAGCTAGAAGCGAACTAAGTGTCAGCTGTGGTAAAGGCGTGATCAAAAGTTTCTATTTGATGGCTGAGGATCCTTGACGTTGAATTGACAATGATTTCAAAAACACAGTCTGCAGCCACTGACTAAGCACTCTCATTTCAAATCCACGAAAAGGCTTTAGGAATGATTTTTTTTTTTTAAAGTCCCTAAGGTCCCAAGCCCTTCACTAGACACACTGGCTATCACACCCAAGCTCTCTTAACTCATTCAGCCCGACGGCCGTATTTCCCAAATTTTGGAGGCGTCATCTAATGACTATGCACCAGTTGCAGGAGATGGATCGACCATGATAATTCAAGGGCAGTGCCAGATTAGCTTGGCGCCGACAGGCGCCAAGCTAATCTGGCACTACCCTTGAATTATCATGGTCGACCCATCTGCTGCTGTAGTGCGTCAGGGCTGAATGGGTTAATCCTCGTAATTGCCTTTTAAAGAACTTAAGTATATATATTCGAATGTTTGTGTCTTGACAAAATAGTCTCTCTTGTCTGCGTCCTTAAGGTTGTAGGACACACCTCTTTCGCGCATCTTTTCTGCGCATTTAGATACCGCTATCTTGCGTCTGCCGTGACCTGAGACTAGAGGTCACCGAAAAAAACCGCCGTACGGCAAGTCGTATTGCAAACAAGCTCAATTTATCGATAATTGACAAAAGATATATACTGTCTGAAATAGGTGTGTAAGCTGACTGTTTCTATGCATAAAATGTTTTGTTTCCTCAGAAATAAGATACTTTTGCATAAGTTGCGACAAGTCATCGAGCATAAGGCATAACTGCCTGCGTAAAGGATAGCGCCAAGCAACACGCAATTTCTGAATCTGCAACCGAACGAGAAGCAGTCTACGTGGCAGCCAGGAAAACAACAAAATCTCTTCCATCAGCAACGAAAAGGTAAACTAAATTAGAAAAAAGAGCGGTGGTGTTTGCTAAGCGACTAGAACACGAGGTACTAGCAGAAGAAAAATGTCGTAATATAAGTGGCATATCTCACTGGTTCAGCGTCCAACCCTTTTATGCTCACAAACCAGATAGCACCGCCGTGAGATATCACCTGCACGGCGTAAAACCCCCATAGCTAACTGTCCGTGTATGCATGGAAATTTAAGTCCCCACAGTACTAGTGTCGTCGCCACTGCCTACCTGCAATGAAGAAGACTACATTTTATTGTTGAGGGGATGGGGGGGGGGGGGGGCATTCCGGCCATGTCAGTCACCACCTAGAAGTAGAACATTTCCATACATTTTCGGAGAGCCTTTACTAATACGGTGGAGGGTATGTAGTCGACATTGTAGTTATATTAAACCAGTGCCAGTGCTTATTATCTAGGAAAACGTACTGTGTGTAGAAAAAAGTCCTGCTAAGGGAGAATTATGAACCTCTAGTCTAACTCAGTAACTGCTTCCAGTACTTAGTAACTTAATTTGCTCATCCATTCCCTTGCTGTCTTATAAAGGCTATATTACAGATTAGGATATAGGTCCAGCATTTTTTTTGTTTTGTTCAAGGATGGTGCCAGAATAGCTTGGCGGATGAGACGCCGATCGATTTTGGCACCACCCTTGAACTATCATAGTCACATTTATGTCAAGCAGTGGGTGTATCAGGAGTAAAAGGGTTACCTAGTACTTTATAGGTATGTATGTATGTTAAATTAAACCTACGCTACTTTGACTGAAACCCTAATATTTGTTGACTACCATTTTGGATGACCTTGGAATGTGTGCTATATGCTTATTTTTTCATTGTATGATTGCGGTTTGTATCAAAGTTTTTGCAATTTCCCTATCAAATTTGGCACAAGGGTAGCTGATGATGAAATCTTCCTCATGCTATAGATACTAAGTAATTTGGTTGACTCCTTACACAGGTCAAGAGTCACAGAAGGTTGACAAACGTTAGAAAAATGCATAATTGTAATTTGTAGAGAAAATACAAATTTCACTAGTACAAAAGCAAGCCTTTATGTTGAGACTTGTGACACTTATGTCAGCTACCTCAGTTTTGGAAAGGTCACACAGTTTATACTTATATTATGTGAATTAGTTATGCACATGAGGCGTACAGACTTTGCAATTCTTGTTTGTTCTTTGCGGTGTACACAGTTTATGTCACATTTATTTTGAAAGTAATAATCTGCTCCTGCATTTAGTTCACACAAAGTGAAATTATCATGCTGCCGAACAACACAGTAATACTAATAATCGTGTATTTCATTTCAGGCCAATACTGCAGTTGACCTCTCACTGTGGAGTCTCAGTACTCTCACCCAGAGGACTTACTTGCAAACAAGCGCATAAGTATGACGCCTACACCAAGGCCACAGCTCAAGTGAAGTGAAGGAAGGCGTCACTTATTCTCCTGGACTCGAGGTAGATCATACCGGTAGATCTGTGACTAGAATCAGGTGCAGAACAAAACACAACTATGGTGTGATTGTGAATGAACACATCATACTGTAATGCTTTCTGTCATTGGCTCATGTGTGCAGCAAGTGTGAGGCTATGTTCTGGGCCATTCGTCGTCCATGGTAAACGGTAATGTTGGCATCTTGGAGACTATTCAATCCACAGTCTTCAACGTGGCCCAAGGATACTTTGTGGCAAGACCTGTCTTGGCATACCAGTTTGATTTAAGACCAAGGGTCATGAGACATCAAGAAATAGGTAAAAAATAGCCATATTTTGACAACAGATCTTTTGTCTCAAATATTATTCACAAGTACAAAAGCCAGCCCTTTACTGATGCGGAGACTCATGGCACTTAAATTTCAGTCACCTTTTGGAAAGGTCACACAGTTCAGATTAATTATGTAAATGATCCGTTTTAAATGCACATGAGCGATCCAGGCTTCACCATTGTTGTTTGTTGAGTTTACACTTTATTTCACATTAGTTTGAAGGTAGTAATGCGTAAACTAAATGTAGGGGCATATTGGGCAGGGGGGGGGGGGGAGCCCTCTCGCCCCGGCCCCGAATTGTTTATAATGCTATAACAAAGTCCCTTTTTGGGGAGTTTGGAACCAACCCACCCTGAAATAAGATCAGACGTGAAATTGGCATGCTGCTAAACAACACGTTAATAAACATGTATTTCATTTCAGGTCAATGCTGCTGTTGACGTCGCACTGCAGAGTCGCACCCAGAGGGTATACTTTCAAAACAAGCACAGAAAACAGAAGTATGACGCCTACACCAAGAAGAGGCAGGAGCTAGTCAGGTCATGTTTGCTCAAAAGGAGAAGGTCACAGCTGAAAGCAGGCAATGCCAGTTCCAGTGGATCAACTAAAGTGAAAGAAGGCAACACTTATTCTCCTGGACTCGAGGTAAATCATACCGGTTGATTTGTGAATAGAATCAGGTTCATAACAAAACACAACTGGTGTGAATAAACACATCATACTGTAATGCTTTCTTTCATTTTGAAGATGGTGTAGTACAGTACCAGCATTATCTACAACACCGAATGCTAAAATCACTTGCTGTCAACAAGTGGCACCATATTGCATTTGATTTGGACACTAGAGGCTTGTGCAAGTCTGCAAATACTGTCATTTTCTTTAATAAGCACTTAGTGCAGACAGAATGATAAGAAAACACTGAATACCACCTTTTAATAATAAATAATAATAATACCGTTATTATATAGGCGCTTTTTCTCAATTTTGGGGAAATCGACTCAAAGCGCCGCGCCTGCAACCCAACACACACACTCACGAAACAGACACGGATGTACGCCATTTAAGACAAACACAGTACAAACACAGTACAAGACAGACAAAGGGCCAGTTCAGCTACTGAAGTTACTGAGATTTTTGATCGCTTGTATTTGAAATTTGTAAAGTGGCCTGAGACCGGTACCAAAGTGTGGGGGTGGTGGGGTGGGTTTTTGGTCCAGTGTGTACTGTTGCTAAACAGCAATATGTTAAACGTGTCCTGTATGAAACATTTTCTGCAAGTTACACTTTGATGCTGATTCTAGATATATTTATACACCCATTGTGGTCATTTAAAGCTCAGTTGTGTCTCATATGTGGCTCACGTGTGATAGCAAAACTAAGTGTTTGTAATGGGTCGTCCATCGACTGTCTGTTATCTGTGGGCAACTTTAACATTGGTATTTCCTCAGAGACTATTTAAGCCTCAGACGTCCAACTTGGCACCAGGGTACTTTGTGGTACAATCTTTCTAAACATACCAACTGCTGTGACCTTTCAAAGGTCAGGGTCACGGGGGGAGGGGGGGGGGGTCCAGAAAGGGGTAAAAAATGGTCAGATTTTGACACAAATTGTTTCTCCTCACACAAGGTCACACAGGTTGGACGTATTATGTGGATTGGTCATACACGTAAACCATAAGGACATTCATTGTCTTTCTTGTTCTTGCTCTGAATACTGTCATAATTATTATGCATGGATGTACTTTGTAAAAATACTTGCAAACACATATATATGCACGCATAATGTGCATTTCAAAACTTTTTTTTGATTCTAAATTATCTTTTGCAGGTTGCAATAGCCACATTGAAGAAGAGTTCAGCGGGTACGTCTCTCCGGGATGGCCAACCGACAGGAAGGCAAAGGAAGTGAACTGATTGTCCTGTGGGCAAACGTCCTGTTATTTTGCTGTCCATCCACAATGCTGGCCACAATGCCAATGTTTTGGACAGTCACATCCTTCGCAATGCAGCAAACGCCTTTGCCTTACTGCACTCTCCTGTCATGTCACGATTTGGAAACGCAGCTTAATTTGTATTAGTTTTTGATTATCCAGAGAAAACCCCTTTACTGCCAATGTGTTCATTTTTCGAAGACATTTCAGCATATAAACAGGTCTTTTTTGTGGCAAGTTCCGAAATACTGGCATACATCAGTCATTCAAAATATGTACTCCACAGCTGACTCTTATGGGTTAGGAAACAGTGGTACAGATAGATTTTTTGCAGCGTCCGTGTGAAACAAGGAGAAAACTTATCACTGCTCCGCTTTGCATGGTTATAAATGATATACATTCTGAAAATGGTCATTGGCCTCAGAGTATAACACCCATGGGTCCTTTCTGAAGAGGGGGTGTGCCAAAATATAGAAATGCAGCCGGGGGTGGGGTGGGGGGGTAGGTATGTAGTATATATATACATATATGTCATTAAACCCTCTGCTCAAAATATACCAAATGTGGACTTGCTCAATGAAAATCGCAATACTTCTAAAGAGTGAGTTGACCATGTAGTTCTTGCATTACCCTCCCATCTGTCACAGCAGATTTCAGTGGTTGGGTGATAACTGATTTGGCAACATTGACGATGCGTTTAAGCCGAGTAGGCCCCCACTGGGGCGCTCGGACCACAACGTCATACACTTGTTGCCAAAGTATAGACAAAAAATAAAGACGTCCAAGACTGTAACGAAAACCACACAGCTGTGGACACCGGACAGCATGGAGGAGCTCCGTGGGTGCTTTGAGGCGACAGATTGGGATATGTTTACTCATAACTGTGATGACCCTAATGAACTTGTTGAGACAGTCACTTCTTACGTAAGATTTTGTGAGAACACTGTAATTAAAACCATGACAGTGAAGGTGTTTGCTAACAATAAGCCATGGGTCAGCAAGGAGCTAAAGGTGTATTTGAACCAGAAGAAACTTGCTTTCTTACAGGGTAACACTGATGAATTTCGGGAAAAGGAGAGGCATTTTAGAAGGGCTGCTAGGACTGCCAGACTGAACTATAAAAGCAAGATCGAAACAAAATTTTCTTCTGGCAACGCTAGAGATGCATGGAATGGTCTGAACGGCATGATGGGTAGGCAGCAAAAGAAACAAGCCAGGCTCTGCACTGGGAATCCAGTTGAGATGGCTAATGATCAAAATCGTTTTTACTCACGGTTCGATGGCAGAAACCTTAGTGATAACTGTGATGAATTGTGCCGGAACCGTCATTCTAAGCATACACACTCTAAACTGAAGAGGAGGCATAAACATCTTTCAAGCTGAATGCACACAAGCACCTGGACCAGATGGGTTAGGTGGAAGAGTATTGAAAACCTGTGCAGGTCAATTGGGAAAGATCTTCACTACTATCTTTCAGTTCCTGCTTGATCATCATACTGTCCCTATGGCTTGGAAATCATCAATCATTGTCTCGATTCCTAAAAAAACCAACGCTCATGAATTCAACAATTTCCGTCCAGTTGCATTGACTTCTATTCTGTCAAAATGTATGGAAAAGTGGTGAGGAGGCATCTGTTAAATGATGTTGCCGAACTACTGGATCCATTCCAATTTGCTTACAAAAACCATAGGGGTGTGGAGGATGCATGCTTTACTCTGTACAATCTTGTATTTCAACATCCTGAGAAATCAAAAGCACATGTGAGAATTCTTTTTATTGACTTTTCTAATGCTTTTAATACTGTTGAACCACTGATGCTTTTGCAGCGTATGATGGACTTTAATCTGAACACAAACATTATTCTGTGGGTGCGAGACTTTTTGAAGGACAGGCCACAACGTGTAAATGTACACGGCAGTCTGTCTGACCAAGTGGTGCTAAATTCAGGCTGCCCTAAAGGTTGTGTCCTCTCTCCGACATTGTTTTCTATATACACAGACCATATGCATTGTCACACTACCACTTCTCGTCTCTTAAAGTTCTCAGACGACATGGCCCTTGTACGCCTACTCCAAAAAGAAGACAGTCTGGCCGAGTACTTTGCACAGATAGCAGTATTAGAGTCATGGTGCAAAGATAGTTTTCTGGAAATGAATGTACAGAAAACCCAAGGAACTCGTCATTGATGACAGGAAAGTTGATGATATTTTTGTACCTGTCTCAATTAATAATCAACCTGTAGAGGTGGTCACTGAATTTAAGTACCTTGGCACAGTCGTGGATAGTGGGCTGTCCTTCACTGGAAACACTGATCTGATTGTGAAAAAAGCAAACCAGCGTCTGTACCTTCTTAGGAAACTGAGAAGTTTTGATGTCAGTTCCAGGGTTTTAGAATCCATTTATAGAAGCCTGATCGAAAGCATACTGATGTTTAACATCACTGCTTGGTATGGCAATCTCAGTATGAAAAACAGGGGCAGACTGTCACGTATCGTCAGAACAGCTGAGAAGATCATTGGCCTAGGACAGTACCCAGTAGATGATCTGTACCATAGAGCTGTCCGAAGGATAGCTGCTAGCATATTCAATGATCCTAGTCACCCACTCTCTGATCAGTTTCAAATGCTACCATCAGGCAGACGTTTCAACATGCCACTTGCCAAAAGGAATGTTTTTAAGAAGTCTTTTATTCCAACTGCTGTCTCGATTTTGAACTCTTGTTAATAACGCCGCGATAAGTATGATCTACTTAACATTACCTCCCATATTGTGACAGATTGCTTGTGATAGATTGCTGCAATGATAATTTTTCATGATATGCTTTTGCAGCGTTTGTTAATGTCTTATATTGTTTCATGACGAGCCGAAAGGCAAATTTCTGTCGTGCCTGGACTCGAACAGACAATAAAGTTGTATTGTACTCACAATGATCATGTGTAAACATAACGGGGCATATTGAAACATGTGACAGTTGTTTTGTTTCCTTATAATTTGTAACCAAAAACTGCTGGGAAACTGAGATTCAGCTGGAGAGATAGGTACATCCACTACCAATCTGTTCACAAACATCTTTTCCCCCACCCGGGTCTACCCTGGGGGACTTGGGTGGGGTTAGGTATTTTTTAGTTCCCAGGGTCACCCTGGTCAGCCCCACAGGGTGGGTTTTTCTCTCTATTCTGGGGCATGTATTTCTGTCTACCCTTTGTCCATTCACCTGTATTTGCCTTTTTAAAACTCTCCCTACTGTCTGCACTGCCTGTAGCTCTTGATATTGGATGTGTGTTGCTACATGGTCTTAGCTTTATTTAGGCCCCATGTGTTAGGTTTATTTAATGTATTTGACCGGCTGGCAACATACATTCAATGTTCTGTTTATTTATTTTTTTTTCACAAGCAGTGCAGGCACGTCCTGAGAAAGCCTTGTTGCTGTCGGGACGTTAAGCAATGTACAATCAATCAATCACAAACATCTTTCAACCAGAGATGTTCACCGACCTGCTTTCACGGATACACCAAAGGAGCATGTAGCATTGCTTACAGCAGGTATATTAAAACAAATTCACATTATTTTAATTAATGTTTGTTGATGATGCCAGGAA
>BTPG01000007.1:131124798-131163344 GCA_036245525.1 Semisulcospira habei
TTTTTTTTTTAATTTATTTTTTTATATTTCTTTTACTAAATTGTACCCGGTTGTCGGTCACTCTGTCCCTGACTGAGCAGGACAATGATGACCAATGTCAGAGTATGCGAGTAAGCTATGACCCAGCAAGCAATAGCCATCGGGCCGATGTCGGCCGTAGTCGGCGCGCGTGCGGGCCGACAGCGGCCGACATCGGCCCGATGACCTATGGAGCAAGGTGGAGTAGGGCCGTACAGACTTAAGTACATCAGTTTTGTTTTGTTCTTGATTTTTCAATCAGCAATTTTCACTCACAATACACACACACACACACACACACACACACACACACACACACACACACACACACACACACACACACACACACACACACACACACACACGCACGCACGCACACACCTCCACCTTCCCCTGCAAAAGTGGGTTCTAAACCCTGAAAGAGTGTCACACTGGCACGTGCTGTTGCAGATATGAGTCATTTTTTGGTACTGGTCACACAACGGGGTTGTTATGGAATAAGTTATACAATTTAGAATTTATTATGAAAACGTTGAAAGTGGATGAGTGCTACGAAGACGACATAAACAATCTACAGCTGCATAGATCACGTCAGAGAGCTGTTACAGGGAAAGGAACGAAATCGCTTCAAAAATGACGTTCGAAAAGACGAAATCAGTTACTTTACGCATTGGATGGAGCCTCAGTGCATTGCCTTTTGTGCGTTTCCAGTAAACGAAACATAATTATGCTAAAAGCTGATAAGTCTGTCAGCTTTATATCCCCGTGGAATTTGTGTGCGAATTCCGGGTTTCTAACGCAATGCTTGGGTTCAGTATCGGTCAATTTTACTAGTTTGCTTTCCCCCATACACCCACCCGCCATCTCGTTTGATTTTTCAGACCGCCGTCGACTGCGGTAGACCTGTACAACGTGTGCCTCAAGGCTGTGCGAGGGTCACCTGCTGTCAGTGTCGGCCGAGAAACTTCTTTGTGCGTGCGCATGCGCGCGCACGCACAAAGAAGATCTTCCGGTTGACAGCGTGCGGAGCGCGTGTGATTGTGTTGTGTGAGTGCGTGCGTGCGTGCATGCACGCTTGCGTGCGCCGTGTGTGTGTGTGTGTGTGTGTGTGCTGTGCTGTGTGTGTGTGTGTGTGTGTGTGTGTGTGTGTGTGTGTGTGTGTGTGTGTGTGTGTGTGTGTGTGTGTGTGTGTGTGTGTGTGTGTGTGTAGACGAAAGAGCTAAAATGGGTGACTGTCTTTACCATCCTTATGGAAAATGGGTGTGTGTATAATTCTGGGTTCCCAAGTCAGACACCCATTTTTTCTGAGGGTTGTTTCTGCATTGTCTTGCGGTAAAGATTCATAAAAAGTAAAAAAAATCCGTTTTTCTCATTTTGGCGTTAACACATGCACTTTTGTGTTTAACAGACACGCCGGTAGTGTGTTTGAAAACTTGTCCCTCCCAGCAATGTGTGTGTGTGTGTGTTGTGCACACAGAACCCTGAAAATGAGCGTGTATACAGTATTACATCACCCTTCTCAGCTATAAATAACTTCATAGCTGATATGGGTCAGGTGGGGGGGGGGGGATATTTTGTTGTTTGAGGGAGTAAATTGTTCATGTTCCTACAAAATTAGGTTTGTTATTTGAGGGTTTTGTTAAAAAAGTGTTGAGTTGTGATGTACTTCCGGGGTGATGTGGAGAAAGGTGATGTCTGTGATGTACTTCCGGGGTGATGTGGAGAAAGGTGATGTCTAGTGACAAATTTGAGATTCATGTATACGTTCACCAGGGACTTAGCCTATACGTTTTCTACGTTTGTTTCCATGTCAGATGAAGAATATTTGATCTGAAACGTCGTTCTTTGTTTCTATTTTAAAGGGTTTTCCGCCACTATCTTCTGTTTTAGTTTGACTTAGCCTATAATTATATTCGTGCGCCGGTTGCTAAGAAGTGAAGTGATTGTATGAGTGCGCATTGTAAGAGAGGACGTTTAGACTTTGGGTGAGGCTGCTGTTGTCTTTTGTCCTGCCCGACCTTTTGGTTGAACCTGTTGCTTTATTTTGTAGGTTTGTCGATGTTATCAATGCCGCATCTCCTTTTGGATTGTATGCACAAATTGATTGAATGGAAATGACGTCACAGAGTCAGCGTCGTTTCATGCGTCGTCTGCTACAGTCAGTCGTTTAGTGCAGTTAAAAGAGTGCAGGCTTGGATGGGCCATTTTCTGATGTAATAGTAAAGTATTATTTGTGTGAATGCTGTCCGTTTGAAGGAAGGTTGATTGATTGTACATTGCTTAACGTCCCGACAGCAACAAGACTTTCTCAGGACGTGCCTGCACTGCTAGTGACAAAAACTCAAACAGAATATTGAATGTATGTCGCCAGCCGGTCCAATACGTTAAATAAAACCTACGACATGGGGCCTAAATAAAGCTAAGACCATTTAGCAACACACATCGAATATCAAGAGCCACAGGCAGCGCAGACAGTAGGGAGAGTTTAAAAAAGGAAAATGCAGGTGAATGGACCAAGGGTAGACAGAAACACATGCCCCCGGAATATAGAGAAAAACCCACCCTGTGGGGCTGACCAGGGTGCCCCTGGGAACTAAAAAGTCCCCCAGGGCAGACCCGGTTGGGGGTGTTTGAAGGAAGGACTGGAAAGTCGAGTGTTGAGGGCAGACCGGTTGGGGGTGTTTCAGGGAAGGACTGGAAAGTCGAGTGTTGAGCGAAGCCCGAGAGAAGGCGAGGATGGGAAAAATATCCAGCACTATACGTTGGAATAGATGCATATCAGTTACGACATGCTTGTAAATTAAAACACTTTTAACCCCACCCGGGTCTGCCCTGGGGGACTTGGGTGGGGTTAACTACTTTTTATTTCCCAGGGGCACCCTGGTCAGCCCCACAGGGTGGGTTTTTCTCTGGGGCATGTGTCTCTGTCGGCCCTTTGTCCATTCACCTGTATTTGCCTTTTTAAAACTCTCCCTACTGTCTGCACTGCCTGTAGCTCTTGATATTGGATGTGTGTTGCTAAATGGTCTTAGCTTTATGTAGGCCCCATGTGTTAGGTTTATTTAATGTATTTGACGGGCTGGCGACATACATTCAATGTTCTGTTTAGTTGTTGTTTTTTCACAAGCAGTGGAGGCACGTCCTGAGAAAGCCTTGTTGCTGTCGGGACGTTAAGTAATGTACAATAAAACACTTTTAACATTAAGAAAAGCTGAGTTAAAAGAGGTTTTAAAACAGTTTTCATAAAATCTTTTGCCCGACACGCTTCTAAAAACAACATTTTCTTAGTTTTAAACCTTGTACCGCGCCATAAATGCCGCGATTGCTTTTCAGTCTTAGCTGTCCTATAGTGTGGAATGTGGGACTTTGCCAACTGGATCCATCTGGTGCACTCCAAATGAGTATTTGTGAGTGGTTCGACGTGCAACTCAGTGTGCGCCTCTGAAATGACCTACTGATTCCACTGATAATGAAAATCTTCCATTCATAAGAGCGCATTGAGCAGCTCTATAAACCAAAAGTGATGACCCCCCCCCACACACACACACACACACACACACACACACTTCTCCACCCCCCTCCCCCAACCCCCTTACAACCCCACTCAAACAATCATAATAGTAAAATCAACGAAAGGTATCTTTAGTGAGGTATTTTCACTGTAATCCCAGTTTTGTGAGAGAGGCACCCACTTTTTGGGTAAAAACCCATTTTTTTTCCATCCAGTGGCTCTGTTTCTAGAAAATGTCTATTTTATTTTAAGTTGTAGAGCTTAGTTATAAGGTGAGTTCTAAACATTGGCATCAACTCCAGAGCCCTGGAATAAATAGAAATATGGGAACCCATTTTCACATAAAATGGTAGGTAACCCAGTCTGATGGTTTTGTGTTCATGTGTGTGTGTGTGTGTGTGTGTGTGTGTGTGTGTGCTGTCGACGTGGCACGTATGTTGCGTCACTCCTTTTCATTATACGGCTCCATCGTTTTTCATCACGTCAGTCGTCGCCTAGCGCATTCTTTAACAGACAACTGCTTGGTGTGCTGACTCTACACTCTAGAACATGGCGTGTGGAAAGTCCCTTCTGATTTCACTCCTTCTCCTTGCTCTCGTCTTTCAGCAGGTGAGTGTACAGAGTATGTCTTTATTTATATTTTTCTTTTGATTTTCCCCCAACTATTTCATTTTTGTTTTTCCCAGTTATACAATCGGAGCAACTTTGAATTGGGACGCGGTGGAACGCGTTCATTATCATGTGCGCCCAATGTCATTGACATCAGGGGAGAGGCGGCCTGATGTTTCTTGAAAATGAAAGGATTGCCGTTATGTCGCGGTACGCCAGCCTATTGAAATTTGGCGCGACGCGCCGTGGGTGCGTTTGAGTGCGTGCAACTGTATGTATGTATGTATGTATGTATGTATGTATATATGTATGTATGTGTGTATGTGTGTGTATGCATGCGTGTGTGTGTGTGTGTGTGTGTGTGTGTGTGTGTGTGTGTGTGTGTGTGTGTGTGTGTGTGTGTGTGTGTGTGTGTGTGTGTGTGTGTGTGTGTGTGTGTGTGGACTGCAGGAGCAGGTTTTCTCCCCTGAAAAGACATCGTAAACTTTTTGCACTCATCATCAAAGATGTATGTAAGCTTCATCGACATCAAAGATGCCTTTGAAGTATAGATCATGAAATGATGATCGGCAAGCTCAGGGAGGTGGGTTACCCCGAGCCAGAGGGACCTGACGATTGTGCTTTCAATAAATGCAAATCCGCTGCGCCACCACGTGCGCGCCACAATCTCAATTCAGAATACAAGGTAGGACTACGAACCACACAGCACGTAGTCTTCGTTACTTCAACAACAAACAAGACTAGACTAAAACAAGATGAGGATTTCATCCCAAAGTCTACCGTATTGTTTAGAGGTCACATGCGTTTATCTCTTAGGAATATTCAAAGTTGTTCATATTATTGTCTACCGTATTGAAAATACGATAGACTTTGAAATGGGGCAGGACGCAGCGCATTCCGGAGCATGCACATGACGTTTTTGGCGTGCGAGGCAGAAATTTTGTAAAAAAAAGTAACAAGATAAACATTATGTCACGTCTAGCTACGCAAACGTTGCTAGAGAACGTCTTTTTGGGCGCCAAAATGCCGTGCGCGTGCGTGCGTGCGTGCGTGCGTGCGTGTGTGTGCGTGCGTGCGTGCGTGCGTGTGTGTGTGTGTGTGTGTGTATGTGTGTGAGACAGCGACTAGAGCCCGCGTTTGAGGACGGACAAGCTTGAAATTTTAGGATATTGTCCCTAAAAGAATTATCTCGAGACCTTTTTTTCTCTATGTTTTGGTTAAGATGCTCATTGTTGGCGAAACTTGAAAATGGCCGTTTCACAAAAACCGGTTGATCCACACAGGAGTCCGTAATGTTTTTTTTATTTTTACTAGATATTTTGCATATATATATATACATATATATACAGATAGATACATATAGATACATATAGATACAGATAGATACAGATAAGATACAGATAAGATACAGATAAGATACAGATAAGATACAGATAAGATACAGATAAGATACAGACAAGATACAGACAAGATACAGACAAGATACAGACAAGATACAGACAAGATACAGACAAGATACAGACAGACAGACAGACAGACAGACAGACAGACAGACAGACAGACAGACAGACAGACAGATAGATAGATAGATAGATAGATAGATAGATAGATAGATAGATAGATAGATAGATAGATAGATAGATAGATAGATAGATAGATAGATAGATAGATAGATAGATAGATAGATAAGATAGATTAGATAAGATAGATAAGATAGATAAGATAGATAGATTAGATAGATTAGATAGATAGATAGATAGATATAGATAAAAGTGCGATATTGAATGAGTTCGTTAACCAACACTGTATCTCTAGAACCTTTTGGGGGTGCTAAGTAAATTTCTTTTGAAAAAAAATATTTTCACATTTTTGGGATTGATTTCGCGAATTATATGGGTTAATCTTAAAACAATTGATTTTTTTGCGAAAAAACCCAATCATCTTATTAATAATCGCATGATTTTTCATATACGGTATTTACATAAGCCTACAGTTTGTCTCGGCTATCAGGTACGATTAGGTCAATTGTGACCTGTATGCCCTAGGTGTGAAAATCAGACAATTTTCTGCACCACTTTTTGGGAGTCATTTGAAAAAACAGCGAACATAACTTTAATTTTTCTTTTACGAAAAATCCCTAGAAGGAAATGGATTCCTGTCGCTACACGAGCCCACAGTGCTTAGTAGTGGCGGGAAGCGCCGTGTGTCCGTCTTTATTTGTGTACGCTGACGTGTGTATTGATCAGAGGGTGGATTAGAGAGGTAGGGAAATAGATCAGCATAATAAGCTAAAAATATGAACAACTCTGAATGTTCCTAAAAGATAAACGCATCTGCGCTCCAAACAAAACGGTAGGCTTTGGGATAAAATCCTCATCTTGTTAGGCTTATTATGCTGATCCATGGATTCGGTGTAGATTTGGTGTGGGTCTTTTTTCAACCTCGTAACTATTTTCTGGGGTTTGCTTTCCTCAGCAACAGCAAGAAAGGGCAAACATTTTGCACCCATCGTTTCAGGTCAGTGCTCACTGAAGGGCACACCTTCTGTACACCTTATGGATGCTAGCTTCAGTCTTACAGCCATGAATCTGCTATGATTGCAAAAGAAGAAAAAGATGCAGTCGTTGTTGGACTAAGATGCTGGTCGGCTGAGAAGATAGGGAAGAGTGGACTGGAAAGGATAAGTGGTCTGGGACGGTAGCACTCAATTCTTGGTCTTGGTCAAGTCTAAATTTTCTCATTTGACGGATACGCGTCTGTGTCATAGAAAGTACTGGATAGACAGGCAAACCTTCAGAGTAGCAAGTCTCATTAAATAAAGTCTGAGTTGAATATATGGTGTTTGCCGTCGTTGTGTCATATATAGCTGTAATAAACGTTTGTTGATTGAGATGGGGGAGGTTTTGGTTAATCCTCCTCGTTTCCTCTGCTGAATTTTGTCTGACAGCATCTTGAAGTGTTTGTCTAAATAAAATTAAAAGCAACCGAAACTATTTTTTGTTCAATGTGATTTTCTTTTATCTATAGTAAGAAACGGACAAGTTTGAAGAGTAAAACTTCAATAATAATAATAATAATAATAATAATAATAATAATAATAATAATAATAATAATAATAATAATAATAATAATAATAATAATAATAATAATAATAATAATGTTCGTATCGTTTGCTTTATTTAGAAGTACGTTACGGCGACCAGAGAAACACACAACACAAAAAAAACATTATTTTTCATAGTTTAGGCAGTCAAGACTAAACGAGTTGGCATTCTGAAAAATTCGTCTATCTATCTATCTATATCCCGTAGTCTTGCCGACCGTTGGGGCACCACTGATGACTTAACAACCAGCTCCCTCCATTCCTCTCTGTTCTCTGCCATTCTCAGCGTATCGCCCAGCTTCAGTCCTGTCCACTCTGAGATATTGTCCTCCCATCTTTTCCTCTGTCTTCCTCTCCTTCGTCCTCCTTGCACAGTGCCTTGCAGGATTGTTTTGGCAAACCCTGCTGAACGCGTGACATGCCCATACCACTTCAGTTTGCGTTTTATCACAATGGCTAATAAGTCTTCATAGGGCCCGATGGCTTGCCTGATTCTGCTTCCCACTTCCTCGTTTGTGATGTGATCTCTGTATGAGATGCCAAGCAGTCTTCGAAAACATCTCATTTCAGTGGCTTGTATCCTCCTTTCAAGGTCTGCCGTGATGGTCCGTGACTCGCAGGCATACAAGAACACTGAGATGACTAAGGAGCGCATCAGTCTGATCTTGGAGCAGAGTGTGATGTTTCTGTCCTTCCATATGGTCTTCAATCTTGTCAGTGCTGTTGTTGTCTGCGCAATTCTGGACAGTATTTCTGGTTTTGATCCCTCATCTGTCACAATGGCTCCTAAGTATTTGAATTTATTAACTGTTTCCAGTTTTTGGCCTCCAACCATGATTTTAGTGCCAATGCCACTGGCGTTATTGGTCATCAGTTTGATCTTCTCTGCACTGATTTCCATCCCATATGCAATGGCTGTACTATCCAGCTTTTCCACCAGCTGAGCTAGCTCCTTCTCTGTTCCTGCAAGGCCATCAATGTCGTCCGCAAAGCGCAAGTTCGTGATTGTTCTGCCTCCAATACTGACAGTTCCTTCATGATCTTTCAGAGCGTCCGTCATGATTCTTTCCAGGAAGATGTTGAAAAGAGTAGGTGAGAGCAAGCAGCATTGTCTGACTCCGACTGTAGTCCTAAACCAGTTTCCTATTTTGCCTTGAAGCAGACTAAGCTAGTGGCCTTGTTGTAAAGGTTTGCTATGACTTTGATCAGGTTGGCATTGATGTTGTATAGCTTCATGGTGAACAAAAGGGCTGCATGCCACACCCTGTCAAACGCTTTCTTAAAATCCACAAAGACATGATAGAGGTCCTGCTGGTGCTGGAGGTATCTCTCACATAGAACTCTCAGGTTGAAGATCTGTTCAGTTGTGCTGCGCCCTGGTCTGAAGCCTGCCTGTTCCTCAGCTATGATTTCCTCTGTCTGTGGCTTCAGCCTGTTCAGTAGGATCTTTAACATGACTTTGCTTGGGTGGGATATAAGACTGATCGTGCGATAGTTCTGGCATTGATGTAAGTTGCCTTTTTTTGCCTTCTTTCGTCTGCTAACTGGCAAAGAGTTGTCGTTCTTGTTGTCGACTAAAACGATTATTTCAAAGAAACCGCCGAACATATTTGTCTAAGAAAAATTCAAGTGCAACTCTGAAGTATTGCAGTAAATATGGCGTGCATTTCAGTAGAACTAGATTTGTCCAAGCTGTAATTTAGGTCAAAAGAAATTATACCCCACGATGAGGGCGTGAACTTCAGGCTGGAAATCGACTACACATAGTAACAATTAAACTGCGGGTCTAAATAATCAATTCTATCAATCAGTTTTAGTTTATAATGCTGAAAATTTCTTTGCCTATCATTAATCATAAACATTTGTGTACTTGTGCAATGTTTTCTGCAAGTCACAGGCAAAACTTTCGTCATCGTTGACGAAAGAATCTTTTATCGCGGGCGCCATTCTGAAGTCGTGTTTGTCAGTTTTAAAACCGCTGCGCAAATCCAAGATTTTATCGTCCGTGTCAGATGATATATCGATCGAAAGGTTTTTGAATGAGCTTTTCATCGGTAGCTGGCGCATGTGCGCGCGATCATTTCCAGATAACACATCTCATGAGTAAAAACAAGATGATTTCATCCCGAAGTCTATGATGGCATAATTAGTCCCAAGACGCCATGTTCAAAGTGTCGACTCGATTTTATACGTCACCCATAGCAGTACTAACATTTGACGTATCGGAAGATCAACTTTGCAATTTTCTTGCCGATTTTCACGCCTAGGCCTTACAATTTGACCTAATTCTACCCAGGGCCGTGACAAACAGCAGGCTTATGCAAACACTCTTTATGGAAAATCATGCGGGCATTAATGAGAAGATAGGGTTTTTTTATTTTTGTAAAAGAAAAATTAAAGTTATGTTAGCTGTTTTACAAATGACTCCTAAAAAGTGGTGCAGAAAATTGTCTGATTTTCACGACTAGGGCATACAGGTCACAATTGACCTAATCGTACCCGACAGCCGAGACCAACTGTAGGCTTATGTAAATACCGTATACGACAAATCATGCGATTATTAACAAGAAAATTGTGTTTTTCGTTAAAACAAATTCAGTTGTTTTGAGATTAACCCATATAATTAATGAAATCCCCAAAACATGAAAAAAATAATTTTTCAAACAATATTTAATTATCACTCAAAATATTCTAAAAATAATAATAATAATTACGGTATTTATAATGCGCTTATCTTATAATAATTATAACTCTAAGCGCGCACTCACAACTCGCGCAAGCACGCGCACGCTTTAGGCAATGACTCACGTACCACAAATACATTACGACAGTCAGCTTGGGGTGGGGAGTGTGGTGATGTTATAGTGCTAGAACTGTTGAAGGAGGTGAGTTTTGAGGGCGGAATGGAAGGTACAATGCTGGTTAACGAACTCATTCAATATCTCACTTTTATCTAGCTATATGCAAAATATTTAGTAAAAATAAGAAAAATTACGGACTCCAGTGTGGATCAACTGGCCATTTTTGCGTCAATGAGCTTCTTAATCAAAACAACGAAAAAAGAAAGGTCTCGAGATAATTCTTTTAGGGACAATATCCTAAAATTTCAAGCTTGTCCGTCCTCAAACGCGGGCTCTAGTCGCTGTCTCACACACACACACACACACACACACACACACACACACACACACGCACGCACGCACGCACGCACGCACGCACGCACGCACGCACGCACGCACGCACGCACGCACGCACGCACGCACGCACGCACGCACGCACGCACGCACGCACGCACGCACGCACGCACGCACGCACGCACGCACGCACGCGCGCGCGCGCGCGCGCGCGCGCGCGCGCGGCACTTTGGCGTAAAAAGACGTTCTCTAGCAAGGTTTGCGTAGCTAGACGTGACGTAAATTTTATCTTGTTACTTCTTTGGCAGAATTTCTGCCCCGCACTTCAAAAACGTCATGTGCATGTTCCGGAATACGCTCCGACAAGTCTCATTTCAAAGTCTACCGTATTTTCAATACAAGACAAAAATGAAAATTTCACGTGAAAATCTTATGCAGTTTTCTCTTGAATTCAAACATGCGCCAGGCACCGTGGTAAAGGACAGGTAAAACTCTTTCCAACGATGCCAAATATAGCGCTGTGCGTTCTATCTTGGATTTGCGCAAGCAGTTTTTCTAACACCACTGTAGCGCGGCTCTGTGCGGGGCGCACACGGACAGCTGACCAAGATTTTTTTAACTTTTTTTTTTACGTTTTACATTTGGAGGTGCTACAAATACATCTTTCTTTCAAGAACAAAACAAACACGACAAAATGGTAGTCCGGATGATGCTTTATTCGCCCATATTTTTATGTTTATTATGCGTGCTATATGTTGAGAGCAGCTCTTGTTGCAAAATAGCTAAATATCCCTCTCCGCCACTGATGTTACCCATTGTTTGTATAGGGACGGACCTGCCTAGTCCTACCCTAGAGCCAGGACAAACAGCAGGCTTATGCAAACACTGTTTATGAAAAATCATGCGAGTATTAATGAGAAGATAGGGTTTTTTTTCGTAAGAGAAAAAAATAAAGTTATGTTTGCTGTTTTACAAATGACTCCCAAAAAGTGGTGCAGAAAATTGTCTGATTTTCACGCCTAGGGCATACAGGTCACAATTGACCTAATCGTACCCGACAGCCGAGACAAACTGTAGGCTTATATAAACACCGTCTATGAAAAATCATGCGATTATTAATGAGAACATTTTTTTCCCTTGAAAAAAAGATTCAATTGTTTTAAGATTAATCCCAAATAATTCGTTAAATAAATTTTTTTAAAAACATGAATTTTCTTTTATTAAAATATTTAATTATTACTTAAAAAGGAGGGATCTACCAGCTGAAGAAGACAAAACAACGTCCTGTGCATAAGCCAAGACTATCATCAACAAGATGAGGATTTTATCCCAAAGTCTACCGTATTGTTCGGAGCTCACGTGCGGTTTTCTTTTAGGAACATTCAGAGTTGTTCATATTTTTAAGCTTATTCTTCTGATCCTTTTCGCTCCTCTCTAAGCCATCCTCTGATCTAACTGTTTGTCTGTCCAGCGCTGAGTAATTCCCCTTGGTATGTGTACAGTTCTACCAGCGCTAGCCTCACTTATCTGGTTTGTGAGTATTCTATAACTCAGGGCAAAATTTGTAACAGAGTCGTTACATTCTTGTAATGTCTTGTGCATCTACTGTGGGAAATCATGGTATTTACCCGACCACATTTAGTAGTGCGCCTTCTTGTTTGTGTATGTGTATTTCTCCTGCCTACTTCCTAAGTTCCAGGAATTACGAACTCATTTAGTATCGCCCTTTAATCCCCCCTCGCCCCCCCCCCCCTTTCCCGCCCGATCCGCACGGCAATAGCACACACAAAAACAAACGGCAGCACGGCACACACAGACACAGACGGCAGACACACGGCGCTTCCTACCGGTTATACGTTCTGTGGGCTGGCGTAGCCACAGCCATTTTGAAGAATAAGGTGGGATGGCCCATTCCCACAAAGCGTCTTCTGTATGAGCTTGCATGTATATTCCACCTTTTTCACAATACGTTCGCAAATATCATACAAAAATAAACGAAGGAGGACATCGCGCCAGCTAATACACAGTGCAAAAACACTGACGTGCTGGTGATTTGCGTCAATTAGGAACATTGTATAAAACACTGAGGTGCTGGTGATATGCGTCAATTAGGAACATTGTATAAAACACTGACGTGCTGGTGATTTGCGTCAATTAGGAACATTGTATAAAACACTGACGTGCTGGTGATTTGCGTCAATTAGGAACATTGTATAAAAAGAGAAAGGAAGTATGAGTCCCGATAGACAATGAATTCAATAGAGCCGCATCAGTCATTAATTTACATCATTTTTTAATATCATATTTTTGACCCCAATTTTACCCCCGTTAATTCTGAATCAACCCTTTGATTTTAAAAAACTGACAAGCATGACTGATGCGGCCTTATTGATCTGATTATCTATCGGGACTCATACTTCCTTTCTCTATAACTATTGTCTCTGTCAATACCTTAATTAATTACTAATTACGGTCATTAAGGTCCACACTGCCGTTTTCTCAACTTAAACCAAAACCTGATAGTGCACTAGAGTGGCGGGGGGGTTGTCTCTTAAATCTGTGGCGCGCACTATTTCATAAGCCACCTGTTTACCCACCTGTGTAGCCTAATCGTTTCACAGTTGAATGCTCTTTGCGGCACGTCGCTATTCAATTTAAGTTATGCGAGAGGGGAACACTTCCTTTTAATGCAGACATGCTTTTATGAATAAGCGACCACGTCACTGAAGGCTTTTGAAAGGCCGTTACTGAGAGGTGCCAATATAGTATTCGCATGAACACATGCACAAACAAACACACACACACACACACACACACACAAGACACACATAACTACAGATTGCCATACAAGTTATATACACAGGCAATACATACACACACACAGACACACATACCAACACATACCAACACATAAACACACGCACATGCACACGCACGTACGTACATACATATATACATACTAACATAAAACATGTATAAACAAAAACATTAAGTGCAAACCTTGCAACACAGGTACACATCATTTTCACAAGGGTAATATCCCATGACAATCACACGCCTGACAGAGCTGGTAGACCATGTCTGCCACACACACTCAGTATGCTGTTGTGGTCTATACAATTTCAGCTATGTTACACATTGGCCCTTGCATGCGTGGTGTATACAGTGAGTCATAAACACCTGTCTGTCTGCACCGAGATTTTTCTTCCGGGTGCATACGCGAGCCATTGAAACCCACCAGCCCGTGAAAGGATAATAACTCTTATTGAATTTCACGCCCTGTTCGGTTAGACGGTGAACATGACTGTAAAAGCTGAAAAGAGACGCACCTCAGAAAATCATACCTTGCTTTATACACCCGACTGAGTACATATACAACAGATCCTCAAGACCCCCCCACCCCCCCCACCCCCCCCCCACCCACCCCACCCCCACCCCCCCCCCACCCCCCCACCCCCCCCCCCACCCCCCACCCAACACACACACACACACACGCACACACACACACACTAACACTCTAACAACACAGACACGCATACACAACTTGGTATGACAGAGCTGACGTCATACATCTCAACCGGCTAATAGTCCAATGAATAAATTATAACAAAAACAACCGGTCATTTTCAAACACTAACCGGCAAGAATAAGTCCGATCCGGCAAAACCTGATCCTAAAATCGATCTTGGTCTTTCCAAAATGTTATGCATATCTAAAATTAGGAACACCTGACGAGTCTTATGCTACCCGACCAGACTTGTCGAGCAAGTTTTGTGAGCTGGGGGTTCTGTATGTGTGTTGTTGATTTTCAGTTGCGGCAAGAAGTTGCAAGAGCCCTCAGTCACACGCACGCGCACACACGCGCACACACACACACACACACACACACACACACACACACACGCACGCACACACACACGCGCACACACACACACACACACACGCACGCACGCACACGCACACACACACACGCACACAGACGCACTTACAGACACTCATGTCAGTATAATTGTACCGTAAGCCTGAGTCTAAAGACCTCACACCGCTATTCAATAGCAGGAGTCACATTCCATTCTTTTCAACTCTCTCTCTCTCTCTCTCTCTCTCTCTCTCTCTCTCTCTCTCTCTCTCTCTCTCTCTCTCTCTCTCTCTCGCACACACACACACACACACGCACACACACACACACACACACACACACACGCACGCACACAAGGTTTGTACACCGACTTACTCCAGTGCAATATTATTGTAAGATTTTACTTCCGGGGTGTATACTGTTTATACATGACTGAAAAGAGCCTGTTTCTTAAATCTGTATGTCATTTATAGTCTAAGGGAAACAACTTTTGTATAGTGGATGTCTCTTGAGTGATTATGTCCCATGAGCAGAAAATAAAGTGTGTTTTCTGCTATAATTTTAATCTAAATCTATCTAGCTTACATAAAGCGGTAACACGTCTGGGGTAAACTCAAAAACTATTGGCTACATTTTGCTGAATGGTACAAACGTATAAAATTACTATTAATGTACTTCCTAGAAAACATGATTTTGCTTGATAACAATTTTTGTTTTTTGTTTTTAATTTTTTTAATTACATTATAAATGAACCCTGATGAACTCCTTTTGTTGAATGATATCAATGCTGTAGAAAACAAAGACTTAGACTCGAAAAAACAGCGTCTTTTGTCTGTGATTGTCTCAGGCAAATCAAAGACTTATCTGGGTAGACAATACATGACAGAGGATATTGAATCTCTAAGCTCTGACGAACTAATCAAGCTTCATTCAAAATATGAAAACCACATCGCTTCACTAATGACACGTGATTTAAGTCGATCTCTTGTATGCCTATACACAAAAGCAGTGAGTCACTTTCTACCTGTGGATAGTGACAGCCTATCACACGACCTTGAAAGCAATCCTATTGTTTCAAGTTCAATTGGCAAATTAGCATGTGTCATGTTTTACAAGTTTGGAAATTACCTTGCTCCTGTCGTAACCCTTCTTGTTACTGGGAGTCATATTGATTTTTCGAAAATAAATTTTACTGCAGAAGAAAATGGACGAAACCCAGACGACTCCACAACCGAACCCCAGTCCAGTTTTGACGCAGGTTCAAACTGTGACGAAGACTAAAAGTCCAGGCAGGGTTGAGGCTGGAAAAAGATTAGCTGAATATAATAGGCAAAAAAAATTACAGCTTCAAGCACAAACAGAAAAGACTCATGTAACTGATCCACCATCAGGATCGTCAGGACCGTCAGGACCTGTGTCAATACCGACAGGATCAACACACCCTCATCAAAGTGAGAGACAAACAACTAAGTCTGACCCCCGCCCTGACCCCGACCCCGAACCTCAATCAACAAAATATATAATTGTCGGATTTGTTGTCGGATTTGGTTACGTAGGTTATCAATTATACAAAAAATACAAACCACAAACTCGTACAGTGACCAAAAAATCAGACACTCCAAAAACAAAACCAGAAGTCGCCACATCACCAGTAACATCCAAAGCCGTTGACCCATTTTATATGCAGTAAATAAAAATATTATTTTAATTTTTCTTGCCTAAGAAAATGAATGACTCAAAGAACATGATGAACCTTATGTATCACTCTGCCGTAATCAGTGGATTAGCAGTAGCTTATTCTATGCTGGGGAAAAGTCTACTCAAAATGAAATCAGCAGACCTGAGTAGATTAGATTTCGAAGACAGTGCTAAGCTAATTGTAGTTGTTACAGCGTCAATTGCTACGAAAGACTTTCTTGTTAAGCAGGGAATTATTCCCGAAAATGTTTCTATGTAAATAAAAATAATATGGCGACGATAGCTATTATGATTGGTGGAGCGATGGTTAATGCATTGGCATTCAGTGGTTCAAACTATCTCTTTTCTAAAATGGGTAGAGAAGAATCTGCAGAAGAATTGAAGCGCCATAATGAAGCGTCAGAAAAACTTGCTCAAGCCCAGCAGGATTATGAAAAGAATAGAATTGAGAAACTTGATTTCATCAATGAAAAACTCAGACTTGAAGGCCACGCACAACATACATTTTCAAATACAGACGAAGCAATCAGGGAATATTTTCTTGTCACGGGTGAAGACATGTCTATCCCAAAACCAAAACTAAGTGACTATTACAAACCAAGCACACAACAAAGAAACGGAGAGATAATCTTTGTTCTAGTGGGAATGACATTTGTTTATTTTACAGGAGTTTTCATTGCTAGAAAAAATGGCAGCCGAAAATAAACTAACAAAAATATATTACTCACCATCAGGCTATTGGAAAGGGCAAACAGCTATTCAGAAATTACATGCCGCTGTGGGCGGAGATATAACACTCAATCAGGTCAAGCAATGGTTACAGAGACAAGCAATTTGGCAGATATATCTCCCTGCTCCAAGAAAGATATCTAGACCTCATTTTCAAAACACTACCCCAAAGGACACACACCAAATGGACCTCCTGTTCTTACCACATGACACAATAAGAAAGAAACGATACAAGTATGCACTGACTGTTGTAGACATTGCTTCAAGGTATAAAGACGCTGAACCCATATCTGACAAAACAGCCAGTACAGTTGCTACTGCTTTATCAAAAATATATAGTCGAGGCCCCTTAAGATACCCCAGACTTGTACAAGTTGATGACGGATCAGAATTCAAAGGTGCAGTTAATCAGTTATTTGCTAAGCATGGCGTACTGGTCAGACGTGGTATTCCAGGCGTGCACAGATCGCAGGCAATTGTTGAAAACTTTAACAAACAGTTATCAGAAAGACTTTTCAGTTACCAGTATTCTAAGGAACTCATGCATGACACCCGTAACACTGAATGGGTAAAGAGATTACCACATGTGATAAAAGCAATGAACAATGAAGGACATCCTAAGCCTGCTGATGCTATTAAATTGAAAACAATTACAGAGCCAAAAACAACCCCAACCCCACCTCCAGACACAAGCTTGTTTACTAAACAGGTGAGATATTTATATCAACCAGGGGAGGCTGAGAACGACGACAGACGCAGGGCAACAGACCCTATCTGGTCAACGTCTGTACACAATATAAAAAAAATAGTCCCCGGTCCAGACGCAACAATATATTATCTGTATGACCCTGCACCCCAGAGGGCATTTGTCAGAGAAGAATTACAGATTATTCCCCCAGACACCGTTACTCATTTCAGTAACTAAGTCGTCAATTAATTCATCAACCAGTTCATCGGCTATGTCTTCAGATAACTTGAGCCTGTAATGTCCAGGTGCATAAGCGTTTTCCTTAGTGTGAAACACTCTTTTCGTGTCCCCAACTGCCAGTGATTTCTTATGTGTTTGAATCATTTCAAGATTATGTTTGTTTGATCTCAGTGACTTGTTTGGATAATCAGGCATTAATGCACCATCTAACACTTGCTTGTAATGTTCATGACGTATGTCTTTATTTTTTATTGCTGTTTTTTTAATTCCTTTGGCTTTCGACTGACTACCTTTCTGGTGCAGTATAGAATACATTTTTGACCTCAGTCCAACATACTCAACTATAGGCACACCATTTAGTTCATCCTTAAACTTACCAGGCACTTTCTTGTTTTGTGTGCTGAACAGTGGATGATCTTTAGGATAGTCAGATGTGTCATACATGTGTAACTCTGTTTTCATGTCTTCATAAAAGTCTTCAGTACACACGTCAATGATCATAGAGTCAGTGTCAGTGTATAACAGACGGCAGTCAGGATACTTTGGTTTGAAGTAATCATAATAAAATTCAAGCATCAACAGTTTTGACAACTCAAGAATTGCCATACCAATGAATACTGGTTTGTCCAGTTTAACAATCTTTTTTTTTGAGTGACACAGCAAACAATGATGAATGAAACTCTTTGTACCCTGTGTACTGAGGCTTACCTGTAAGTTTAATTGCACCCGATTCAGTTGTAACAAGTCTCACATCTTTTCTGTGATGAGGATTTTCCATTGTCTTGCCAAAACAGGCATTGTTCATAAGCTTAAAGAAGTCTTTGTCAAATGCAGTGTTGCCGTCTCTGGCACGCAATGTTGTGTTCTTCATTATGTAATCTTTCATGAAAGCACTCTGATCAAATTGAATTCCTCTGTGAACTTTCTTTAGTACTAACCCGTGTTTGATGTAAAACTGTAACAAGCGGTAGTGACAAACGTAATTGAATTTGTCATTTAGATTTGGCACAAGCTTAGTGTCTTCTTTTTTCCCTGTCATACTCATTTTCTCAACTGCTAAGGGATAATCATTGTGGTAATCGTGTAGGTGGTGTGGATACTCCAGGTCTACTTCAAAGATCCAACCCTTAGGATCGTTTCGGTCAAGATTCATAATATTGTTTGTTAACCCTGACTCTGTTACATCATACTGTGTCAAATCATGCAGACAAAAGTTTTTCAAGGGCAATAACTCACACATCGCCCAGCCATACAGGTTGTTAGCGTCCAAGTACGTAATGAATGACCTTGTCCTTGAGGGGTCAAACCCCCGGCCAAGGTCACCATGGGCGTCCATATATTTGTTGTTGGCCCTGGCGTAGTTGTTTGAAGCTATACTAATGCCTCCCCTCAATCCACGTTCTACCATTTCACCCATCGTACGATCAGACAACAGGTCTATAAATATCTTACTGGATTTCAAAAATGCATCCCATGTCATGCCAGGACTAGTTATGTAACAAGCAGGGTCAAGTCTGTAGTGTAACAACCCCTTTTCACGGTAACTTTCAAATACGTCTGCTAGTAAACAAACGTCTGCTTTCAAGTACTGGTCATGGTAGTCACCAATTGTCTGACATCTTAACTTATCCCACGCATCAAGAGCGTGTTGATATTCAGAGTCAGAAATACCTTTTCCAGTTAGTGTAGAATAAAATTTCTCTTTTGGTGGCAGTCTTGTTTCCTCAAACACAACCCAGTGATCAATGTACTCATACGGATACACACCTTTCTTAACCAAGTCTGGCTCAAAATATTTACTCGTTATTGGATACTCAGTCAGTCCTTCTGCCAGACTAGCCAATCCTAAAGACAAATGTTGCATGGAGTCATAAAATGCTAATTTATCTAACCTAAAAGTCAAGTATTTCTCAGTTGTCTGGGCAATACAACTTATGTTTTTGTACGACTCATCTACAGCCTGCATGATAATGTGTGAATCATATCCTTTGAGATTGTGGAAAAAGATTGGTAACTTGTATGTCTTGGGATCTGTTTTTAATAATAAGTTACAATTGTTATGTGCAGCGCCTCTGTAACGTCCAGTTATGTGATCGTGGTCACGAACTTTATCACCCTGGAGGGGTTGTTCACAAATCCAACACGTCTCAGCTGTATCAAATTTCAGTTTGTCTTCTTCTGTCATCACCAGAGGCATCTGACATGTTGTGAGATACTGTACTACCTGACTATACAGATGTCTCATTTCTGTTAAAAACAAACATGCTGCATTTTCACCCCTGTAGATAACAGGTTCTGAATGCAGACCATCTGACCTAACAATAATGTACCCGAAAGAACACACCACTTGGTCACTCAGTTTTATAGTCTTTGGTAATGACTCTGGAACATGACCTTCATACGGAACAACCAGTGATTCAAAATCTGCATACACTACAAACGGCAGCTTTTGCTGATTCCCATAGTTCTTAAAATACACTTGACTACCAGGCTCTGGATACTTAAGTACAGTCTGTATGTCATCAGCTGACCTACAGTGCAGAACATGTTTATGTGCCACTGCAATAGAAGAAAATCTTTGTAAACATCTTTTACACACTTCCTGTTTGCCCTTGTGTTTTGTTGTATGATTATGAATTAGACGTGACATATTCCTAATAATTGTGTAGTGAAAGTTATTGTCATCGCCGATTAATAACATGTCAACATGTTTATCTTCTGACTGCCCATATGTTGGAGCCAGTGTTGATACTCTAATGGGTTGTAACTTGTCAACAGACACATTATCCCACACAAGCACATTTACAGATATGCCAGGATTTAATTTTTCAAACAAGTCTATGTCCTCTATTTTAACAGGGAACTCAATGCCACTAAAAACAAGTTCGTTTACAAATTTGGTGTAGTTAGATACACGTTCTGGTTTTGATTTTACAAAGTGTAGTTTAGCAAGCACACACCACATGAAACAATAGTTGTCATTGTTCTGTATGTTAACAACAGCCTTTTTGTTTGCAACCTCTGTTGGCAGTGGCAACCATGCTTTACCTAATATAGGATGATACCTAGACTGCTTTAGTTGCAGTTCATGTACATGTCCTTCATGCCAACCAGATCCTTTCATTTTTGCACTGTCAATCGCCTGGAGGAAGTCTGGTAATAGTCTGTCTCTAAACACGTTTTCCAATTCTCTTCTTGTGTTAACTGTGTGTTGTCTTGTTGATATATACGATACAATCACTTCGCCGTCCACCCTAGTGAATTCGATTTTTGCAACAATCTGAATCTTAACACTGCCTGTGATAAGATTTTGCTGTATGACAGAAAAAGAGTTTTCTATTGATTCATAGACGTTATTAGTATTGGATATGGGTAAGTTTGTTGTGTGAAACACGTTTCTTAAACCAGATGAGCCAGGGTTTGATGGGCCAGGGCTTTGTGAATTGTCCGTCATTTTTATTTGTCCGACAAAATAATAAAATAAAAAATATTAACGTTAACTCTGCTGGCTCACCTTGTGTAATACCACTTTATTAACTGTAACACTGTCAATATAAACATTTAGTTTGCGTAGTTGCTTAAATATGCTATAACAAATTTCCCCTATCCAACCATAGTTGGTATCATTAACTTTAAAAGTAGGTGTCTTTAAATCAACTGTCATGCACTCCACATCTGGATGCTCATCGACATAATCCAAAGTCACACTATATGTAACATATATTTCTGATGGTGCTGAAAGGCTTATGTAAGTCTGTTTGGGTGATGTTATTAAATCAGTAAAGTGCATAACATCTTTGAAAAGGTGTGTGAGATCAAGCACCTGTATGATTTGTCCGTCTGTCATTTTTATTGGACAAACAAATGTATAAATTAATTACATCAATTTACTAACCCATACCCTGTGGGCTGATCTGTCTTTAAAATGAGCTTTAGATGCTTAGTTGATTTCAGTTTATTTTTTACATCATCACGTTCATGCTTATTTGGGATGACATCATTTTCTCTGAGACAGTCTTCAAAGCTGTCACGGTCTTTACAGTAAAACAAACAGATAAACTTTAACTGTTCTCGAAAATCTTTCAGTACAGCATTATATTTCTGAGTGAGAATCCATACACTAACATTTGCATGTCTGCCACTGAAGGCAAGTTCTGCTAGAGTGTTTCTCTTCTTGACAATGTCTTTCTCTGCTGAGCAGTCATCAACAATAAACAATGTTGACTGTCCTTCAAATTGCTTGTAAAAATATTGTAGGTAGTCATTCAGTTTTTTCTCAGGGTCAACTAAGTAAATGTTGCTGTCAGTCCAAATGAATAAACGGTTGTGATAAGCTTTGTTGTGTTTGATTGTAGGACAAAATATGACAATGTTTTCAAAGTGGTGTATGTATCTTGTTTGTAATAGGTTAAGAACAAATTCAGTTTTCCCACACCCTGTGGCACCAACAAATAAGCCACAGTGTGGGTCAAGGGTCATTAAGCTCCGGTTCATTTTAATACACAATATAATTTTAATATATGTGTCCACTCAGTCTACTGTCTTGTATATTGAGTTGTGCGTCATATATCAGGTACAAATATATGTTTATGGCTGCAGCAGTTTCAACCTTCTTTTGTATCTGAATTAATATTCCATCACTACCGTTCTCGACAGTTCGACCTGACCCATGAAGATAATCATCATCTGTACTACGAAGGTCTAGCCACAGTGCATACTTGTTTGTAAGGTATTGTCCGATCCTAACATCAAACAGATGTAGATCTTTGCACGCAATGTTTGCAGGTTTATCTCTAATCCTTCCACCCGCAAAATACTTTGTGGTTTCGTCATAGTGTTGATAAGGTAACATTCCTGAAGCATACACTTGATTAGGACGGCCTTCAATTGTGCAGGACAAATGTGTAATCTTAGGATTGTAGAATTTTTCTGAATCCCTTTTGTATGGTTGATTGATTGTACATTGCTTAACGTCCCGACAGCAACAAGGCTTTCTCAGGACGTGCCTGCACTGCTTGTGAAAAAAAAAATAAACAGAACATTGAATGTATGTCGCCAGCCGGTCAAATACGTTAAATAAACCTAACACATGGGGCCTAAATAAAGCTAAGACCATTTAGCAACACACATCCAATATCAAGATCTACAGGCAGTGCAGATTGATTGTACATTGCTTAACGTCCCGACAGCAACAAGGCTTTCTCAGGACGTGCCTGCACCGCTTGTGAAAAAAAAACTAAACAGAAAATTGAATGTATGTCGCCAGCCGGTCAAATACGTTAAATAAACCTACAACATGGGGCCTAAATAAAGCTAAGACCATTTAGCAACACACATCCAATATCAAGAGCTACAGGCAGTGCAGACAGTAGGGAGAGTTTAAAAAGGCAAATACAGGTGAATGGACAAAGGGTAGACAGAAACACATGCCCCAGAATATAGAGAAAAACCCACCCTGTGGGGCTGACCAGGGTGACCCTGGGAACTAAAAAATGCCTAACCCCACCCAAGTCCCCCAGGGCAGACCCGGGTGGGGTACCTTTTGTATGGACTCACCGGTTCAACAAACAACATAAGAATACCTTTCAGTGACCTAGCTGGTGTATTTAAGTTTATGTTCCACATTGGGTCACTCTTGTCTTTGGAAATTAAACTATGTCTAATCACCCTGTCATAATAAATTGGAAGTCTTGACTGATACTGATTTTGTATGAGTCTGGCTAGTTCAGTGTGTGTGACAATTTCATATTCTAAGGAAATGTTAGAGATCTTGTATGTTGCATCTGTGGCAGATGATTTAATAACTTTGGAGTAGTCATTGAAGGTTAGTTCAAAACTCAGACGGTCATTCAGTGCCCCTTGATAATAAGGCAGATGAGCTGTGAGGATTTCAAACTCGAGTGGAAAGTAAAATCTAGTTCCATATGTTTCTGCCATTATAACGTCCTGGGCTGCTGACGTTGATTTATCTCCTGCATTGATTCGAAGTTTACCAACATTATCAGACTGTATGCCTTGGTAAATACGGTCTTCTCGTTCTTCTCTTGTGAGCCAAAGGTCTTTGTAACAGTAGAACACATCTGAGTCGTCAAGACTAAACACTTCCTGCCCTTCAAGTTTTACTTTAATAGTTCTAACAATTGCTCTGCCAAGATTGTCAACCAGTGTTCTGTTTACATCTGCATCTGATGATAGTTCAATATTAAATGCTAGGCGTGCAGTGCCAGGAACGATAACGTCACTGGGACCTAGGTTTGGAAACTTGACTGTAAGTGTTTGATTCTGGTCTATGGTACTTGGATTGTTCGTGATGACGATTGATTGTCTTATGCCCTTAACACCCAGGGGCTCACGTAGTTTTCTGTATGGGTCTAACTTTGATCCGTAAGACTGTGTCATTTTTATTATGCACAATAAAAAATAATAAATTAATAAAACAATGGCTGCGGGAGGATTTAATCATGAAGATTTTGAAATGGATGACATGAATGATTTTGGTAATACAACAGATATGACAGATATGGCAGATATGACTGGTACAAGAAATATTTACAGTTTACGTCACGAACTTTTAGAAACCAAAGTGAACTCGTTTTATGATCATGTTGGTGGCCGCCCAGACAACGTAGACCCTAACCAGTTTGAACTTGATGGCAAGGGTCATTTATATTTAAATACTGTTGACAAAGGAAAAGTATTATTGACAAACAAAAAAGACCCTAGTAGGTTTAGGGCTTTAAGTACAATAAAAAATGAAGGTGGTGTTGGTGCCTTGCGTCAACTTGGAATTGGAGGGTCTCCTGTCACGCCAAGACTGGCTAGTGTTCTTCATGACACGCAAACAAAGTTGCCAACAGGACAACAAATTGAAATGGCACCAGTAACAAGCCTACCAGAAATAGCAAACACAGTGATACAAGAAACCTCATTTACTGAAGGTCAATTAAATGATGCTATGAAAACAATAGATGATCCACCTTTGTCAATGAGGGAGATTATGGGATTGGATAAATCATTACAGACAATAAGAGGTGAGATGGTTAATAATGTTGCCAAACTGGGAGAGCTTGATAAACACATAGAACGTGAAAAAGAGAAACTGGCTACAGCAGACAATGGGAATCTTGACACAGAAATGAAAGAAAGAATACAACACAGATTAAATGATTTGCAGATAGAAAGATCAGGTCGGTTAGAAACAATTAGTATTGGAAGACAAAAACTGAAATCACAGGTCAACAGAATTAGAGAAACTATTCAGAAAATACTTCATGAAGACACTACTCTGGCTGAGAGACTAAAAACACTTTTCAGAGAACAGGGTATCACAATTGCTAGTTTAATTACAGCTCTGGGATTTATTATCAGTACTGTTGTGTTAGCTGTGTCCGGCAGTGGTGGTGGTGCACCCCCGGCACTGGCACCACCAACCCCGGGCCCCCTGACTCCAACAGACCCAAAAGATTTACAGTCATGGGTAAAGAAACAGTTGTCTCACATTTCAGACTTGCTTAAAAAATTGGCTGTGAAAGCAATGGACGCTTTGCCTGGCATAATTGGCACTGTTGTCAGTTGGCTGATTAGTACTGCAGCGAAGGCAGTAGGGTTTATGGCAGAACATGTGTGGGTATTTTTGGTGACAGTAGGAGGGTTGATGGTGGGTTATTTAATGAAACAGATAAAGAAGTAAAACCCCTAACCCTGTTAGACCTATTACCAATGCAGTTCTTTCTGACTCATGAGTGTCCGGGGTTGGTGTAGGGGTTACCGCTTGTATGAGTGCCGGTGTTGGGGTCGGGGCCGGGGGTGTTACCGTCTGTAATGATTTTAATGACTGTATGTGTGTGGTTGTTGCTCCTAAGTTTACAGATTGATTGAGACCTAATTTTTGGTCACGACCTGCAACAATGATTTCATTATTATAATTTGTTATTGTACCCATTTGGAGTTGAAGGTCAGATGGTAACATGTATAACCCGATGCCAACTACAAAGTCAACTTTTGATCTGGCATATCTTAAAACGTCTTGGTAGCGTTGTATGCTAGATGGGAGATCAACTGTTGAGTTGATTGAATCTTCAAGATTTGCAAGAAATTGTTTTTGTGCTTCAAATTTACCATTTCCATTCAAAATGTTTGATTTTGTTAGTGATTGTGCTCCTAGTAAACACCAGACATATGTTCTGATAGACTCATTTACGCGCTCCACTCCTGCTTGAGTAAACCCGTCAGATTTATCTAAAATAAATGTGGTCCAGGCGTTAGACTGTTTCTGCTCTATTGATCCTAACCAGACTTCAGATTTAGATGAGAATGAAGTGTAACCAGGGTAGTAATCTTGAGGGTATTGTCTGTGACTCATAGCGTAATACAATGTACCCATACCATTGTGATCATCAAGTTTTTGTGTAAAGCCATACTTGGGGCTGATGTTAAATTCATTACAAATGCGTTCAAACGCTTTCATATCCATGGGGTTGTTATACCTGTTGAAACTGGATTCAGTTGGCAGTGGGGTATGAAGTTCTGACAGTATACGTCTAAGCTGGTAATAAACATGGAAATGATACACAGACCTAATCAGTTTGTTTGAGTGATTCAAATGATCTGTGAATGAAACACCACAGCCTGTAGTTGAGCATAGTATTGCAAAGTTGAGTTGGTTTTGAAACATCTGTAGTGGACTTGAAGACCACTTTCTTGCAGTAGAGTCATCTGTTATTGGAGGGTTTAGGTAATGATCAAACGGATTTGGTACTTTCACTTGGAATAGGTCTTGTACGCTTGCGTCAGACACAGCTATGTCAAGCTGATTTAGTTGAATTATTTTCTGTTCATAAGTAGGTGCAACATTATATTTGGCAACCACATTAAATTGAAATGCGTTTGTAGTGGTAATGGTTGGTGATTTAAATTCCATCCTTTTTTATATGAGATAATAAAAATGTTTATTACCTTAACAAATCTTGACACAAGCAAACCAGTGTGGTTAACTAATGGGATTGATAATCGTGATGGTAGCAAGGCTGCAGCTATCCATGAAATGTTCTATACAGTAAAATGGTTTAATGTAGAAGATGATATATATAATAAAGTAATTTTTGATGGAAAGACTGAAGCTATACCACCTGGGTATTATGACTTTTGTACTATAGCTGAATGGTTTCAAAGTAAATTTAAAATTAAAGCAACTTTAAATCCAGCTAACCTACTTGTTACATTAGAATTTCTGAAACAAGATTGGTTAAAAATTTCAGATAGATTTGCATATTTACTTGGATTTTATATTGATGAAGATTGGTATAGATCAGATGATTTAGATGAAGCTATGTCTGGTATTATAACAATGAAGATTAAAAAACTTAAAATAACTGGAAAACGCCCTGTCAATTTGTCAGTACACACAGTGCTAAATGTTTATTTGAAAGAACTGAACACAACTGAGAATGTACACAATGGAAAGCCTTCAACTTTGTTGAGATGCTTACCAACTGGAACTGCTCCTTATTGTGAAAGTGTAGTTGTTAGATTTCCTAATTTGCAGTTTAAGAAATTAGGTTCTAGTTTCTTCGAGTCACTGAGTATATCTGTAACTAATCAGGATGACAAACCAGTTCTTATGCATAATTTTAGTGTTGTGTTGGAAATTAAATAATTTTATTTTTGTTTATAAAAATGAGTGGTCTTGGTCCAAAGCCTAGAATCATACCAGTTGCATGTCCAGTAACAGAGTTAAAAGATTTGGCAGACATACAGGATTTTGAGAAGGAAGGAGAAATTGGAGAAATATATGGTTTTGAACTTGATTCAACTGGTATGTACAAGAGGAAAGTAATTGTCGACATGAAAGATGGTGAAAGACAGATTCCTAAACTTGGTCAGCTTCGTGATGTTACTGTACCTACTCCACCTGTAAATAATGTGCCCTACAACTTAATACATGTAGGTAGTAAGTGGGTGGTTTCACCTGTACCGGCACCACCACCCACAATTGACTGGGACATAAAGATTGAATTTATTAGTCCTTATGTATACACTGATGATGAAGGCGCCTTAGTGTTTAGGAAGGTTGTTAATTCTGGGCCGCTTATTGTAAGCCTTGTTCCAAGCTTTGCCCCAGACAACAATAGCAGAGATAAACTGAAAGTTGAAAATTATGAGAGACGGCGGTATCTTCTTACAACTAGAAAGGGTAGATCAGATACTTCTGTTGTGTTTATGCCAGCAAGCTTAGTCGTGGCTAGAGAAGCGACAATAGTATTTGAAATTATCATGAAATCTGTAGCTTCTGCAAAAGAGGCAAATATTGCGCAGGGGATTAAACTTACATGGGATGAAACAGTAACAGAATCAACAAAGGTCTTTATTGCTATTACAAAAAATGTTGATGTTATTAATGTTTCGAGCAGTGTTCCAGCTGTCAAGGTGGTGGTCGACAAAACAACTTTTGTTCGTCTAACTTACATAAACCTTGAACACATTGATCTTGTTGCATTTTATTATGCCAGCAAATTGTATACTTTTGAAGAGTTGCAAAATGTAATTGCTGATTAAATAAAAAAAAATATTTGTCAATAAAAAAAATGGTAAACTTCTATCCGCAACTACCAACGCTTGATCCGACTGAAACAAATGTGATGACTAAAACAACACTTGCGCCTGATCCTCAGGTGACAGCTGTGCCAATTGCTTCAGATAAAACATTACAGGCAGATGCATTCAGATTAAATAATATTACAGAAGCTTTGAAATATTTGGAAGGAGAAGAAGCGAAATATTCACGGTGCAAAAGATGGTATAAGTCAGTATTTAATTCTGTTCAAAACACTTCTATGGCTATTGGCGCAGTTTCAGCTTCATGTTCTGTAGGGGGTATCGTTCTGTTCGCCACAGGAATTGGAAGTTTGGCTGGAATAGCAGTTGAGGCAGTTAGCGTTGCTACATGCCTAGCATGCTTTGGTTTGGAGGCCTTAAACAAGAGGTTTCACACGAAATTACAGAAACATGAAGCATTGAGTACACTTGCTGGTGCAAAGCTGAGCAGTATGAAACTTATTATCAGTAAGGCATTGAACGATAATTTTATTGATGACGAGGAATTTAAGAGAGTCCAGGATGATTTAAATAATTACAAGAAACAGAAGTCTGAAATACAAAATAAGATGCGTAGTCAATCTCCCGTAAATGTTGAAGAACTGAAGGCCAGTTTTTTAGCAGAGGGAAAAAAGATAGGGGTACAGGAAACCACAGAAAAACTACACATTCTTTTAAACAAATAAAAATCAGATTTGGTAATCGTTTATTAATGTCATACACTTCACAGAAAAATGCCATGCCACTTACACCACTTGTACCTGATTATTTAACCCCATCTGCACCACCGCCAGAGTATTACTGAGAAAAAAAAAGTTTTTTTATTGTCCTTGTATCTTGACAAATCTGACCGAGTAAGTTGTGACTTAAGTCAAGTTGTTGTAAGAACTTAGGGTAAGTACTTGTAAGAACTTAGGGTAAGTACTTGTAAGAACTTAGGGTAAGTAATTAATAAGTTCTTATGGCAACACACTTAAAGGTTACCTCTGCAGGTTCCTAAAAGTTAGTTGCAACTTGTTAATAAGTATTAAGTTTCACTTGGCATCACTTGATCAGGTAAATGATTAGGTATTGACAGAGACAATAGTTATAGAGAAAGGAAGTATGAGTCCCGTAAGATAATCAGATCAATAGAGCCGCATCAGTCATGCTTGTCAGTTTTTTAAAATCAAAGGGTTGATTCAGAATTAACGGGGGTAAAATTGGGGTCAAAAATATGATATTAAAAAATGATGTAAATTAATGACTGATGCGGCTCTATTGAATTCATTGTCTATCGGGACTCATACTTCCTTTCTCTTAAAACACTGACGTGCTGGTGATTTGCGTCAATTAGGAACATTATATAAAATTAGTTAGTTAGTTATTTGGGTTTAACGCCGAGCAGGCGACTAAGGCCATCTCACGGCGGGATTGTATAAAAGACTGACGTGCTGGTGATTTGCGTCAATTAGGAACATTGTATAAAACACTGACGCGTTTGGTGCTTTTAAAATAACCGTCTGATTCTTCTGCTGAAATAAAGGAGTCTTACTTCTGACATTTTTTCCGCATTGAACTTTTATTTTCGAAAAAGTTGAAGAGGTTCAAAGGTGGCTAACGAACTAATCAAATGTCTTTCTACAAACTGGCCATTTCCAAAATTTCAAGTGCATATAATCAAAATTGCGGACTCCAATCTGGGTCAACCGACTTTCTATAAACGGTCTTTTGTGTCTTCAATGATACATCCAGTTACTATGTGCTCGGAGGATCTCTTAACCACCCAATTAATAACGTATTTTGCCAAGTTTCAAGTTTGTGTGTACAGTAATATCGGAGATTATCGTGTTTACGCACGCACATACATATATACATACATACATACATACATACATATATAAACACACACGCACACGCACGCACACACACACACACACACACACACACACACACACACACACACACACACACACACACACACACACACACACGGCGCTTCGCGCCAAAACGACGTTCAACAGCAAGATTACAAAATAAAGTAGGTAAAAGCACTGTCAGGGGAGAGAAGTGTGCATGATCGACCAATGATCATAGATCTACTTTGGTCACAGCACACAAAAAAAAGATAGGAAGGAGGGGGTACGCTAAGACACCACAGTAAAATTTGGCTGTCTTTGCAGGTAGGCAAAAGTAAATTTCTACGCACCAAGGGGCTGGAACAGTGGAATATGTGATACGCCCACTTCGGAAAAGGGGCGGGGGGGGGGGGGGGCGGGGGGGGGGGGGGGTGGGGGGGGGGGGGGTGGGGGAGGCTTCCTTATGCTTCCAGTCACTTTCTTAGCGCAACCCCTCTTTCGTGTCTTTTTATTGTGCTGTCAGTGTGCCCAAAGTAGTTCTATGATCATTGGTCGATAATGCACACTTCTCTCCCCTGACAATTCAACAGCAAGGTTAGAGTGGCTAGACGTGACGTCATTTTTACCTTGTTACTTCTTTGCCAGACCATGATCCCCGCCCGCCTGTTATGTCCTTTGCACTCTACGGAACGCGCTCCGACCAGCCCCATCCTAAAGTCTACCGTATTTTTAATACATTAGACAGCAAGATGGGATGAACCATAACCCACAAAGTCCCTTCTATATGAGAGCTGTCCACGCTGTCAATGATCTCTACTTTTTGTCTTTGACCTGATTCTGATGTTGAATTATCTCCTATTGAAAAAGTCTCGCAGATCTGCCAATGCGTCAGTGAGTTCTATGAGGGGCGCAAGACATACGTCATTTGTCATGACGAAAGTTTTAGTTTTTACGTAATTTTATATTTTACGTGATATGAGTTTCACTTTCGTTTCATAGGCTTGAGAAAATGGTGACAAAATTAAAACTTCACGGTAAAATTTCAGTCTTGCTATAATTTGTGTGAAAGCAGGTTGACTTTACCTAGCTACATGATATACTAAGTACACGGGTCACCTGCATTGTAACACACGCAGAGTCGCCCCAGTCGCACGTACAGACTCTCGCACAACAGACGCATACGCCGCCACTGACTCAGGCGCATTCACGCGGCAAAACTCAATACACTATTTCTATTTCTACTATGGCCTTTTATAACAATTAACAACACAAACACTCAAAAGATTATGCACACCACCCCTTCTCGCTACAAGCACATCAACACCGCATACACACAAACAATGTAAACGCCAGGCTAGGTAATTGTCTCTCACAATCCAACCTGTTTTACCGGTGTTCTCGCTTGATAACGTTCTGTCCTCCCACGTCTAGGCGTGTAGGTCGTTCGTATCACGCTTCCGAGTCGTCCCGTTTCTCGTACCGAGGACGTCCTTCTGACTCGCAGTCCCTGCTGACCCGGGTGTCTCGGCACCGGTCGCTCACTCCCTGAGTGAAGAAATGACCTCGCAGTAGGTCCCTCGGCGGTAGCCTCTGATGACTGACGTCTCGGCGTCCGTCGCTCCGCTCCACACAAGAACTCTGTACAATAAAGTCCTAATATCATATTCATAACTCACAAACCAGATAGGTGAGGCTAGCGCTGGCAGAATTGTACACAAACCAAGGGGAATCACTCAGCGCTGGACAGACAAACAGTTAGATCCCCTGACCCCGCCTATCAGGCACCCAATCGCCAGCCCACAGAGAAGTACGCAGGTATAGGACTTTTTCGTAATTGACGCATTTAGAGTTATCCGCCCTTGCGCTAGTCGGAAGTGCGCCGATATAGTCGTTCCGGTTTACAGCAAAGCATGGCCGACGAGAAAGTTATTGTGCGAGGAGGAAAACGATATTGCGTATGCTGTTCGAACTACGCTGGCAAAATAGTTGATGGAAGGACTGTATCTCTGCACACGGTGCCTTGGGACCAGACCCTTCGACGAGTTTGGGAGAGACGCCTGCGTTTGGTACGCAAAGACTTCAGCGGTTTCAGGACGAACACGCGCGTCTGTTCGGAGCACTTTGTCAACCATGCAAGCCCACGCACCGGTGACGACGTGCCTTCAGTTTTTGCAAACCGCATTTTCAACACGTGTACGGTGAGTACTGTGTTACTACGACATGTAGACTATTTTTACTAAATAAAAAAATGAAACAGATAATCGTGTCGATGAATTGTTAAATCAGCATGCCGTAGAGATTCCGGACATCTTTTGACTCATCGCATCTGTGTTTTTCTAAAGTACGCTTCCAAAAGCTCGTTAAAGACAAACAGATCTATCACACAAAGTAATAATCTAAGCATGGTTCTCTTTGAAGTTTAGATCATATCATTAGTTTTATTTTAAAACTGATGTTGCAGGTTTGTGCAGTGGTGTGCGTATAAATATGTGACGGACAGCTGCATTCTTTTTCAGCTTATAAAATGTTGTTTCAGGTGTCACAGCTCAGTACTGCTCAGTTACCTTCTTTTTGGTTGACAGTTATCATATGTTAAATGCATGTTTTCATTTATTTACAGATGGCAGAACCAAAGGGTGCCGGACAAACTGGTGACCGTAACAGAATCTTGTGGGGAGGTTGAAGACCACTCGGAGCAGCTTCATTTTCAGCAGTCTGACCTGTCGCTGCCTTCGACTTCTGTCATGCTGCACGACTATGCTGGTAAAGTGAATGTGGCCTCAATAATCCAGCATACACATTGTACAGCTGCCTGTCAGACAGATTACAACCAAGTGGATGCAGAAGTTCAGACTGGGCCTATTGAGGTATCTGGCATGTATACCGGTGGAAAATCAGTTGGAACACAGACTGACAGCTGGACTGACAACACATTGATGCCACTCAGATTTGAGCATGTTGCAGACAATCCTGAGATGGTAAGGGCTTACACCGGTATGCCAAATGCAGAGACACTGAAAGCAGTCTTTGATGAGCTGCCCCCCCCCCCCCCCTTTTTTTTTTTTTTTGAAGAAAAAGAGAACAACACAGGCCCTGGACGCAGATCTTCACTCAGGTTAATTGATCAGCTCTTCATGACCCTCATGAGGCTCAAGCTAGGTCTGGTGATTGCTGACCTGAGTTTTCGCTTCAGCATTTCAAAGGCCACATGCTCCAAGATCATAAACAAGTGGATTGACCACTTGTATATTCATCTTTCCTTTCTGGCTTACTGGCCAACCAGGGAACAGATCAACAATACCATGCCAGCTGACTTCAGGGAGATGTTTCCCAGGATCCGTGTTGTGTTGGACTGCACAGAGCTGTTCACAGAAACCCCCCGCTCGCTGGCTGATAAGTCACTGATGTTCAGCCAGTACAAGACCCACATGACCTGGAAAGCATTAATCGGGATCACTCTAAATAATAATAATTACGGTATTTATAATGCGCTTATCTTATAATAATTATAACTCTAAGCGCACACTCACAACTCGCGCACGCATGCGCACGCTTTAGACAATGACTCACGTACCACAAACAGTGAAATACATTACGACGGTCAGCTTGGGGTGGGGAGTGCGGTGATATAGTGCTAAAACTGTTGAAAGAGGTGAGTTTTGAGGGCGGACTGGAAGGAGGAGAGAGAGAGTTTCTGACGGAGAGAGAGTGGGAGAGTGTTCCAGATGGATGGACCGTAGACGGAGAAGGAGCGGGGACCGAAAGTGTTAAGTTTGGTGCGAGGGATGTGGAGGCGGAGAGGGTCGGAGGCAGAGCGGAGGGAGCGGGAAGGTGTGTAGGGGGTGAAGTAAGTTGGAGAGATAGGCAGGAGCGCAGTTGTTCAGGGATTTGTAGCAGAGAGACAGAACTTTGTATTGGATGCGTTGGGGGATGGGGAGCCAGTGAAGGAGTTTGAGCAGGGGTGTGATGTGGTCGGATTTTTTCTTTCTGAGGACGAGGCGGGCAGCATTGTTCTGGACGCGTTGGAGAGTGAAGATGGTGGAGTGAGGGAGACCGGAAACTCTAAATGGTGTGGTGTCTTTTGTGTCTGATTTGTGGGCAGGATCCATCAGTGACAAACAAATTGTACAGAAAAGTAAGATTTTGGAACTATGTGAGAAGGGAGATGCAATGATGGGTGATAAGGGTTTCCTCATTTCTGACATGACAACGCCGATAGGGATTGAGCTGATCATTCCACCGAAGAAAGAAAAGAAAAGACAAATGTCAAAGGCAGAGATAACTTTGACAAGGCGAGTTGCAAACTGCAGGATTCATGTGGAGCGACACATGGAGCGAGTGAAAAACTACAGGGTTTTGAACAATTTGACAGGCACCATGAAAGCTAACGTATCTAAAATCTGGAAGCTCTGCAATTACCTTTCTGCATTACTGCCCCCTCTTCATCCACATGACTGTGTTGATGAAGATGGCCCTGCCATTGATGAGGATGAATAGAATTTATGTTCCAAGGATGTGTTTGGTCAGTGGCAACTATTATGCTGAAGTAACACACAAAAAATCCAACCTTTGCCTCAGATCAACATGCTGAGGCACCGGGGCTTAGATGTGTAGGAAACCTTATGGTTGCCTAGGGTTAAGAACACCCTGCATTCATAGTATTGAGCAAGTTTAGGGTTTTACAACTGGACCGAGATATATATATTATAAAACCACACGTTTTTATACATAAGTGAATGAACCCAGGTCATAACCAGGCAATCATTCTTCCATCTGCATCTTGACTTTCCAGTGTGGAAAGTCCTAGACGTTGTTCCCTGACCATTGAAATTTTGTTAAATAATGCTATAACAGCACCTTTTCAAATGTGCTGATTATGTTGTTAGTGGTGCACGTGCCACTGACACAGCGGTCGTCACAATCACTGCTAGCCCCTCTGCAATGTTATCGACATTATGCATGATACAAGCCATTTCCTGTCTTTTTTATTATTACTGTATTTCTTGAAAATGGTACCTGAATTTTCAACTGGTCCTTAACTTTTTGTGAAACTGCTGTAAAATCTGATTCAGCATCTATATAAAAAAGAAAAATGTGTTTGTGTCTTTTGCTATTCTGCGCAAGCACACACACACACACACACACACACACACACACACACACACACACACACACACACACACACACACACACAAAGCTAAAATTCATTCTCAGACTGACAATAGAACTAGAAAAACGTTTATTGCATGAGCAATTGTTCCAAATGATGACCAAACTTCAACTGTTGAATTTCATGGGCATAGTCTGTTGAGCCAAGTGCAATATATTGTAAAGCTCATTATGCAATGTTCCTGGTTATAACAGGTTCAAATCATAAAGAATCTAACCACAATTAGTTTAATGCAGACTATTCAACACGTATGACTGTAGAATGGAAACAAGACTGACGCATCAAGAAATGAAATTGCCGCTGTAGTGTTAGCACTGCAAACAATTGTAGGTGTTTGTTTTGTTGTTGTTTTTTGTCCTTCAGACTCGGAGGCAGGAAACAGAACTGATCTACATACAATACAACTTATCTGCAACAGCTTGGCCAGCAACAACAATAAGAAAAAAAAATAATGCCTTTCACCTATTTTACCATTTAGCTCCCCAAAATTTAGCAGTGCCTTCAGTCATGTTTTCCATTTCACGGTTGCATTTTGTTACTTACACGTGCACACAATTCTCCATTTCTTCTGCAACACACACACACACCTTGAGCCACATTTTGGTGCCACTATCTAGTGACCAATGTGGGGGCGGGGGGGGGGGGGGGGGGACGGGGGACTTCTGGAGGAGACGGATTTCCTAATTACACTATCACTACCCAACCCACAGGCACAAAGCACGGGTGGCACTACCTTTCACCAACTTGCATTAGTGTTCACAAATTTGAAGAATGTGTCGCACTAGCAGCCAACATGAAAAACAAACAAGCGTACAATCAATGGTGTAACGATAGCGTTTTCCCATCGAATGCAGATTTTACAAAAGAGTCTGTATTTGACAAGAAACTGCTAGGTACATGCTGAAATTACAATATGTATGCAGAATTTTGCAGTAAGTGCGACTCCTGGACAAAAACATCTCTGGAAATCTGGAAAGCCCAGTACTGAAATAAAAAAGTACTAATGTATTCACCCCACTTCCTACATGTATGCTTCCTTTAGGATGGCATGCATAAACTGGGGTGGTGTACAGCACTAAACAGTAAGCACACTATGCCTGTTAAAGCGACAGGCTCTAAGTTTCCAAAGTGCTCAAATCGTTTCCAGCTCGTAACTTTGTAGAATGAATCTCCATTTAGATTTCTAAAACAATTCAGGCCCATTGGACATATTTTTGGGCCATAAGTGAAAATGCACTGCGTCTACCAGTACTACACATGCCTCATCACGGCGGCCACCCTAAACGTTTTTAGTATGGGGCGGTCCGTGGCGCAGTGGTTAAGGCGCCTGCCACCAATGCTAAAGGTGCGAGGTTCGATTCCGGGTTCCGGCGTCGGATTTTTCTCCTCTAGTAAGTGTCACCGTTAATTCGGGCGGACCGTCGGGGGTTCTTTCTCCGGGTACTCCGGCTCTTCCTCCCCCTCCACTTTGGTATCAGTTTCAGCCAACTTAATAAAATTTCAAATACAAAACGATTTCCAAATACCGTCAGTAGCTCGCTTGAGCTTGCCCTTAGCACCACGTGAATGTTCTGTGTTTACGTACAGTGTGTGAGTGAATGCGTGTGATTCACGTGAGCGTGCTTGTTGGGTTCAGTTCGCGGCTACATTCTGCGCATTGAGTTATATTATAAATATGAGAAATGCGCCATATAAATGCTATGCATTTCATATAAAAAAAAACAGCACTGTGCAGCTGGGTCACTTGTACTTCAGGAGCGAACAGCGTTTTACAATGGGCAGCATTCAAGCCCATAGACTTGTCGGATGTGACTTTCTGAGCCACTAAGTGACCAACACTAACAGCTCGAAACGATTTAAGAAAGTTTAAAATTAGAGCTGGCGGCTTTAACATAAAGACAGTTATATGAAAACAATGAAATGTTCTACTGCCTTTCGGAGTTTCTGAGGATTCCATCTCTACAGATAGAGAGGGAAACCTCTTTTGACTCACCTCGTGAACAGTTCTGGCACTACTGCTTCCAAATAAAAAGAAGCAAGTTTTTGAACCATCTTTACCCACAGATCCTGATCAAAGTGAATTATTTATACTGAACACCCCTTTGGTGTCCATACAAAGAAGTCACACCACTGTCTTCCAGAAATGCCCAACTGCCCCTGGACTTGAAAGTAATATGGGTGATTTCTCTTTAGAACCACTTTATCATTTACCAAATGGCAGCAAAATGTTCTGTCCTGGGCTGCGGCCTCCTTAGGAGTTTTGTCCCGGTGAACAGAGGGGCACTTGATCTCCAACAGACCCTGGGTTGGTGCACAATGCGGGCATGTCACTAAACCGTCAGGACTGGTGGCCAAGAATGGGTGCCCTTCATCCACGATGAGGCCAGATTTTTTCACAGTTAGCCCCGGATGCCCCTTCATGTGCAGTGTGTAGCTGTGTCTAGCTGCCACCTCTTTCTGTCGGCCCCAGACCACGTGTACATTGGCTGGGACCTCTTGGTAGCCTAGCACCACCTTCAGGAGGTTGTCGGGCTTTGTAGTCGCCTGTCGCCTGAAAACCTCTCCAAAGTGAGAGGAGGTCAGGCGACCAGCTCTTGCTGTGTGCCATTTCTTGCTGTCTCCCTGGTCTCTGGTGCTCACTTCAATCTCTGTGCGCTCAGATGCTCAGGTACATTGAATACTGTTCACAAAGTCTCTAAATGACTCCAGACACTTTGGTGACCGCAAATCTGTTCCATCTGCAAACATAAACTTCGGTTCTGGGATGCTGTTAAGCTGCGTTTCCAGCGGATCTTCCTTTGACGCTGAGTAGTTAGTGAGCCATCCAGATCTTGGGGCAGAAAGTTTCAGTCGAGCAGCAAAAGAAGAGATGTCGACACCCAAAGGGATGTTCCCCTCAGGCTCGATGCGGCGTGCTTTTTTGGCATGAAGGTGCTGTGCCTTCTTCGGGCTGAGGCGTCGCTTTCGCGGTACCCTCCATTTACAGTCATGCGAGGTGGATGCGTCAAGCCCATCCTTCTTCTTCTGTGTGATGTCTACTAGGGTGTATAACAATGCAGCAACATGGTTGCAAGCACCTTCAAGTCTGTAACAAAGCAAACAAAATACTATTATTCAACACCGATAGAAGCAAGAATATGAAATGAATACCTGTCTGAGTGTCTCAAACTCACATGCATCTACAAACATAAATAATGGATGCCTGTGAGTCTCTGCATAACAACAGAGTATGCGATTCTCTTTTCCGATAGTATGACAGATGTCACCAAAATAGTTCAAAAAGCAAGTTCTACTAAACTTTAATCTGGAACAAGAAGGCAAAGCAGTTATGGCTCACGTGTATGTGTGACAAGGGC
>BTPG01000007.1:131163364-131175864 GCA_036245525.1 Semisulcospira habei
CTGCTGCAGAAGCCAGCCCTCGTCACCGAGGTCACACATATGTAAATCGGTCATACACGGGATTACTCTTTTTATTCTTGTGCAAGGCCCCTTTAAACCAAAATTGGGCTGTTTCTGTTTCTAAGGCAGCTTTGGTTTTAATCTTTCTTTCTTTCTTTCTCCAGTTGGCAAATGGCGCCTGGGATGGACCCGAGACTGAGAGCAGTGCCAGCGCATCGCAATACGAGGGCAGTGATGACGAGGAGTTTGTTCCTGGCTCGAGCTCACCGGATTCAGAGGGTGTGTCAGCATCAATTGCTGGGATCTCGGACATAGACAGTATTGTATCGACTATGTTAGATTTCATCAAAGTGGCAGGTTTGGGGTGGCCAGGTGTTGGTGACGCTGTAGTACCAGCAAGGTGCAGTGTGCGTTAGGGGGTGGTGGCAATGAGAATGTGGATAGGCAGGAGGAACATGATGCTGGAAAGAGTGGGGAAAGAGCACTTACAGAAGAAACGGGTGTGCACGTGTCGCAGAGAGGGAAAGGAAAGTACAAATGGGACAAGAAACATGCATGCAAATTGTGTGGCAAGCTTGTCTTGAAAATGAGCACGCACTTACAAGATGTCCATGCAGATGAGGCTGACGTTGCTAAAATTTTGTCGATGAAAAAAAGGGACCAAGCAGAGACGTCGAGCATGGATCAGACTACAAGATGAGGGTGATTACATGCATAACGTTGCTGTTCTTGAAAACAAATCCGGATGTTTGATTCCTAAGTATCGCACCAAAACTAGTAAGGTAGACGACCTTCTCGCCTGTAGCCATTGCAAAGGGCTCTATCAAAAAAAAGCTGATCTCTGTACACTCAAAACGTTGCTGTCAGAAGCCAGGAGGGTTTCAGATCACTCGGCGAGGGGACGCCGCTCGCCGTGGTCGGCTCATGCTTCCAATACCCTTAGACGTTGAATTTTCCTTCTACCACAAGGTCTTGGCTACCCAGAGAGATGATGAGATAAGCCGTCTCATCAGAACTGACCCCTTGCTTCTTGAGTATGGAAAGAGATTATTTGACCGCAGGGACATTGAAGAACACACGGCTGGACAAATCAGCTCCAGGATGCGGGAGTTAGGGAGACTGTTGAAGATTATCAGAGTGAGGGTCAGAAATGAAAATCGCAAGTTTAAATGCTGTGATCAATTCAGCTAGCTTTGATCATGTTGTCCTGGCTGTAAAAGAGCTAGCAGATTTTGATGAGGACACACATCAGTTCAAAAAAGGCAATCTCGCAATGCGCATAGGCCATGCTTTGAAAAAGTGTTCACAGATCAAACAGTCACAGGCATCCAAACAGCTTGGACAGGGTTCAGACGACAGGTGGCGACAGGAGCTCTCTGAGGCGCAGCGGTTTGACTCTGTCTTCAACGGGGACTGGTATGATTGTGTGTCCGCTACAGCAGCCCAGTCGGTCGGGGAAAATGACCATGAACAAACCCAAGCTGATCCCATCATGTGAAGATGTGAGGAAGGTCCAACAGCTTCTTGAGACAAGGATGGTTTCGGAAGATTATCCGACAGTGGTTTAAAGCAACTCTTTGTGCTGTATCACTTTTCAACCGAAAAACGAGGGGGGAGAAGTTCAGAGAATGAAGGTGTCAGACTTCCAGAATGCTAAGATTGGATCGATCACCAATCAAGATATCTTGAAAGGTCTCACAGAGGTTGAGAAGAAAATGGTGAATCATTTTCAGCGAGTGGAAATCAGAGGCAAGTTTAATAGGAGTGTTCCCGTTTTGCTGACGAAGAAGATGATGACAACTGTGGACAGAATCCTTCAAATGAGGCAATCGGTGCCAGCTCTCGCTGATTCCCAGTACATCTTTGCCACACCTTCTGGTCAGAGGCCTTACAGAGGCCATGATGTTCTGAAGGCCCATGCCCTAGAAGCAGGGGTGTCATACCCAGCCATGTTCACATTTACTCAGTTGCGGAAACAGGTTGCAACTTTGGCTCAGTCAATGGCCATCTCGGAGTTAGACCAGGATCAGCTGGCAGATTTCCTTGGCCATGATATTCGGATACATCGCCATATCTACCGCCAACCTCAAGACGTCCTTCAAAAGGCAAAAGTGGCAAAGATTCTTCTGTCAGTTAACAATGGGATGACAGATTTTGAGAGTTGCATTAGAGCTGAGCTGGGCGATGATGAAGAGATTGACTTTGACAATGAAGACGCATCAGAAACTGGCAGAGAGGTCTCGGGGGGAACAGCACCTGTGAATGAAGCAAGTAGCAAGTCAGCAACACAGGAATCGATGAGCATGACGGAGAAAAGACGTCCAGAGCCTGATGACAATCTAGATAGTTTTGATGATGACAGTACTGCGTCAGCTCCTGTTCGAAAGAAAGCTAGATTTACAAGAAAACCATGGGGGGAAGCTGAAGAGAAAGCTGTTCAAACTCGTTTCAAGACACACCTCGTCATGAACAAACTTCCTGGAAAGGCCGAGATACAGTATGCAATGGCGCTGGAACCTGCACTTAGACATAGGCGCTGGACAAACATTAAGGATTACGTCCGCAACAGACTGAAAAAGTTACAAAAGAAATGAATTGAGCCGCCACTCGCAGCATTTTCGATTTCATACAGATTTATTACATCAGTGTTATTATTGGGGTGGTTTCAGCATGTATAGCCTGCTTTTTTTTTTTTTTTTTTTTTTTTTTTTTTTAATCTGATGGACGCCTGGATCATTTGTGACCCTCTCTCTCACAAAATCAGTCTTAAGAACTCGCATTTTGGATGTTTTGACATATATGCATTTATGAAAAACTACAGTGTTTGCTGATTACTGTGATATATGACTGTATGCTGTAGTGCAAAAATTGTAAAAGCTGTTCTTAAGTGTTTAAAGTTGTTAAAGCCTCCGGCGGCCATTTTGAGAAAACAGCCTGTGAAGTTTCTGTGTGCAGCATAATTGGGGCCAAGGGCAGACTTTTTAAAATCATTTTTTTACCTATTTAATGGCATTTTTCATGATAAAGATTTTAACCATACGATACTTTGGTGTATGTAGAATACATTTCTCCCAAAAAGTGAAAATGCCCCAGATTGACCCCCCCCACCACATATTATTGCGTGTAGTGCTGATTGGCTCGCTGCGAGTTAAGACTGGTTTTCGTGAGAAAGGGTCACATTTTGGTATACTGTATATACCTTTGGATTTGCAAAACGAAACAGCCGGCTGGGGACAAAAGACAATATAATAAGATAAGAAAACCATTGACAATGTAAAAAATTGATTACAATGAGTGTTATTGGGTGGGGGGGGGGAGGGGGGTGGGGGGATCATTTTGTAATATACTGCATGCCATTTTAAAAAACTCTGCAAATGAAAGAATCAGAGCATGGAATTTTCCCTCTTTTTGGCGGATATTTCCGCTTAATATGAAGCTGCCATTCACCGCCGAATTTCCGCCCGAAAACATAAAATCGTTAAAGTCACTATTCCCTAATACCGTGTGTTCGTGATCTTTATGTGGCGGCATATCATCCCCAAATCCGCGTATTGAAAATTGAGCGAGAGGCGTTAGCTTTAGCTCGCCACAGGTCACTTCCGGTCTTCAGTGGAGTCGTGTAGTCTGGTCAAAATACGGCGAAGAGAGAAAATACTTAAACGCGGAGACAGAATAGACGTCAGACGATTCTGGAGCCAAGAATATTTGGAGATGGAACTTGGCTCGAGGAAAAGCGTAAACGACGAGCTCCGCGCTCAGTGTCATTCGCAAGTTAGCCGCGGCACTGTGGGCAGGCGTATTGCCGCGAACCTGCCGCAGAGAGTTGATATTAAACTACGCGGACGCCGGGCCGCGTAGCACTTGATGCTCACGTTGTCTACAGCGAAACACAAGAGAAGGCTAAAAGCAGGTGCCATTGGATAATATTACCTCATGATGGGTGAATAAATTTATTACAATGTATTTTTTTCCCCAGTAAAGTTTGATGAAAATTATGTTGAAAAAATCTATATAACCTTTCTCCAGCTCAGTGACCATGGTACATAGTATTTAAATAAGAGATAAAAGGAATCCATACTTACAGCTGATTAAGCAGAGATTATTAAAGAAAGTATATATATTATTATATAATTAAACTCAAATTTTTATAAAAAAATGGAAAAGACATTCAGATGTATTTTTGAATAAGCATTTTGGATATAAATATTCTGTTGAATACTTTGTTTTAGTATAACTTTTTAAACCTTTGACACAAAAAAATGAAAAGTGCCACCCCCAAAAATAAGAAAAAAAATAGCAAGATTTTTAGGGTGGTTTAAATCTGCTCAGTTTCTCTCTAAAATGCACCATGATTGCACAAAATTTTTAATGTAAATTTTCAAAAATTTTTTCCGTGGGGGGAGGGGTGGGTGGGGGGGGGTGGAGGGCATGCCCCCGGATCCCCCCCTAGGTGAAAAGGGGTTTTTCCTCTTTTTTTTTTAGTACGAGTAAATTCCATGCTCTGAAGAATGGTTGGTTGTACTGCCATACCATTTTGCAAATGTAAAGAATGGCTGGTTGTTTGTTGGAGACGAAAGACGTTAAATAAAGGCTGTGAAGTTTCAAGTGATTTCTTATGTTGTCAGTTAGTTAATTAATGTCGGTGTTCTGTTCTGTCATTTTAACTCGTTCTACCCCAAGATCGGATATCCCCAAATGTTGACGTCGTCTTCAGAAGACTGCGTTTGCAGTGCAGGACACGAGATCCACCATGATAGGTTCAAGGGTGATGCCAGAATAGCTTGGCGCCCATAGGCGACCAAGCTATTCTGGCATCACCCTTGAACTATCATGGTGGATCTTTTATTTTGCTGTGGTGTGTCTGGGGTTGATAGAATAAGTTAAGCCCAAATGTTGAAGTCGTCTTGAGAAGACTGCGTTGCAGTGCAGGACACAGATCCACCACTGATAGTTCAAGGGTGATGCTAGAATAGAGGATGTGCAGACCTGTGCACTTTGGCCTGAGGTCGGACCGTGAACTTGGACTAGTCACCGAAGTATCTTTTGAAGTGTACCCCGATAGCATATATTTCTTCAAGCCGACTGCGGCCGTCGTCGGCCCGAAGACGTTTCCGCACTGGGACTTTGGGTAGAAAGTGAATGTTCGTCCACGAACTTGCAGGCGGCCAATCTCCCTACAGACCTGTCTAAGGACCCAGGTCTGCAAAACTATGCAACACGTGACTGCAATGATTGGTAGAGGGTTTTCCCATGCTATTTTTAAACAATAACAAAAATGCATTACTTCGCCAGAGTTTGGCAGGAAAAGTGACAGACGTGGAGATGTTACTTTCGAAGAACACGCAAGCAGAGTTTGTCAACAATTATCAGAATAAGTTACAGACTTAATCCGAAAACATGTCTTCTGCCCATGCCGGTCAACTGAAACATCAAGTGTTGAACTGAAAATTGGCAGTGCTGGAAGATGGTGGTGTTGCTTGTTGTAATTTTAGTTGTCATCACAATTAGTCCAAAAGCGAGACCGACCTACTGTTCACTCCCCACCCCCACATTAATGAATTTGATTGGCTTCAAAATGTTCTCTAGTATGCCCTGCGAAGTTGAAGCCATGTTCCCATAAAATCCTTTAGAACACATGCGTGACTGACCGACCGACCGACCGATGGACGAATAGATGGAGCGACTGACTGACTGACTGACTGACTGACTGACTGACTGACTGACTGACTGACCGACTGACTCACTGAATGACTCACTCACTCAGTGATGGATCGATTTATCGGTCAATCGGTGGATTGATTGATTGATTGATTGATTGATTGATTGATTGATTGATTGATTGATTGATTGATCAATCGATCGATTGATTGACAGAAGTGGTGCCAGCTTTGGGGTCAGCCGTGTGAGTCCCAATGGGACTGTTGTTCCCCTTTGTACTGTGTCGGCGGCGTCAAAGGGTACGACCATAACGTCTGCGCTAGGATCACCGGCCGCCGTTAGCTGTCCCAGTCCCAGGACACACCTGGTAGGCAAAAGGTCCTGAGACTGACGTCGGCACACAACACACAGGTCGCTTAGAATGTCTGCACACTGGCCATCTCCCTTCAGCCTCTAAGCGGACCCGACTGAAGCTGACGTCACACCGACGACCTGCTCGCTGACAGTGGGAAGTACCTTACAGAGACTCGTGAGTCATGCAGCCTTAAGCGCTTTATCATTGTATCTTTTCGGATCTCCTTTTTTTCCTGTCAGAATAAAACTCACCTCCTCATTTTCTGTATCGTGTGATTATGTTGTATCTATAGAGGCATTACCTCAAACGCCTACGCATGACAGCCATAGAATATGACAGTTCAGGGGTAGTGCTGATTAGCTTGGCGCCTTAAAGGTGCCAAGCTAATCAATCACTACCCTTGAACTATCTCAGTCGATCCATCTCCCGCTGTAGAGCTACAAGAAGTACCTGAATCCTATGCCGTTTAACCCGCTGACTGCTGCTGACGGTACCGTGACTACGCGTCTTTTCCGCCGAGCGGTGTCGTCAGTACCAGGACTAGTCGAGCGGTGTCGTCAGTACCAGGACTAGTCGAGCGGTGTCGTCAGTAACAGGACTAGTCGAGCGGTGTCGTCAGTAACAAGACTAGTCGAGCGGTGTCGTCAGTAACAGGACTAGTCGAGCGGTATCGTCAGTAACAGGACTAGTCGAGCGGTGTCGTCAGTAACAGGACTAGTCGAGGGGTGTCGTCAGTAACAGGACTAGTTGAGCGCTGTCGTCAGTAACAGGACTAGTCGAGCGGTGTCATCAGTAACAGGACTAGTCGAGGGGTGTCGTCAGTAACAGGACTAGTCGAGCGGTGTCGTCAGTAACAGGACTAGTTGAGCGCTGTCGTCAGTAACAGGACTAGTCGAGCGGTGTCGTCAGTAACAGGACTAGTCGAGCGGTGTCGTCAGTAACAGGACTAGTCGAGGGGTGTCATCAGTAACAGGACTAGTCGAGCGGTGTCGTCAGTAACAGGACTAGTCGAGCGGTGTCATCAGTAACAGGACTAGTCGAGCGGTGTCGTCAGTAACAGGACTAGTCGAGGGGTGTCGTCAGTAACAGGACTAGTCGAGTGGTGTCGTCAGTAACAGGACTAGTCGAGGGGTGTCGTCAGTAACAGGACTAGTCGAGCGGTGTCGTCAGTAACAGGACTAGTCGAGGGGTGTCGTCAGTAACAGGACTAGTCGAGCGGTGTCATCAGCAACAGGACTAGTCGAGCGGTGTCGTCAGTAACAGGACTAGTCGCTGGGTGTCGTCAGTAACAGGACTAGTCGCGGGGTGTCGTCAGTAACAGGACTAGTCGAGCGGTGTCGTCAGTAACAGGACTAGTGGAGCGGTGTCGTCAGTAACAGGACTAGTCGAGGGGTGTCGTCAGTAACAGGACTAGTCGAGCGGTGTCGTCAGTAACAGGACTAGTCGAGGGGTGTCGTCAGTAACAGGACTAGTCGAGCGGTGTCGTCAGTAACAGGACTAGTCGAGCGGTGCCTAGGTAACAGGACTAGTCGAGGGGTGTCGTCAGTAACAGGACTAGTCGAGGGGTGTCGTCAGTAACAGGACTAGTCGAGGGGTGTCGTCAGTAACAGGACTAGTCGAGCGGTGTCGTCAGTAACAGGACTAGTCGAGCGGTGTCGTCAGTAACAGGACTAGTCGAGCGGTGTCGTCAGTAACAGGACTAGTCGAGCGGTGTCGTCAGTAACAGGACTAGTCGAGCGGTGTCGTCAGTAACTGGACTAGTTGAGCGCTGTCATCAGTAACAGGACATGTCGAGCGGTGTCGTCAGTAACAGGACTAGTCGAGGGGTGTCATCAGTAACAGGACTAGTCGAGCGGTGTCGTCAGTAACAGGACTAGTCGAGCGGTGTCGTCAGTAACAGGACTAGTCGAGCGGTGTCGTCAGTAACAGGACTAGTCGCGGGGTGTCGTCAGTAACAGGACTAGTCGAGCGGTGTCGTCAGTAACAGGACTAGTCGAGCGGTGTCGTCAGTAACAGGACTAGTCGAGGGGTGTCGTCAGTAACAGGACTAGTCGAGCGGTGTCGTCAGTAACAGGACTAGTCGAGGGGTGTCGTCAGTAACAGGACTAGTCGAGCGGTGTCGTCAGTAACAGGACTAGTCGAGGGGTGTCGTCAGTAACAGGACTAGTCGAGGGGTGTCGTCAGTACCAGGACTAGTCGAGCGCTGTCATCAGTAACAGGACTAGTTGAGCGGTGTCGTCAGTACCAGGACTAGTCGAGCGCTGTCATCAGTAACAGGACTAGTTGAGCGGTGTCGTCAGTAACAGGACTAGTCGAGCGGTGTCGTCAGTAACAGGACTAGTCGAGCGGTGTCATCATTAACAGGACTAGTTGAGCGGTGTCGTCAGTACCAGGACTAGTCGAGCGCTGTCATCAGTAACAGGACTAGTTGAGCGGTGTCGTCAGTAACAGGACTAGTCGAGCGGTGTCGTCAGTAACAGGACTAGTCGAGCGGTGTCATCATTAACAGGACTAGTTGAGCGGTGTCGTCAGTAACAGGACTAGTCGAGCGGTGTCGTCAGTAACAGGACTAGTCGAGCGGTGTCGTCAGTAACAGGACTAGTCGAGCGGTGTCGTCAGTAACAGGACTAGTCGAGGGGTGTCGTCAGTACCAGGACTAGTCGAGCGGTGTCGTCAGTAACAGGACTAGTGGAGCGGTGTCGTCAGTAACAGGACTAGTCGAGCGGTGTCGTCAGTAACAGGACTAGTCGAGCGGTGTCATCATTAACAGGACTAGTTGAGCGGTGTCATCATTAACAGGACTAGTTGAGCGGTGTCGTCATTAACAGGACTAGTCGAGCGGTGTCGTCAGTAACAGGACTAGTCGAGCGGTGTCGTCAGTAACAGGACTAGTCGAGCGGTGTCGTCAGTAACAGGACTAGCCGAGTGGTGTCGTCAGTAACAGGACTAGTCGAGCGGTGTCGTCAGTAACAGGACTAGTCGAGCGGTGTCGTCATTAACAGGACTAGTTGAGCGGTGTCGTCAGTAACAGGACTAGTCGAGCGGTGTCGTCAGTAACAGGACTAGTCGAGCGGTGTCGTCATTAACAGGACTAGTCGAGCGGTGTCGTCAGTAACAGGACTAGTCGAGCGGTGTCGTCATTAACAGGACTAGTTGAGCGGTGTCGTCAGTAACAGGACTAGTCGAGCGGTGTCGTCAGTAACAGGACTTTTCGAGGGGTTAACACTCACAAACTCTAAAAATCCGAATTTTACCAAAGAAAAAAGCAGAGTTTTAACACATTCGAGACGAGCCGTATACGGATACGCGTCGAATAGCCGTGTATCCGTATACGGCACGTCTCGAAGTCTCGAATGAGTTAATATATCTAATATCTATCTTGTTTACTCTGCAAATAAAATGAAAAAAAGTAACATTACAGAGAAAAGGCTGTGTAATTCTTTTTGGACTTGTTTATTCATATTAGCATACCGACAAGAAAGACATTTCAGACATGAAAACAGTACTAACACGAGGTATGATCAAACTGTAATGACAGTTGTGCCATTGAAACCGATTCCATTAAATTCAGTTTACTTGATATCTTCACATTTTGTACAAGTACTCTCTTCCACTTAAAGACAGGATTCAAAGGCAGTATGGTAACCTGGAGAAGGCAAGGGTCGGTCTTGTGAAACTGAATTTACTACTCTTGCTTGCCCCTGGATGCATACAAAAACTTCATTCTGCCAGCGTCTCTTTTTTTGTACATTTTTGTTTTGGGAAGGATACATGAACAATGCATCAGAATAAGTATATATAAAAGTAAACCTCTCAAAGCCAGCCTATCTTTTAGTTTAGGGAACAATCAATAGTCGTATTGGTCGAGACAAAGATTGTTTCCTAAGTGACGAAGAACATGCATGTTTTGCTTCTGTGGGACACATTGTCTTTGGCCTTAGGGTCACCGGCATTAATTTTTAAGAAAACAAGACGAAATGAACCATAATCCACAAAATCCCTTCTATATGAGAGCCCTAACACACAAAGTCCTTTTTATATGCGAACTATCTTTGCTGTCAAGAGTCTCTACCTGTTGTCTTTGACCTGATTCTGACGTTGAAATAACTCCTATAGAAAGCCTTTCAGACTTGGCAACGCCTCAGTGAGCTCTATAAGGGGTGCGCGCACAAAGAAGATCCTCGGGTCGACAACGTGAGGGCGGGTGCAATTGTGTACGTAATGTGCGTGTGTCAGTGTCGACGTGGCACGTGTGGCGTCACTCCTTGTCATTATCAAAGAGCTGCGTCAGTTAAGCATGTTCATAATTAAACGAACTTTAGTTCGTGAACTCTGACGAACTACAGTTCACGATCTCGGACGAACCAGGTTGGTTCTTATTTGGACGATCTAAATATACGGCGAACCTAGTTCGAAGTAGTTCACGAACCTCGGCAAACAGGCCATAGTTCGCTGTCGGAAAAGGTTCGCTCATCGTGTTGAGCAAACAAAGGCGAACCCTTTCTCTGATTGGTCAAAACTTTTACCCTCTTTTGCGTTGGAGATAAGAAGACAGTCACCGATACAAACAAATATGGCGGACGGCGTGCGAAGAACAAGACCTTTTTTTTTAAAAAATTGATTTGTGGGAGGCGCAACGCTGTTTGTGGGGTCGCTACTGCAAGGAGTACAAAAACAAACATCGTTCTTCAAATCGCGAAGCGGCATAGCGGCAGCCATTTTGAACACCTTCGCAGACAGTAAGTACGCCGAATCAAGCACTTCAGTTAAGAAAGAGAACCATGGCAAACCTGGTTTGCTGAAGTTCGCCTAGGTTCGTTCAACCTCAATTAAGAAACAAACCAAAAGATCGACGATCTTCTCCGATCAAAAGTTCGTCCAATTAAGAACAGCTCTTAAGCTGATACGGTTTCATCACGAAGGTCGCATAGCGCATTTCTTCAATAGACAACTGCTTGGTGTGCTGACTTAAGAACACGGCTTGTAGAAAGTTCCTTCTGATTTCACTCCTTATCGCTCTCGTCTTTCATCAGGTGAGTGTACGATGTATGTCTTTATGTTTTATTTCTTTTTCGCTCTTTTAATTTCGTTTCATTCTTATTTACTATTTAATTATCTACTGCTTCATAAACTGTGTCAATTTGTTTATTTTGTGAGTCATTACACACCGGGATTTCCCAAAATTGGCGTTGAAATTAGCAGTCGAATTTTGTAGATTATTGTAGTCTATTCTAGAAAGTTCTTTTTCATCAATACAGGGTTTGACGCTTTCACTCTTTTAGCCATTTTGATCTGACTGGTAGGTAAAACTGTGTCACAATGACCACCCAAATTCTTTTGGAGAAAGCCAGCAAAAGTTTATTTTACCCCATGAATCTAGTTACGCTCAGACGTTTAGATTGCGAGATCCACGCATGTAAAATTCTCCAACCAAAATCGACCTTCATATCTAATTTTTTTCCTACCGTATTGAAAATACGGTAGACTTTGCAATGGGCGTGGGTAGGAGAGCATTTCGGAGCATGCACATGACGTTTCTGGCGTGCGGCGCAGAAATTCTGACAAAGAAGTAACACGATAAAAATGACGTCACGTCTAGCTACGCAAACCTGGCTAGAGAACGTCTGTTTGGCGCCAAGCGCCGTATCTCTCTGTGTATGTGTGTGTGTGTGTGTGTGTGTGTGTGTGTGTGTGTGTGTGTGTGTGTGTGTGTGTGTGTGTGTGTGTGTGTGTGTGTGTGTGTGTGTGTGTGTGTGTGTGTGTGTGTGTGACAGCGACTAGAGCCCGCGTTTGAGGACGGACAAGCTTGAAATTTTAGGATATTGTCCCTAAAAGAATTATCTCGGGACCATTTCTTTTCAATTTTTTTTTAATTAAGATGCTCATTGGCGAGAAAATGGCAGTTTCACAAAAACCGGTTGACCCACACTGGAGTGCGTAGTTTGCTTTTTAAATTTTTACTAGATATTTTGCGTACAGCTTCATAAAAGGGAGATATTGAATGAGTTCGTTAACCAGCATTGTAGAACCTCTAGAACATTTTGAGTAATAATTAAATAGTTTTTGAAAAATATACTAAGTTTTCACGGTTTAGGGATTAATTGTACGATTTATATGGATTAATTTTAAAGCAATTGAATCTTTTTTACGAAAACCCCCCAATCTTCTTATTAATAATCGCATGATTTTTCGTATACGGTATTTACATAAGCCTACAGTTTGTCTAGCTGTCGGGTACGATTAGGTCAATTGTGACATGTATGCCATAGGTGTGAAAATCAGACAATTTTCTGCGCCACTTTTTAGGAGTCATTTGTATAACAGCTAACATAACTTTACTGTTTCTTTTACGAAAAAAAAACTATCTTCTCATTAATACCCGCATGATTTTTCTTAAACAGTGTTTGCATAAGCTTGCTGTTTGTCCCGACCCTGGGATAGGAGTAGGTCAAATTGTGACCTGTAAGCCCTAAGCGTGAAAATCAGC
>BTPG01000007.1:131183364-131268364 GCA_036245525.1 Semisulcospira habei
AAACTTTCCACGACATCAGACACCGTTTTAAGTCTCGCTGTTTTTGATTGGATTACCAGTTATAGGCATGTAGCTTAGAGATCAAAGACTTACTGGATCACGTTGACAGGCAGCACTCTATGTATATATGCACACACAGAGAGCGTGTTGCAGACGCTGTTTAATACAGCTGGGGTTCTGACTGGGATAAATGGTGACTGAATTTTTTGAGACAACAAAAAGCATTCTTGCGTTCATTTACGGCGACGTCGTCGGCAAGCATGCGTCAAAATCATTATTGTAAACATATTCTACGTCGAATTAAACAGGAATAATTTAAGTTATGTCGGTTCACACAGCTTTGAGTCCAAAACTGCCCAAATGTTATAATCACCTTGACTGAGCCCCACTATACCTGCCTTCAATTCTCATTCACTGGTGTCTTCGGACTGGGTTGAGAGTTCCCAATTTGTGATATGATAATACTAGAGCTCTCTTTTATATCTCTTTGATTTCGTACATGTCGGCTGTCATTCGTGCTTCTTTTCACCTTTTCGGAGACCATGGTATGCATCCGACTTGCGTATGATATTGAGGTTCTGTTTGAGACGAACGACTCCAAACAACGAACGAAAGCAAAGTCAAGGCGGACAACCAGATTCTACTATAAGCACAGACAACACTCCAAACATCTCTAAGAGGCATAGATCCTCATGAGCCCGGAGGGAGGGCTCATGAGGATCTATGCCTCTTGGAGATGTTTGGATTGTTGTCTATGCTTATGGTATACGTTGGTTACCCGCCGTGATTTCGGCTCTCGTTCGTTGTTGCGAGTCGTTCGCTGCAAACCAAACCTCATTATTATACGGAAACCTCACTAACTGATCCGAGGACGTTAAGAATAGATATGACGCCAGCGGTCATCGCCAGTTCGCCGAGGCTTTGGTTTAAATAGTTTATTGCTTTGCAGAGTGCTTACAAGGATATATAACATTTCCATCAGATCAAGTATATACATATACATATAACATAACCGAGGCTTTGTTTGACGACGTCGTTAATAAAAAAAAAAACATCGGGCTTTCTTCAGGTCGTACGGACAAAAAAAATTGATGCATTATATTTTTTTAAAATGCAGCCTGAATTCTGATAAAAACTTGTGGTGTCCTGTGAACTTCAGAATCTTACTAGATTACGTTACCGCTAATTCGTATGACTGCCACGTGTAAAGAAACTAGACATCTTTGTCACCTTTTAACGACCGCGACGGCCACGTTTAACCAAAGCCATATGGACTGAAAGTATATAATTAGCGGCACAGTCTCTAGTCTCACATCGACGGTAGCAGTTTGCTCCTCCCGACAGAATCTGCTGACAGCAAACAACGAGACACCTTCATCATCAGAGACTACTGCTGCAAACCAGGTTTGACGCCAACAACAAAGGCAAATGTTGACCACTTAAATTCGCTAGCTTTGATGCAGAATCGCGAAAAACAAGACTAAAGCGATCTGTTCCGTGGTCCCAGTAGCAACACGTATTTGGGCCCACGACGGCCGCAGTGGGCCCGCGCACTACTGTGCGCGGGCCCACTGCGGCCGTAGTGGGCCCAAATACCAAGCGTATTGGAGGCAGGCTTTGATTGCTAAAATCCACCGATTCACCGGGTTGTCAATGTTGTCTTGCCGCAGCTTTGCTGTTCGTCATTTCACAAACCATGTGTAGGCACACGTACCAGAGGCGTCCTCTGAATTTGGCACGTAACGGAAGGAACTCTCCTGGGTGCAAAGGGAAAGAAGAGCAGAAAAGTCTGTCATTTTACGACATTCAACTTCATAATATAAGTTAAACATTTTGCCCGACATAGATGTGAGACACACTAAAGAACATTTATAAAAGAGATACTGCGAGCCATACTGAGCAATCAAATAAACTGTGCGTGCTTCAAACGTGCACAGCCAAATAACCAAAGAGCATCGAAGAATAATTCATGCTGTCATTTAGAGATCATCCCTCAGAACCGAGGTCGCGGGTTCCCCCAAACTAGCGCGCACTTTAGCGCGAGAAGCACTATGGACAATCGGCAGTGTGAGCAGGCAAACTTTACAGAAAAAAATGATTATCGTGAAATCGCCCCAATATTAGCAATGTTTACATGAATAAAATGTATTTACTGTTGGTACAAGCTGGATAAGTATACTAGTTATTGAAACGACATGGTAGACCATTTTCCGAATCCACTCCGACTGGCGTCATCGCCATATACAGTTTTAATTAATGTTGCGAGATCGTTTTTGTCAGTATTATTTCCACAAAAATGGAAAAAGAAGGTTGTATTGTAACAACTGTGTGACCAGGAAGCAACCGTCGACGGGTTTCACAGCAAAACAGTATCGGCTAAGCGTAACAGCTAGCCGAGTTGCCCACATTTCATGGCTCGCGAAGTCTAGTCTCGGCTCAAAGTCGCGTAATCTAGCGAGCGTTCTCGTCCTGCTCCGGAACTCGCAACCGACCTGCTGCAGCGAGGTTTTAGTGTGTTGCTAAAAATAGCTGAATAAATCAATGAATCTTAATTTAACAGCGGCGAAGATATTAATACAGTCAGTGACTACGACGGGCGGGTCTAGTCCGTTTGGGCAAAGCTTGCCTCGTGTTTTTATTTTTTTTTATTTATTTCTCTATCTCTCCAATCAACTTTTGAACAAGACATATTTCAGGAGACCACTAAGATGAACCATAACCCACAAAGTTGCTTCTATATGAGAGCTGCCGTCGCTGTCAAGCGTCTCTACCTTTTGTCTTTGACCTGATTCTGATGTTGAACTATCTCCTGTTGTAAAGGTTTCGCAGATCTGTTCAGTAATGCGTCAGTGAGCTCTATAAGGGGCGCGCGCAGGACATACGCGTCATTGGTTTGTCAAATGTCATTTGTAATGACGTAAGTTTTACTTTTTACATAATTTAATATTTTCGTGATATGAGTTTCATTTTCGCTTCATAGGCTTGAGAAAATGGTGACAAAACTAGAATTTCACGGTACAATTTCAATCTTGATATAATTTATGTGAAAGCAGGTTGATTTTACATAGCTACATTATATACTAAGTGCACGGGCCACTTGCATGCTCTTTTGGAAGCACGTCGATGTGTGTGTGCGTGTTAGTGCGTGCGCGCGCGCGCTCCAAACATCACCAAGAGGCATAGGCGGAGATGCTCGCATGAGAGAGAGAGAGAGAGAGAGAGAGAGAGAGAGAGAGAGAGAGAGAGAGAGAGAGAGAGAGAGAGAGAGAGAGAGAGAGAGAGAGAGAGAGAGAGAGAGAGAGAGAGAGAGAGAGAGAGAGAGATGCTGCTCGTGCTATTCTTCTTCTTCAGAATGCCTGTCGCTACACGAGCCCACAGAGCTTACTAATAACGGGAAGCGCCGTGTCTCCGTCTTTATTTGTGTGCGTCAGCGTGTGTGTTGATCAGAGGTTGGCTTAAAGAGGAGGGGAATGGATCAGCATAATAAACCTAAAAATATAAACAACTCTGAATTTCCTAAAAGAAAAACGCATGTGAGCACCAAACACTACGGTAGACTTCGGGATGGAATCCTCATCATGTTTTATATTTAATCGAGATATGAGTTTCACTTCCTCTTCAAGACTTGAGTAAATGGTGACAAAAGTAGAATTTCACGGAATAATTTCAGTCTTGCTACAACTTGCGTGAAATCCGGTTGACTTTAGCTACATGATATACTTAAGTTTACTAATGACGGCGTTTCCTGAGTCAGGTCAGCTTTATTGTCTGACTTGAATATTTGGAACATAGAGTACGTGTTCTTCATAGCATTGAAATATTGTGTCGGCAAACCCATCCACTGTACTGCAAATTTGCCCCAGACTTATGAAATGTACAGTTTTCACTCATTCAGCCCGACGGCCGTATTTCCCAAATTTTGGAGAGGTCATCTAATGACTATGCACCGGTTGAAGGAGATGGATAGACCATGATAATTCAAGGGCAGTGCCAGATTAGCTTGGCGCTGACAGGCTCCAAGCTAATCTGGCACTACCCTTGAGTTATCATGGTCGATACATCTCCTGCTGTAGTGCGTGAGGGCTAAATGGGTTAATGCCATTTCGATTTATACCATTCAGTACTGTGGCATGTTAAAATAAAGGGAAATAACTCTTACCGTCACTTTAATGCCATATAAAGGCTGGATTCATGAATCTATATTTTATGAAATAAAAATGGGTTTTGCTAGGGTTGGATGACAGTGACTGTGTGAAAATCATAAACACGTTTTGTCCGTTTGCACATCGGTTTTCCCGTTAAAGGCAGTTATTAAGATCGCAACATTTTTTAACGATAGTAAACGTTAATTTACGTGTTTTCTCTCAGACTGTTTCAACTGCATATTTTAAAGTTGAAATGGTGATAGTCGCTTTAAAATCCTTTTAACCCATTCAGCCCTGACGCACTACAGCAGCCAAACTAATCTAGCACTACCCTTTAATTATCATGGTCGACCCATCTCCTGCAACAGGTACATAGTCACGCCTCCAAAATATGGGAAATACGTGCGTCGGGCTGAATGAGCTAAACATACCAAACGAAATTACCGCTATGAAAGGTGAAGGTCGCGAGAGATCAATTGCAAATATGACACATAACCATTCACTTGAGACAAATGGGCCTGAATCTTGATCATTATAGCAAATGGTTAGGTCTAACTAAGCATAATACAGTAAGTTGAATTCATCACCTTCCTCTATGTACACGTGTAATTGACCTTTCACGAAGTGTAATTATATAAAAGGCCAGCAAATGTTAAAAATGACATTTTGACAAAAGCGCCGCCTTGAAAACCCTTAATGTATAGGATTTTTCTTGTCAAGGTTATCTTTCTGAAACCATGAGATCGATTTAGCCCAAACTTAAACTGACGATAGTTTTTTATCAAGTAGTGTGTCAGTCAAACAGTGTTACGTGGTTGTCGTAGTCGTAGTATGATCCAATCACACCAGACGCACGCACGTAGGGTTCTTGTAAAAGAACTTCACCCAGCTGCAACTTTTCACACGTGGCACAAGGTTGTAGACCACACTGGAGTAACAGTCCCAACAATATTTTATTGCAGCGATGCAATCTCTACACAATCCATCTACAAATGCACCAACACTGATACACTCTGTCTCCTCTACCATGCATCAACACTTTTGACACACTGCGTATCTCATACAATGTACACACATACTTCTTAACACGGTCATTTATATCATTACAGATTTCCAAAACAATCCAGAAAATTCTCCCAACACAACCAATCAGAAAAGAAAACGTAACCAAAACTCATTAATGTTCATGAAAAACAACACACGAGATGTTACTACAAATTTCCACTACTATTTAAGCGCTTGTAATACAATGTTACGAAATGTTGCCGACAACTGTGACGTCATATATGAGCATGAGGTCACTTGAAAGATGGCGACCCTGCTCGAACCTTCCAGTCTAACGTAGCGAAAATACGCGTCACAACAAAAATCGATCGCAAGTCTCAGTGCAAAAGAAAATGAATCCTACTAAAAAGGTACGTAATTCTTATCCAAAATAACTCAAATGAATATCGGATCTTTCCTAATACACACATGCTCTCAAAGAATAACACAACCACAATAAACGTAACAAACATATTAAGTCTCTATCGCCAAGGTCAGTGTCACAGCTGCCAGATTTGCATTTTTAAGTCCCTTCTATTTATAGAAGGGACTTTTCAGGACGGGTAGCGGTGGGGCGAATTTAACAGCATGTCCATAATGTCAAATGCGGGCAGGCTAAACCTCTAACAATTGAAGTAACAAGATAAAAATTACGTCATGTCTAGTTACGCTATCCTCGATGCTCAACCTACATTTGGTGCGAAGCGCCGCATGTGCGTATGTATGTGTGTGCGTATGTATGTAAACAAGAGAATCGCCGATATTTCTGTACACACAAGCCTGAAACATGAAATACTTTCTTAAGTGGGTGGCTAAGACAGCCTCCTAGCATTTTGTAATTAAATGTCTCATTGAAGACATAAACAACCGTTTATACAAAGTCGGTTGACCCAGGATTTACGTCCGTAATTTTTGTCATGGGGGCTTGAACGTTTGCATATAGCTAGTTTGGAGAAAGACATTGGATGAGTTCTGTGTGATAGAGTCAATATATTAACCCATTCAGCCCTGACGCACTAAAGCAGGAGATGGGTCGACCATGACAATTCAAGGGTAGTTCCAAATTAGCTTGGCGCCTGTCGGAGCCAAGCTAATATGGCACTACCCTTGAATTATCATGGTCGATCCATCTCATGCAACAAGTGCGTTAGATGACACCTTATAAATTTGGAAAATACGTGCGTCGGGCTGAATGAGTTAAAGAAACTGTCACAGACACGAATCAAGTTGCTATATCCGAGGTCAAGGCCAGGGTAACAATATTTTCTTCTTGGTTTTTCTATTTTATTTGACATCTTTGAAACGACCGATACAGTTTGCTTCAAATGTTTATTGATAAGAATTTTAAACATAGCGTACCCAACGGAGAAAGAAACACGCTTAGGAAAGACAGTTACAACACAATTTATTTATATTTCAGAATAGACAAACAAACAGATATAGAAATCAGTCGCTACTTATCTTCATTTATTGCAGAAGGAATGTGCGCGACTCAAGAGACTTGACCTTGACCTTGACACCATCAACGAGATTTTGGTTTACTGCAAAGTCTGCTTTTCACGTTTTCAACTTTGACGGTTGATAACATCACAGCAAAACATGATATATTCTTGCGGTTTACTGCATCAGTTAGCTAAACGTATGACCTCTATGCGACAGCAGAAATTATCCCATTAAGCAAAGACCCTCCGGCCCACAACGGCAGTGGTGGGCCCGTGCACGGCTGTGCGCGGGCCGACTGCGGCCGTCGTGTGCCCGAAGACGTTTCGCTACTGGGGATTCTTCTGGGCTGTTCGGTTATTTTGCTGTACACGTTTGAATGATGCACAGTTTATATTTCTGCTCAGTATGTTAACCCCTTACTGCCTGGAGTAGGCCGCTTTATCACCAGACCAAACAGGTGACGGCCAAGTGTGTGAAATGCGAAGCAAATCCCAAGAAAGAAAGAAACACGCTTAGGAAGGGCCCACACCACACAGTTTATTGATTTGTCGGGTGAACCTGAAAATGTAAAGAACTGTGCTGTAATTTTCCTCCTTTCTAAGATTCTTTCTTTATTTGTTGGATTTCTTAACTCATTCTACCCCAGACACACCACAGCAGGATAAGGACACACCATGATAGTTCAAGGGTGATGCCAGAATAGCTTGGCGCCTACGGGCGCCAAGCTATTCTGGCATCACCCTTGAACTATCATGGTCGATCTGTGTCCTGCACTGCAATGCAGTCTTGAGAGGACAGGGGCAAAAATTAAGGGTTTTTGGTGTTGAGGTAGAATGAGTTAACATGAAAACGACGTTGAAAAACAGTCCAACAGCAGCTCAACAACTGCAAGAGGTAAAGAGAAGATTGCACGACATGCTGCTGGTGTTTTCGTTGATGATGTTGACGAGTGTGGTGCTGAGGACGGAAGCCGAAATAATCCCAGTCTGGCAATTTCCGTCATATTGGATATGGGGTAAGTTCTGGCGGGCGCTCATGCGTATTATGTGTTTTGCAGTTGGATCGTGTTCACGTTTTCTCGGCAATGAAGGGGTTAAGGATTGATATCGGGCTCTGTGGGTCCTCCCACAGGGTACTCAGACATCCTTCTCTTTCCGCACCTCAAATAGGTTAACCCCATAACTGCCGGAGCTATACGAACGCTACCCAAGCTGCAAGAGACATCAACCCTCATGAACCCCCGCAGTCGTGCGGGTTCATGATGGTTTATGTCCCTTGTTGGCCCTTGTGTTCTTTACGCCCATTGTTCACTGCATTTCATGTGTGCTCTTTACGCGATGCAGTGGTTTTCGGCGCGAAATCTGTGATCACCAGCAGCCAAAGGGTTAAACGTGCTCCTGAAAATGATCTGCCTGTTGTTTTGTTTAGTACATGCACGGGCACATTTCACCTCAAAAGTTTACACAAAGATCGAACTACTGAAAACATTGTTTTGAAACGTGTATAACATAAACAAAATGACTTAAAGCATTTAGATTTCAATAAGCCACAGTCATCCGTCATGCATTGTTTGTGATTATCTTTAGAAGTAAAGGAATACGAATAGATAATTACACTGTTCATAAAATGTATACAAATGTGCAGCTGAAAGGAAGATTCACAACGCGGTCACTCACAGTGATGGAAAACTAACTAAACTGCACATTTTTTAAAAGGGGATAATATCTAGATGTGTGCGGTCGCTTACCTATACAAACACACCCCAGTTGCAGATCCAAGGTCAGCCCTGACAAAAAAAATTTGATGGTTATTTGTGGAAGATGTGTTTTACTATTCGATTGTTCTTCTTTTGTTGTACGGTGTATTTTACAATTATCTCACGGGATCGGTGGGTGAGCATAGTGTGTTCATGGGCCTATAGTCAAATATCCTCACGTGGCACTCCTTACATGCACCTGTCACAGTACTTCACGCAGACATAGAGTGCCATGTGCCCTGCACTCACAGGGGCTCATGTAAATCAGTGCCTCTTGCTGTGCGTTACAATCCTCACTGCATCCTCAGACTGAGGCAATAAGCCGCTGACTGCTAGGGTGACCCCAGCGGTGGAAAAGTGTCCGATCATTGCTGAACTGTGGCCTCTCAGCCAGGAATAGAGTTTCATGTGCCCCTTCAGTCACAGGGGCTCATGAAAAGTATTTCCTCTTTCTGTGCCATACGAATGGCATTGCATCCTCATACGTGGCAGTCATCTAGGTTTAAGTCTACGCCTGTGTACACGTCAACTGTGATCAGAAAGCGAGAAATCAACTGCGCTGTGAGCAGCCGACTGGCCCGGGTCTCACAGGTAATTGCTAATCCCCTGTCACACAACACTCTCTGAGCACAGTGGGTCTCCAGCCTCACACACATTGCATAGATTTGTCTTCCGTGGACATGCACAAGTGCACATCAGAGTAGCAATGTGGTCATTGATGCTTGTCACCAGAGGGGAGTGTAAAATGTCTTGATTTTGATCAACCTTGAACTAACTCTTAAGTAATCGTCAGTCAGTGTAAGAGGTATACATCATGAGTGATAATGACAATTTATGTGATCTGATCCTGTGTTCCTCATATGGAGGAGGTCTGTGGGTGTATAGAGCAGTATCACAATTTTCACAAATGCCTGTGTTGTTCCTCAGACGGAGTACTTGGTAGTGTAGTGTTGTCAAACACAAAGTGATTGCTCCTGCAGAAACTCCAGGTAGAACATTCTTTTCAATATGAAAATTAACACCATATAAGAATCAGAAGTGCCATATTAATCTTGTTTTGTTAGGGTGGTGGGGTGGAGGCGGGGAGGAGGACAAGTGCATGTAGATATGATCAGCCCTTCCTTTTAAACTTTTAAAAGTGCCAAAAGAGGTGCTGTGTCCCGAGATAAAAGAAGAAACGTTTTAACAAATAAAACTCGTAACCTCTACAAACTCTAAATATGTCTCAGAAAACCCCAACAACAACACACACAAAAAAAAAGAAAGAAAGAAAGAAAGAAACACGCTTAGAGAGAACGGTTACAACACTATGTACAATTTTAAAGAAAATCCCCAAAAGAAAAGCACCAAGAAAGAATAATTTCAACACTACTTATTTTTAATTGTTCTTTTTAAGGGGGGCTCTTTCTTTGTTATGAATTTATGCTCACCTGATAGTCACTGTTTTGGTCTGGATTTCTTTTGTACGACACAGTTTGGAAAACGGGATGGGGGGGGGGGGGGAGGGCTGTCGGGCGGCCCCCACCCCCACCCCCATCAAAACACCCCTGGATCCGCCCCTGACACCCAGAGAAAAGTGGCCCCAGAGAACGGGACATAAACGATGTTTCACTAAGCGTTATATTGCTGTTTGCTGTCGTGTCTGGAGTATTCAAGGAGGGGGTTTCACCTATAATGAGGGAACAAGTCGCCTCTCGAAGGTTAGAGAGTACTCCACCAGTTTAGGTCCCCACTTTGACACTCAACTCTCACTTGTGGCTCCACGTAGCTGCAGCATGCGCAGCGGCCACACCACGGGAAACAGCTTCGACTGGCTGGCTAAACCAAGTGAGGGAAAACCGGGGGTCTCAAACCCTTGGTGAGGCAGGACTTGCTCATCCTAGCATGCAAAGTCTGTCATCGGCCGACTGGGCGGAGGAAACCCAATCAAGGGTTCAACGGCCAAGAGGGCGGGTCAGCAGTGCACTGTGGAGTGCCTAGGGCATGTCAGAGCACAGAAGAAGACATGGCCATCCACTGCAGGCAAGGAAGCTACCAGTTGTAACGTCTCATCGTGCTACTGGACTCTGTTTCCTGCGGCCGAGAGGGTGGGGTTGCTCCAGCGCAACAGCTTCTTCACCAAAATCTCCTTCACGCGCAGGTTTTGTGCATGGACCTTCACCTTCACCAAATCTGCTACTTCATCTTCTTTTTTTCTTCTGCCTCCTCCAGAAGTCCTGCGGCGATGGGGAACGGGCGAAACGACAGGTTGTTACGTGGTTGGGTCGTAGTCGTAGTATGTGACTCACCAGACGCACGCACGTAAGGTTCTTGTAAATAAACTTCATTCAGCTGCAACCCGTCACATGTGGCTTAAGGATGTAGACAATACTGGAGTAACAGTTCCAACAATATTTTAATTCAGCGATGCGATCTCCACACAATGAATTCCCAAATGCACCAACACTGATGCAATGTCTCTTCTGCAAATGTCCACACTGGCGACACAAAGTTTCTCACACAACGTACACCACCGTTACGCTGCATCTCTCACAATGTACACCCTATACGGGCCACGTACCTACGATAAACTGTGTGTCTCTACAACTGACAATGCAAGACAATGTATCCACGTGCTTCGCAGCAACAATCTTTTATAGTACAACCAATTTCCAGAATAATCCAAGAAAATCATTCAACGCAACCAATCAGAACGAAACACGTAGCTGAAACTCATAAATATTAATAAAGAAAGAATTTTCTAGAATAACTACAATAGGCTACAAAAATTCGGCTACTGATTTCAGCCCCAAATCCTATTGTGTAATCATATCACACAGAAGTATGAAAGGCAGTTCACGATCTAGCCGGAATCTTTCCAGAAGTTTCACAATCTTTCAAAAAAACATACCGATGGCTGCCAACTTCACGCGCACAGAAAACAACTATGACTATTTGAGCGTCTATAAAATAGTGTAGCGAAATGTTGCCTACACCTCTGACGACACACGTACGCGGTCACTAGACAGCGCGACCTGCTCAAAGGTTCTAATCTATACTCCGCGAATCTACGCAAAACAAAGATCGACCGCTATTCTCCGCGCGACCTTGCTAGAAGCTTCCGGTTAAACTTAACATAATAACAAAGCGAATTCCGCTCTACGCGGGAACGAAAGAAAATCTTACTAAAAAGATACGTGAATCGTAACCATGATAGCTCAAATAAATATCGGATCGTTTCCTACGACTAACACAGGACAACACAACCACAATCGTAACACAGGTAGAGGTTACTGCTGGGAGTCGCAGCTCTAAACCTGCACGTAGGCGGTCTGTGGACCATTGGTAGCTCTTCCCTGTACCAGGGGCAGCAGGGAAGTTCGGCAGCGTCCCAGGCGACTGAGCAGCCCTCTTCAGGACAGCACTGCTCACCCTAGTAAGGGAGGGAACTAGAAAAGGTGTTCCAAACATTGCCTGCCCGACATAAACCGGTCAGCTTACCGCGGCTGGCGGTTTAACCCTTTTATGCGGTCGAAAAGAAAAAAGAAAAAAAAGAAACTTACTCTCGGTACGTGGAACGTACGAACCCTGTTGGACAGAGATCAAACGAAGAGACCACACAGAAGAACAGCCCTCATAGCCAGGGAGCTGGCGAGATATAAAATCGACATTGCGGCTCTTAGCGAAACCAGATTTGCTGACGAAGGCTCGATCTGTTAACCTGAGGGTGAGTACACCTTTTTCTGGAAGGGCAAAGCTGAGAACGAAGACAGGATACACGGAGTTGGCTTCGCCATCCGCACTACGCTCCTCCGACAGCTGCCTTCTCTTCCCACTGGCATCAGCGAACGATTGATGAAGCTCCGTTTACCCATCTCCCACACCCGACATGTCACTATCATCAGTGCCTATGCTCCGACACTAACCAACGCCGATGACGACAAGGAGGCGTTCTATGAGAGCCTCGACTCCCTCCTGAAGTCCACTCCTGCAAGTGACAAACTCATCGTGCTTGATGACTTCAATGCTCGAGTTGGGCGCGAATGTGAATGCTGGGAAGGAGTGATGGGCCCACACGGGCTGGGCAAGATGAACAGCAATGGCCTGCTGCTGCTGAAATTGTGCGCTGAGAATGAACTCGCCATCACCAACACCCTCTTCAGGCTGGCTAGTAAGTACAAGACAACGTGGATGCATCCCAGGTCCAAGCAGTGGCATCTCATAGACTATGTCATTGTCCGCCAGCGGGATACTCGTGATGTCAGAATCACCAGAGCCATGAGAGGAGCCGAGTGCTGGACCGACCATCGGCTGGTGCGGTCTGTCCTCAACCTGCACATTGCACCAGCACACAGGAAGAGGCCGAAGCTCACCCGACCTTCATTCAACCTGGCCATGCTGAAGTGCCCGGACGTCAAGGAAAACTTCCAGTCCCACCTTGATGACCTGCTAACTGCCCATGGACCGTTGACTGGCAACCCAACTGAAATGTGGAACCAGTTCAAGGGGATGGTGACGGAGTCTGCCAAAGACGTGCTTGGACCCAAGCAGAGAGTACACCAGTATTGGTTTGATGAGAACAAAGAAGAGAACAACAAGCTACTGGAGCAAAAGCGCAGTGCCTTCATCGAGCGGCAGAACGACATCAACTCTTTGTCCAAGAAAGACCGCTTCAAACACCTCCAGAGAAAAGCCCAGAGAGAGCTCCGCAACATGCAGGACACCTGGTGGGACGGCAAAGCAAAAGAACTTGAATAACTTCGCTGAATCCAGCAACTCCAACGAGTTTTTCAGCGCTATGAAAGCTGTCTACGGCCCCGCCAGACCCAGCACAACCTCTCTCTTTTCCGCCGACGGCTTCACCTTGCTAAAGGACAAAGGCTGCATGGACGGCATCCCCGCAGAGCTCTTAAAGGCAGCTGGACCTGAGACTCTTGATGCCTTTCTCAACATTCTGACATGCATCTGGGCAGAGGAGAACATGCCACATGAATTTAGAGATGCTACAATCGCCTCCCTGTTCAAGAACAAGGGCAGCAAAGCTGACTGTGCCAATTACCGAGGGATCTCACTCTTGTCCATTTCTGGCAAGATCCTTGCGAGAGTCATCCTCAACCGCCTGATCTACTCTGTATCTGAGGAAGCACTCCCAGAGGCTCAATGCGGCTTCAGACCCGGCCGCAGCACAGTCGACATGGTCTTCTCTGTGAGACAGGTCCAGGAGAAATGCATTGAGCAGCACATGGACCTCTACGCTGTCTTCATAGATCTGACCAAAGCATTCGACACCGTAAACAGAGAAGCGCTTTGGGTCATCCTCGCAAAGCTCGGCTGCCCCAGGAAGTTCACCAACATCATCCGCCTCTTCCATGATGGAATGGTAGGAGTTGTCCAGTCAAACGGCGACACATCGACACCCTTCGACATTTCCAACGGTGTGAAATAAGGTTGTGTTCTTGCCCCCGCGATGTTCAACCTGTTCTTCACGTGTGTCCTGACCCATGCAGTACGCGACCTTGAGAAGGGAGTGTACCCGAAGTACAGACTAGACGGCTCTCTCTTCGACCTCCATCGACTGAACGCCAGGACCAAGACTATCGAGAGACTGATCCTTGAGGCGCTTTTTGCCGATGACTATGTGCTGATGGCGCACACGGTGTCTAACCTCCAGACCATCGTCAACAGGTTCTCGGAAGCCTCTCGACTGTTTGGCCTCACCATCAGTCTCAGCAAAACCGAGGTCATGCACCAACCGGCCCCAGGCACAAGAGCCCCCCCCCCCCCCCCCAAAGTTATATCGAAGGCACCGAGCTGAAGACTGTCGACCAGTTCAGGTACCTTGGGAGCATCATCTCTTCTGACGGTACTATCGACAAGGAAATCGCAGCTCGCATCAGCAAAGCCAGCCAAGCCCTGGGTCGCCTGCGCACTCGTGTGTTGAATAACAACAACTTCAAGCTTTCCATCAAGATCAAAGTCTACAAGGCAGTAGTTCTCCCCAGCCTCCTCTACGGCTGTGAGTCATAGACGCTGTACAGAAAGCACCTCAAGCAGCTTGAACATTTCCACATGAGATCCCTGCGCTCACTCATGGGCATCAAATGGCAAGACAAGGTGACAAACCTGGAAGTCTTGGACAATGCTGGCTTAGTGAGTGTTAAAGCCTTGATCTTAAAGACACAACTCCGCTGGACAGGTCATGTCATACGCATGGATGATTCTCGCATGCCACGTCAACTCCTGTATGGTGCACTCTCAAAAGGCCACAGGACGCAAGGACGGCCAAAGAAACGCTTCAAAGACTGCATAAGAGACAGCCTCAAGCACTGCGTCTTCCCGGTAAAGGCACTTGAAGCACAAGCACAAGACAGATCCGGCTGGCGTGCCGCCACCAGGAAAGCCTGCACGCTCTTTGAAGACAATCGGCGCGAACGGATCACCAGTGCCAGATCTCGCAGAAAGACAGCGTCGACTCCCCCCACAGCTACGTTCCAGTGCCCCCATTGCCCTCGCAGGTGTGGCTCCAGGATTGGCTTGGCCAGCCACACCCGCACCCACAAATAGAAGTCATGCAAAATGACGACATCATCGGTTTCGATGGTCTACCCATTATATTGCTGTTTGCTACAATTCATGAAAGAACGTTGAGAAAGAACTCAGACATGCCTGGTGATAAGTGAACTTGAAGTGGTGTAATCCAAACAATGATACCTACACACTGCAACTGCCACTGTATTTCACAAGCTCACCTAATGTAACACTTGAATTTGCCAACAACCGCTCTAACCGTTTTTGTTTAGGCATTAACTCCTTCGCTGCCACTGATCGTACAGTGTACGTGTGAAATCGAGGCGAAAGAGCTCCACCCGTCCCATGAACAATGGATACAAAGTGGTATGTGCAAGAGGTATAGATCCTCATGAGCCCCCGCAATTGTGGGTGCTCATCACGATCTATACCTCTTGCCGTAATGTGCGGTTCATTTTTTCTCAGCAGTGAAGGGGTTAAGGTGGCGGTTAGGACCGGCGTTGAAGGTGTTGCATTTTGTATCGATCATTGTGACGTTGGGACGGCTTCAGGGTTTAGTGCGCAGTCCTTCAGGTTCGACGTGGTGCAGTTTCGGAAGTATTTCAAACAATTCATTTGTTTTTAGCAGTTTAACTCGTTTTCAATCCATGTAAGAATTTTCTCTGAAATTGACGTTAACACACACACACACACACACACACACACACACACACACACACACACACACACACACACACACACACACATACACACACACAATATTTAAAAAAATCAGGCCTACAAAAAGAGTTCTCTCTGCTTGATAGACTGCTGATTTGTATTCAAAAGTAAAAAAAAAAAAAACCCTGAAGATTTAATACACGTCAAATAATATTAAAACTAAATATTCACTTGAAACAACATTTGCTATGAAGCCGTTGACACTTGCACATCAGCCCGAGTTGAACCCGAGTACAACCCTGGTTGGGGCAGGATGGAGTTCAACAATGGTCCGAAGCAGGGTTAAACCAGGGTTGGATCCAGGTTTCCATGGATTTTATGGTCATTTCTTTATACTAACCTGTCTTTTGTCACTTGTCTGCCCTTGTGTTGGATGCGTGCCAAACAGGCGTCTGTAGATTTGCGAGTCAGACGCCTGGCACGTGCACTACTCACACCTAGGATGAGCAGTGTACTGCGCGCGCGAGGAGCTGACTCGAATAATTTTGTTAATCTTACATTATAGATTAGGAGAAAGCTCAAGCATGTTAGTTCAAGGGTGGTGCCAGAATAGCGTAACGCATGAGGCGCTAACCTATTTTGGCACCTCTCTTGAACTCTCACAGTCAAATTTAATTCAAGCAATGTGTGTATCAGGGTAAAAAGGGTTAACTAGCACTCAGCTCGTCAGACGCCTAATTTGGTGGGAGTATAGAACCTCAATAAAAACTTACTGAATGTTGATGTTTCAGATCAAGATATTACATGGCCGAAACCAGCGCCAGTAAGACTAGGTGGCCCGGAATCTAGTTATAATATACTCCTTCCAAACATAACAAAACCCGACGCTGATCATCTCTATTACCGATTTCTGGAGATTCGGCACTCGTCTTGCGAGCCGCTGTCTTTCAGGCTGTATTCAATGCCTGACGAAAATGGCGAGTAAGTAAAACACGACTTACACACTACAAACTCATTCGAGTCAACGGTACCCGAATGCGCTGCTTAAGCCGCTTATCCGGATGCCGTTTGTCTCAAATGAATTAACGCGATAAAACAAATAAAGCAGAAGTGATCACTATAGTAAACTTTTGGGACACTCTACCCTGTGTACACTGTCCAGTGTTGAAATGTATCCCGTGTACACTCTCCAGTGTTAAACTTTGCAAATCTCTGCCAGAGATTACGTAAGTTAGGATCGTGACATTCACATCAGTACTAAAATGAAACTCATTCTGTCGTGAAAAAAAGTTTGACAGTGTATTAATGAAGATTACAGAAGAGTTCCATGAGTACATTTCATCAGGAGAGAAACTTCTCAAAGTTCCATCTCGAATCTGCCCGCAGTGAACGCCCCTTTCAGATGTACTGCTCAATGTGGAATTTCTTACCGACTGAGCTCAGAAATGCCTCCACCCTTACGCAGTTCAAAGCAAAGTTTAAAAAAAAAATTTTCTCTCAGACTTTAGTGTAATTTCTGCGGTATTTCTGTACACAGCCCCTGCAGACTGTGTGTGTTTGTGTGTGTGTGTGTGTGTGTGTGTGTGTGTGTGTGTGTGTGTGTGTGTGTGTGTGTGTGTGTGTGTGTGTGTGTGTGTGTGTGTGTGTGTCGTTTTCGTCTGCGCAATGAGTTATAATATAAATATGAGAAATGCGCTATATAAATACCGTGTATTATTATTATTATTATTATTATTATTATTATTATTATTACTATTTCACAAACCACGTCAAGTCCAGAAACGGATGTCGAGCTTTAAGCCACGTTGAGTGACATTCACGTAGGAAGCGAGACTTGAAAAGACTTGGACAGTTTAACACCGGACAGTGTAGGCAGTGTGCAGTTCAACATTGCACACGGGGTACAGTGTCCGAAAAAATGTCTACTGTCGTTAAACGCTTCAGCACAACGATACAGTTCGGTTCCGGCATTTTTTTTCCGCCAAGACTAGATCTCTGCGCTGGAAGGCTCCATACCACCCTCCCCACTCCCCCTCCCCCCCCCCCCTCCTCCCTACCTCTACCCACTGCCAACTAGTTCTGGCCTGGGGGACTTGGGTGGGGATAACATTTTAGTTCCCAAGATCACGCTGTTCAGCACCACAGGTTGGGTTTATCTCTATTTTCTGGGACAAGTAATGCATACCTAATGCGCAAAAAGCCATAGGGCCGACGTCGGCTGACGTTGGCCCGCACACGACCGTGCGCGGACCAACGGCGGTTGACGTCGGTCCTATGGCCTTTTCCGCATTAGGTACTGACTCCAAATGACTTGTTTGTTTGGTTACAAAGTAAAGTATGTAATAGCACTGTCAGGGGAGAGAAGTGTGCATGATCGACCAGTGATAGATCTATTGTGGCCAAAGCACACACAAAAAAAAGATAGGAAAGAGAGGGGGCGCTAAGAAAGTGACTGGAAGCAATGCATAGTGGAAGCCCCCCTCCCCCCGAAGTGTGGCTATCACATATCCCACTGTTCCAGCCACTCAGTGCATGGAAATTTAAATCTAGGTCCCCCAAGGGGGGGGGGGGGGGTCCAGATATTTAGCCGGCGTGGACAGCTAGCACACCATCGGCAATACTGGAGGAGGCAGGAACTTCTGCCTACCTGCAATAACAGCCACATTTTACTGTGGTGTCTGCAGGGGCATACATTCCATGCCACCACCTAGAATTAAATTTCCATGCACCCTAAAAGAGAACCTACCAAAAGGGGGGAAGGGGTTGCATTCGATATTGTAGTAATAAATGAAAAGAAAAGGGGAGACTGCCAGTGCTAATATTTTAGGAAGGTTACAAAGTAAAGTAGGTAATAGCACTGTCAGGGGAGAGAAGTGTGCATGATCGACCAGTGATCATAGATCTACTGTGGCCAAAGCACCCAAAAAACAAAAAAAAAAGATAGGAAAGAGAGGGGGCGCTAAGACCTTTTGGTAGGTTCTCTTTTAGGGTGCATGGAAATTTAACTCTAGGTGGTGGCATGGAATGTATGCCCCTGCAGACACAACAGTAAAATGTGGCTGTCATTGCAGGCAGGCAGAAGTTCCTGCCTCCTCCAGTATTGCCGATGGTGTCCTGAAGAGGTCGCCAAGACCGAAACAGCTGTCCGCACCGGCTAAATATCTGGACCCCCCTTGGGGGACCTAGATTTAAATTCCCATGCACTGAGTGGCTGGAACAGTGGGATATGTGATACGCCCCTCTTCGGGGGGGGGGGGGGGGGCTTCCATATGCATTGCTTCCAGTCACTTTCTTAGCGCCCCCTCTCTTTCCTAGCTTTTTTTTGTGCTTTGGCCACAGTAGATCTATGATCACTGGTCGATCATGCACACTTCTCTCCCCTGACAGTGCTATTACCTACTTTACTTTGTAACCTTCCTAAAATATTAGCACTGGCAGTCTCCCCTTTTCTTTTCATTTATTGTAACGTGTTTGTTTGTTTGTTATTTTTTTTCTCGTTCCGCAGTATGCCTGCATTTCAAGTTATAATGAAAGAACACATTTTAGGCTGCTACAACCAGGTGAACCACACGCGAGGCGAACTGGCAAATAAGGGTTGGATGAATGTAAGAGGACGCTACGAATATGTGAAGTACCCTCGTTACAGCTGCGAGGAACCCAGGTGGGTGTCGTAACCCCTTTCGCCGCGTGTCCGCATGCTATTCGTCTCGAATGAGTTAACGTCTCTTTTATTTATAGAAGCGACTTTTTAAAAATGGGACGCGGTCTCAATAAGAAGCACCAATTTAAGAAACAAAATTTGTCACCTGCCCTTTAACGCAAGAATCAAAACTTACCAAATCTTGTGTACTATGGTGAGAAGGGGGTGGCTGGAAGTATATGCGACACCTGCTACCTCTGTCAAAGGTATTATTTTCTTTCCAGACGAAAGGCCCAAATATGATATGTACGTTACTGTCCCAAACAACATTGTGGAAAAGTAGCTCCAGAGAGATAGAAAAAAAAACCCACAACATAACACGACTTTTGCACAATATTTTGTATACAGACAATTGAAAGAAGAATCCATCTTCAGATTTTCAGGATCTGTACAAACATTTCTTGTTAACTCATTTGAGACGAACGTATCCGGATGCCGTTCGTCTCGTTTCAATAGCACGCACATGACGTTATAAGTGGGCAGGCCTCAGACTCTGACAGTGAAGTAACAAGATAAAAATTACATCAGATTGCAGCAGAACATTCATTTGGTGCGTAGCGCCGTCTGTGCGTGTGTATGTGTGTGCGTATCTATGTAAACACAAAAATCTCCGAAGTTTGCGTACGTACAAACTTAAAAATAGCGGAAATGTTTCATTCAGGGGTGTCTTACACAGCCTCCGAGCATACTGACAATGAATGTGGCATTGAAGAGTTAAATTACCCTTAATAGTCTAGCAGATGCCCTTCTTAGACGGTCAGCCGTTTACGAGATAGTGATTTTCTTCACAGTAACAAAGGTTTGGGTATGTCAAAATGAAGTCTAGAATAAATAAAAGCACTCAGTTTAAACTGCCGGAGGATGGAGACATTTTTGTGTAGCACATTTTGTTTCCAGTACGACTGCAGACAAAACTAGGACTGTCGCAGCCATGTTTCCTGGGGATCAGTAGTTTACACGGGCCTCATTGTTCCTGTATTCAGTTGTAGCGTGCACTGTATGTAAGTTACTTAAAAAGATTCAGTTTTATTATATTTTTAGGTATCTTTCCACACTTAATAATATAAAGAGAAGAAACAATTCCGAAAAAGCATGGCTTGAGCTCAAATATCGTTACTCAACAATAAGGTATCCCAAATCACGTGATGTCACATGATACAAAATGCACGCGGACTCGCTGCCGTGAATTTCGGTGTGCCAACGAGTTCTTTCGATTTGTTCTACATAAACTTGTGAGTTTTTTCCCCCAAGAAAAGCGAACGTGCAAAGTCGTTTTGTGTATTTTTACGTCTTATTAATGGTTTGTCACGTTTATTTCCATTCACTTTATCAGCGCTTTGCCCATTTCATTTCGACACCACAAACAAAACGTAACCCACAAAAACAAATGCTATCTTCGAAACCGATGTCCGAAGTGCAACATGCTGCAGGCTGTAAAAGAGGAAGAGTGCCACACCACTTGGTTTTAACTGTCATGGACGAACAAAGTTTCGACATTTGATTAATTATATATTACTATAACATTTAATTCAGTCAATTGCACTGGTAAGCTATGTTGTGATGTGTGATCACTGACAATGCAGTCTCATTGATCACTGATGGTACAGTACAATACACATTGAGAGAATACACAGCATAATGTGAACACGCTTGGACGTTAATGCAATGCTTTCTTTAAAATCAAACCCTATCTCGCTAGGATTAGCCTAGCTGCACAAAAGAGGAACTGTATTTTGCTGCTGCGTACTTGACAGTTTGTCTGCATATTGACATAGGAAGTTTGGTGCAAGGATTCTTAGCAGCTGGCACTCGACACTCTGCCTTCTCCTCCTTGCCCTCGCGACACCCCCTTTTCCGGCACCCCCCTCTCGTCCTTCCAGCCCGTCTCTCAGGATGAAGTCCTCAAGACCATAAAGTCCATGCCTCTCAAAACCTGCGAACTAGACCCTCTCCCAGCTTCTCTCTACCGGGACGGCCTTCCAAAACTTCTGCCATTCATTACCGACATCATCAACACATCTCTAGAGAATGGCTCCGTCCCCGATATCTTCAAGTCCGGCATCGTCCGTCCTCTCCTCAAAAAACACAACCTCGACCCAAACGAGCTCAAAATCTATCGCCCAGTCTCCAATCTATCTTTCCTGTCCAAGCTTCTTGAGAAGGTCGTTCTCAACCAGCTCAACCTCCACCTCGCCGACAACAACCTCCTCAGTCCCTTCCAGTCTGCCTATCGCAAACATCACAGCACTGAAACAGCCGTTCTACATATATTAAACGACCTGCTTCTCTCCACCGACTCGGGCAACATCTCCCTTCTTACGCTACTCGACCTCTCTGCCGCCTTTGACACTATAGACCACTCTATCCTCCTCCACCGCCTTCACCATTCCATTGGCATCACTGACTCTGCTAACTCCTGGTTTCTCTCCTACCTCTCCGACAGACAGCAGTCCGTCACCATCGACGGCGTCTCCTCCAACCCAGTCACGCTCTTCTGCGGAGTTCCACAGGAATCCGTCCTGGGCCCGGTCCTTTTCACACTCTACACGTCTCCCCTGTCCAACATCATCCAGTCTCACCACATACACCACCACCTCTACGCTGACGACTCACAACTACTAGACAAAGACAAACTCGACAACACTCAGTCACTACTGACTCGCACGGCTGACTGCTACGAAGACGTGAAAAACTGGATGACAGCAAACAAGCTTAAACTGAATGACAACAAAACGGAAGCCATGCTGGTAGGCACTCGCCAGAAACTTTCCCATCTCCCTCCCTCCCTCCACCTTCAACTCCACATCCCTCTCTGACTCGGCCAAAAACCTCGGCGTTATCCTCGATTCCTCTCTTTCCATGACCAGCTTTGTTTCCGCCACGGCCCAGGCATGTTACTTCCACCTCAGCCGCATCGGTCGGATCAGAAAATACCTCACTACCGAAGCTGCCACCAAACTTGCTGTCTCTCTCATCCTATCTCGCATCGACTACTGCAACTCTCTCCTTTCCGCCCTCAATGCTGCCCGCCTCGTCCTCAGAAAGAAAAAATCCGACGACATTACTCCCCTGCTCAAGCACCTTCACTGGCTTCCCATCCCCCAACGCATCCAATACAAGATTATGTCCCTCTGTTACAAATCCCTGAACAACTGCGCTCCCGCCTATCTCTCAAACTTACTTCACCCCTACACTCCTCCCCGCTCCCTCCGCTCCGCCTCCGACCCTATCCGCCTTCACATCCCCCGCACCAAACTCAGCACTTTCGGCCCCCGCTCCTTCTCAGTATACGGGCCATCCATCTGGAACACTCTCCCACTCTCTCTCCGTCAGAAACAGTCTCTCTCCTCCTTCCAGTCCGCCCTCAAAACTCACCTCTTTCAACAGATCTAGCACTATACCACCACACTCTCCACCCTAAGCAGACTGTCGTAATGTATTTCACTATTTGTGGTTCATGAGTCGTTGTCTAAAGCGTGCGCGAGTTGTGAGTGCGCGCTTAAAGTTATAATTATTAGAAGATAAGCGCATTATAAATACTGTTATTATTATTATTATTATTAATTATTATTATTATTATTATTATTATTATATTATTATTATCACTGACGCTCACATATATTGGGATTAAAACAAGAAAGAAAACGAACAAAATCTGACACAGAGATGATATAATAAATCAGTTACGTAATCAATGAATGTGATATGTTTATGATGAACAGCTAAGGAGGGGGGGGGGGGGGTCGAGGGGAGGGAGGAGGTACTGCATGATGTACACGTAATATTTCTTTCACACACTATTACTTTTTCTTTCTGTTTCCATCACCCACTCATAACACCACTGGCCTCAATGAGTTCTCATGTTTTATTTGAGTGATTTAGGATATGCTTTGATCAAGATGTATTTCGGACAGCCTCCGAGCATATTCAAATCAAGTGAATCATTCAAGACTACAAAAATTGCCGTTTTCATAAAGTAGGTTGACCAAAATTTGAGTCCGTAATTTTCGCTCTATTCACTTGAAATTTTGGATGTAGCTAGCTTGAAGATAGACATTGGATACGTTCTTAATCCAGCGTTTTACCTCTTCAACGTTTTTAATAATAATTAGTTCATTTTTGAAAGTTTTGGATCCGCTACATACTCCCATCACACAGCACTGGAAGAGGCTGTGTGGAAGAAAACAGTCAGCCCTGGAAGAGGCTGCATGACTTTCGGACGTGAAACATCAAATTCGTTATTGTGTACACGGCGTCGTGAGACTTGCGATGCTATGACGTCAAGCTTATAGTGACGTCATTTTCCTGCTCGCGCTATTTTTCTTCAGAATTCTTGTCGCTTCTCCAGCGCACAAAGTGTACTAATGGCGGGCAGCGCCGTGTGTCCGTCTTTATTTGTGTGCGCCGGCGTGTGTGTTGATCAGAGGTTGGCTTAGAGAGGAGGGAAATGGATCAGAAGGATAAACTTAAAGGGGCACAACTGAACTTTTCGAAGGCTTCAGTTGGCAAAAAGCTTTTACTGGGCTTCAGTGACCACCCTATTGTCCCACCAAATGCTTTCTTTCGTCCGTTCAAAGCGAAAAAATGCCCCCCCCCCCCCCCCCCCCGGAATCTTGTGACGGGTACCGTGAAAAGATTGCTTCTGATAAGCGATGGTAGCTGACGTCATAACTATTCTATACGACCTTAGGTCATGTGCATAGTTATAACCAATCAGAGACAAGATGGCGGATGAGCCAGCGAAGAAAAAAAAGTGTATCATCGACTCGCGCCGACAATGACAGACTCGAAATTGAAGAGAAGAAAGAGGAAGAGAGACAAGATACCCCTAAGTAGAATTGACATTGGACAAGAGAATATGGACATGTGGCAACACGTAAAGCAAGAGCTTGGCTTGACCGCCTATCCGGAATTTGTCGCTTTCCTACTCTGTGAATAAGTAAGTAATCTACGGTCGTTGTCAATCTACCTAAAGTTTCTAATTCATGATCTTCAGTTCAATTTATCTCTTACTGATTTCGCAAGATTTTAAACCTGTTTTATCATATAGTTACGAGCTAGTTATCAGATTTCATGCTACAAGGATCTGAAAACTACAGTGTGTGTCAAAGTTGCACATCGCTGGTCGTGACACGTTCAGGATTTTATTTAACGTCTTTTCACACATTGGTGATATTGGACCACAAAAAAAAAAATTAACAACCAAACAAACAACTTGTTAATATTTAAGAATAGCAATAATTAACATCCAAACCCACTCACAAATTACTTATTATAATAGTGTACCCACCGGACTATGAATTATGATATTAACTATTTGAATTGCAATATTACTGTGTAAGATGTCATACATATTTTCTGCTCATTTTTCAACTTTTATGTTATTTTGTGTCAACAGATTTGTTGCACAACAGCAGGTACGAAACTGCATGAAAAGCTGCTGCACCTTGGCTTCGCACAGTCCATCTGTAACTGGGTTCTGGATTTTTTGTTAAACAGACCCCAGATTGTCAGGATCGGTTCGTGCGGTCAGAACTGTGTTCAGCTGTGTCAGTTCCCTACTCCTGGTCAATGTGGACATGTATTCCAGTCTTTGGCCTTGAGTACGGGAGCTCCCCAAGGATGTGTTTTATCCACATTGTTGTATTCTTTTTTTTTACACACGACTGTGTATCCCACAATGATAGCACACACATAGTGAAATTTCCTGATGATACCACAGTAAAAACTTTCGTACATAACAATGACGAGAGTGCATATCGGGATGAGGTAGACATGTTAGTAGGCTGGTGATCTAACAACAACCTAGATTTTCATGTTGGTAATACCAAGGAAATGATAATTGATTTCAGGAAAACGAAAACTGACCCCCTTCCCTTAACCATCCAAGGAAACGATATTGAAATTGTTGAAACGTCCAAGTTCCTGAGTACTCTTATTTCGCACGATCTGAAGTGGGAGAAGAATATTGAACAGCTAGTAAAGAAAGCCCAGCAGCGCCTGTTTTTTCTTCGGCGGTTGAAGTCTTTTGGCGTCAGTCAGCAGATCATGGTGCAGTTTTACCGCGCCGCCTTGAAAGCATTCTTACCTTCTCAATGACGGTGTGGTATGACAGCGCAACCGACGAAGCCCGCAAGAAATTAAATAGGGTGATCAAAACAAAATCTCATATTGTTGGAACTGATCTCCTCTCGCTAGAATCTCTGTACCACGCACGCACCTTCAAGAGAGCGAGCTCCATCATACATGACGAGCACCATCCTGCACATAGCCTGTTCGAGCCCTTACCGTCTGGCCCACGCTTTAGATCCATTAAGGCCAAAACCACTCGTCTTCAGAAGGGCTTTTAATCCCTTGGCTGTTCAGGCCCTGTCTAATGTGGCTGTGATATGATATAACGCAGCAGATTGACACAAAGTCCCTTTAGAATTACCTATAGCCCATCTTAGTTGTTTATAGTTCTTTATATATTTTATTAAACCTCTTCTTAAACAGGATATACAGTTTTACAAATACATATGAATTTAGCTAATCTGTTTCCGTTGCGGCTCACTTGGCGGTTTTTGTTGTCATAATATAGTTATTATGCTAAAGATTTATCTTATTTTATTTACTTAGATGTGTGTGCATACGTAGTAGACTGACTGCTATACATATGAGTGGTTTGGTATTTTAGAGTCTGCTTGATTGTGATGCATGTATGTTTGTGTGTTGATCTTGATATGGACGCTCGTCAGTTATGCCGCAAAAAAGCCTAATGTTTATGCATATGGCAATAAAGTTTATCTTATCTTATCTTCTCTTGTCTTATCTTATCTTATCTTAATAGGACAATCACAGATTATATGTTTAACAGAGATGGGTCTTAAGCACTCGCATGTGATGTCTTTTGAGAATTTTGTTTTCCAAGAATTTAGTCTTAACTTGTATATCAACGAAGCTGTTCTTCTTGGACACGGTGGAATATGATAAGTATATTTTATATCATCTTTGTGAAAATGTTTTTGTTTAGCACAGAGTACATTTCATGTAGAGATAATTGCATATTATTACAAACTGCTGAGTTGTCCCTATTTATAGCTCCATTTTTTGCTTGTCTGTCACAAATTTCATTCCAATAAATTCCACAGTGTGAAGGTATCCAAACAAAATATATCCCTATTCCTCTGGACATAATACAACTTATAATATGTTTTATTTCATATACTAAGTCTTTTCTTGTTTTACAATCCCAGCTTCTTAGACTATATAGGACAGATTTGGAATCCGCACAAATCAAAATGTTAAATATATCATAAGGTATAAGTTGAATATAATTTAGTGCTATGAGAATCGCATACAGTTCAGACGTAAATATAGAAAATCCTTTACCGAGATAAAAAGATTTCTTCACTTTGAGATCCGGAATAACAAAACCTGCACCTCAGTCTGAAGAGTCTAAGACAGACCCGTCTGTAACAATTTTCAAATGTTTAAAAAAAATATGCTTTGTGTAATTTTTCTTTCACTAAATTAGCTAAAACGTTTATACATCCTCATCTCTTTTTTTTTCAAATCTGTGTAATCGATATCAAAAGTAGCATTACCATGTTCTCAGGGAGGTATAGTAGGTGTTACTGGTAAACCTGGTACAGACTTGATATCTATATTGCAGTTTTCTATAGCATCTTTGACATAGTTGCATATAGGTATAAGATACGGGATTGTTTGCACTCTCTTCAGGAAATCCACATCTGCGTCTAAAAAATATGTCTTCTCGTACTGCATGTTTGACGGACATGCTTCGGACAATGTATATTGCAGCTGCTAATTTACGTTGCTCAGATAAAGACAGAATACCTGCTTCTTTGTAAGCTTTTACAGTATTAGTATGAACTGGCACTCCAAGGGCTAATTTAACTGCTTTACTATCAATGCTTTGCAGTTTCTTTAGAAGTGTAGCCGGGGCATTAAAGTATACTTTCTGACCATAATAAATGTTGATCGAACTAAAGATGTACCAAGTTGGAAAAACGTTTTTAATGTCCTGACTCCAAGGTTGTGAGTTTATCATTTTTAACAAGTTAAGTCTTTTTCTTGCTTTATTTAATATGTCTTCTATATAAATTCTCCAAGATAATTTTGATGTAAAATGTACGCCTAAAAACTTTACACTCTATTGATAGTTTAAAGGTGTCCCGTTTAGTGATAAATAAGGTAATGTTTTAGCACTTTCCCCCGTTATTGAAAAGCATTAGTCATGTTTTCCCCAGATAGTTCTAGGCCATTTTCTTTCATATAGTTGTATAATTTGTCCAATTCAATCTGATAATTGTTTTTAACGTAATCTACGATTCTTTTTAAAGTCCGTTTTCTGAGATTAGTGTTTATCCATATAGCAATATCATCTGCATATTGTGCCACAGTTGTGTTCTGTGATAGAGAATTGGGGAGGTCATAAATTAGCACATTAAATAAAAAGGGTAAAATGATTGATCCCTGAGCAATACCCATATCTATTTTCCTAAAGGTTGAATAACTTTTACCAACTTTGGTGCAGACAAATCTTTCATACAAAAAGCTTTTAATGTACTCATACATAAACCCGGTTATGCCAATCTGTTCTATTTTGTATAATAATCTGGCATGCCAAACACTATCGTAAGCCTTTTTACGTCAAAACGGTTGAAAATATACATTTTCTTCTTGAAATTTGTTTTTTAATGTTTTTTTGTGAGGTTAACTAAATGGTCTGTTGTAAATCTACCTTTCCGAAAACGAGTTTGATTAACTGGAATTATATCCTGTTTTCCACAGTAATGAAATATCCGATTTAAAATAATCTTTTCCATTACTTTGCAAGCTTGTGATGTTAGTGCAATAGATCTATAACTACTAATCAATGTACATGTTTTACCCGATTTGAGATTGTAACTAATACTGACTGCTTTCAGACAGGAGGAAGAGATCCATTAAACCAACATTTTTGGTAAACTTTATTGTAGTAATTTTTTCCACGGTTCAGCTAAATGATTTTAGTAGTTTGTAAGAAATTCCATCTATACCCACTGCACTAGAGTTATTTGCAAATGACTGTGAAACATCTAGGAATTCATTATTTTGAATTGGAGCATTGATAAACTGAGAAAGATTAGAAACTGGATCTTGATATTCTGCTTGTACTTCTTGTTTTATGAGGTTTATGTTTGGTAAACTAAGACTGGATGTGAGACTGCTCTCTGCAAACATAATAACAAAGGCCTCCGCTTTATCTATTGCACAAGGAAATGTGTTGCCTTCTACTGCTATCGGATACACTTGTAATGTGTATCCATTTTTTAATTCTGAATTTTTTTTTCCGAACCTTATATGTATCTTTTGATTCAGACACTTCATTTTTACAGAACTCAGCCCAGTGATTCTTTTTGTCTCTTGCCACTATTCGGTTACAGTGTATTTTTGTTTTCTTCATTTCACTAAAGTTCTCTTTAGATTTATATCTTATCCATTTTTTAAAGTGCACCTTCGTATTATTTACAGCTTGTTCACATTCTTTATTCCACCAAATATTACCTGAATATTTTTCTTTTGATTTTCCTTTGCATTTTAGTATAGACTTCTCCGCAGCAGAAAGTGCAGCTTTTATAATATTTCCGTAAAATGTATCTATAACTTCATGTTCAGTACTTGCTATTTTATGGGACAACAAGACTGACTCAGACAGTCCCCAATCAGCATTGTTATACTGAAACTTTGGTGTTCTCTCATCAATATTGCAATATTTATCTTTTTCGTTAACGTTTAATTGTATAATGATTGGGAGATGATCACTTCCCAAACAATCTTCCTCAGTGATCCAAGTGCAATTTGTTGCCAAGTTTGGGCTTACTAGTGATATATCAATAGCAGATGCTTTATGGGTATATACATCTGGGATTTTAGTGATTCTACCATCATTTAAAATGATTAACGTAGAGTCTGAAATATTTTATACTAGACGATTGCTTGTAACAATCGTACATGCAGAGGCCCAGAAAGGTGCATGATCATTAAAGTATCCTAGGACCATCCATTGACTGTAAGTTGTCTGCTGAGAATCAATATCTTTTAGCCAGTCAGTGTTGTCATCGTTTGGCCCTGTAGGTAGGTATACGAATATCACATTTAAAGCAATTTCATTATTAATTTTTACCATTGCCCCAGTGATATAGATATCATTTATATTTTGGGTTATAGAGTAGGTATTTAGTGACGAATATTCTAGGTCATTTCCAATGTATAACGCAGTTTGAACTTTATTCGTTAATGCGTCATAATTATATAAAGGAGGATAATAATATCCCTGAAGTTTTGAGATTGTTTTACCTTCTAACTTCAGAGATTGTAACGCTAATATACAATACTCTGATTGTGAGATGTGATTCTTGAAGGATAGAACATTAGTTGAAATTGATCTGCAATTCCACTGAAACACTTTCATATTGCTTGAGTTCTTCTTCATGGTCAGTGATCTCTTAGCAGCGAAGTAAGGTCTACTGAAGGAAAAGGAAAGCAAAAAATACAAATAAATAATACAAAACAAAATGATTTCTTTCAAAACACCAAAAATCGGTATATCTCAAACAGTTCAGTACTATATCAATAACTAGAACTAAACTATCTGGATATCATTTCAAAGTTGCTTTCAAACCGGACTTGATTGTTAACTTTACCACATTTGAAATGATAATCAGTTAGCTTATTTATATTTAATTGGGACAGAAACTCAGTGTGAATACCAGTGACCCCTCCAATCATAGTATCCACTGGGATGTTTGGGATAGTGGTAACTTAATGTTCGTTTTGGTTTTTCCCAGAATGTTAGTTAAATGTCTGCCAGATGTTACGTGCGAAAGTTGAAGATCCCCTTGCATTTGGATGTATTGAGTTCCGCAATGTTTTCATGATGAATTACGGAAATGTTCTGATCCTCAATAAGTTCTGACACCACCGTGGAAATCTCTCGTTTTCTGTTCAGTTGAATATCCTTGCTTGGGGCGATCTTGCTGACTACTATATAGCCTGCCGGAAATTTCTTTTTCAGATCACGCACTGTTGTTACAAATGATCTTCCAGCAGTGCGTGAATTTGAATATGTACTGTTATTTACACCAGTACGTATCACGACAGCATTGCCGTCTTCCTTGAGGCTGTCCGTAGCTTTGGGAATGTCTTCAAAGTTGAAGGCGCTTATCTTTGATACGGACAAACCTACGAGATTCCAAGCTGGTTAGACCGCACGCCTTTCAAAGTGGAATCATTAAATATTGCTACTCTTGGCATTGTTACGGTCTTTGATTGTGATGTTGAAGCAGTTTGGCATTTGACGTCATCTCTAATGTTGTTGTTTCGTTGTTCGAAATTTCGATCTTCCTGTCTCTTTTGTTTATGTATTCCGCTTACCTTTGTTTGGGAAGCTGAGGTAGCGGAATGAGATAAAGAAGAACAAGTAGTAGCCTGAGTACGTGCCGGAGCAGCTGCAGTGGCTCCAGCAGGCTTGTTTGTCTTGACCCTGTCCCCTTGGAGGTGGATTTGACCGCTGCCGCGTAGTCAGTTCACGTCGGTCTTCGATGTCCGTTTGGGACGAGACGTCAACTCCTCTGCTGAAGCCAGGGTGTAGGCGTTGCACCTGGTCCGTCAAGAGAGCCACCTGTTGAGTAAGTAGGCTGACGGTAGCCTTCACCTGGTCTACAACATTTTAAAGGCTCACCTGCCCGTTGTCCTTCAGGTGGCTGCGGTTATCCTGCTCCTGGATGCCGGGATCTCTCTGTCTCTGTCTCTCTCAACAACTTAGTTTAACAAATGCATCCTCATCCACAAGATATTAAATAACATGACACCGCAGTATCTAACCACCAAATTTATGCCACAGCAAGAACGCAAACGGACCTCAAGGAACAATACTTTACCCCTACCTCTGCCTAGAATTGACCTCTTTAAAACTAGTTTATCATTTTCTGGACCGTTTGTATGGAACACTATTCCTGCATATTTGAAGACTATAGCCTCGCTTGCAATCTTTAAAACGAAACTTTTCGATTACCTGATGAGCCAAACATAACATCACTGGGCACTTATTTAAACAAACCCTGATGGTTAATACTTTCATGTACCACATGCATTTATGTATAGTGTTTGTGTGTTCGCGCGCGCGCGCGCGTGTGCGCGTGTGTGTGTGTGTGTGTGTGTGTGTGTGTGTGTGTGTGTGTGTGTGGTGTGTGTGTGTGTGTGTGTGTGTGTGTGTGTGTGTGTGTGTGTGTGGGTATGTGTGGTATAAGATAACTGTTGAGTGTTACTATTATATTTTGTATATAATTTTTATTATTATTATTATTTTGTTTCTATTTTTTAAATATTGTTGAATGATATAATGTGTGTAAATATAATGTATTTATTGTTTTTTAAATTTTTGTTTAACCTATTTTATATTGTAGATATATTGTAGTCTCTTCTTGTGGTGCAGGGAGACTGAATGCCAAAATAGGAGAGGATGCAGCTAAGAACTGGAAAGGTACATGCGGACGCTACTGCAATGCAGAGACCAATGACAGAGGCTTAAGGCTCATGGAATATGCCAGCTCAAATGATCTAAAGCTGATGAACACGTTTGGCCCACACAAAGCATCTAGAAGGTGGACATGGCACAGCCCGAACGGAGAGCACCATAACCAAATTGACTACATCATGGTGAAGAGACGCTTCCAAACCAGTGTGAACATTGCCAAGACAAGAAGTTTTCCAGGAGCTGACATTGGAAGCGACCATGACTTAGTGATGATGACCTTCCGACCCCGCCTAAAGAAGGTCAACAAGCAGGGTCCCACCAGAATCAAGTTTGACCTCGAGAAGCTGAAAGACCCAGAGGTAGCGGAAGCCTTCCAGGCAAAGATAGGCGGAAAATTTGCGACACTGCTACTTCTAGGTGCAGAAGACACGGATGTGGACACACTGATCGACACATTTAACACTGCTGTAACCCAAACAGATAGTGAGATCCTTGGCAAACAATGACAAGCAAAGAAACCTTGGGTTACAGCTGACATCTTTGCTCTATGTGACAAGCGTCGAGAATTAAAGAAAAATAAATCAGAGGTAGAAGGAGCTAAACAATACAGGGAAATTAACCAGGATATCAAGAAAAGCACGAAAAAGGCAAAGAATAAGTGGACTGAAGATCAGTGTAAACATGTAGAAGAAAATCTGAACAAAAATAATAGCAAAAAAAGCATACCAGCTGGTGAAAGAACTGACCAGTGTAAAACAAGGACGCTCCTCGATCATTCAAGATAGTGAAGGGAACTGTCTTATGGAAGACCAAGACATACTGAAGAGATGGACAGAGTACTGCTCAGATTTGTATAACCACCGAGCTACAAGCGACCAAGGCATACTTGTCAACCCACCCGTGACCAACAATGGCAACTATGCCATCCTCCGAGAAGAAGTAGAGGCTGCATTTAAGTCCCTGAAAAAAGGGAAGGCAGCAGGAGCAGACAACATCCCTGCAGAGCTAGTCCAAGAAGGGGGAGAAGACATGATAAGCGCCTTACTAACAATCGGCAATAAGATTTGGCAGTCAGAGGATTGGCCCACACCATGGACGCAATCACTTCTAATAACTCTCCACCAAAAAGGCATCTTACATCAATGCCAGAATTATCGCACGATCAGTCTTATATGCCACCCAAGCAAAGTCATGTTAAAGATCCTACTGAACAGGCTGAAGCCACAGGCTGAGGAAATCATAGCTGAGGAACAGGCAGGCTTCAGACCAGGGCGCAGCACAACTGAGCAGATCTTCAACCTGAGAGTTCTATGTGAGAGGTACCTCCAGCACCAGCAAGACCTCTATCATGTCTTTGTGGATTTTAAGAAGGCGTTTGGCAGGGTCTGGCATGCAGTCCTTTGGTCCACCATGAAGCAATACAACATCAATGCCAACCTGATCAAAGTCATAGCAAACCTTTACAACAAAACCACTATTGCAGTCTGCTTCAACGGCAATATAGGAAACTGGTTTAGGCCTAAAGTCGGAGTCAGACAAGGCTGCTTGCTCTCGCCTACTCTTTTCAGCATCTTCCTGGAAAGAATCATGACAGACGCTCTGAAATATCATGAACGAACTGTCAGTATTGGAGGCACTTTCCGGACGACATTGATGGCCTTGCAGGAGCAGAAAAGGAGCTAGCTCAGCTGGTGGAAAAGTTGGACAGTACTGCCATTGCATATGGAATGGAAATCAGTGCAGAGAAGACCAAACTGATGACAAATAACACCAGTGGCAGTGGCACTGACGTCATGATTGGAAGCCAAAAACTGAAAACAGTTAATAAATTCAAATACTTAGGAGCCATTGTGACAGATGAGGGATCAAAACCAGAAATACTGTCCAGGATTGCGCAGACAACAACAGCACTGACAAGATTGAAGACCATATGGAAGGACGGAAACATCACGCTCTGCTCCAAGATCAGACTGATGCGCTCCTTAGTCATCTCAGTGTTCGTGTATGCCTGTGAGTCATGGACCCTCACAGCAGACCTTGAAAGGAGGATACAAGCCACTGAAATTAGATGTTTTCGAAGACTGCTTGGTATTGCATAAAGAGATCACATCACGAACGAGGAAGTGGGAAGCAGAATCAGGCAAGCCATCGGGCCCTATTAGCCATTATGAAAAAAACGCAAACTGAAGTGGTATGGGCATGTCACGCGTTCAACAGGGCTTGCCAAAACAATCCTGCAAGGCACTGTGCAAGGAGGACGAAGGAGAGGAAGACAGAGGAAAAGATGGGAGGTCAATATCTCAGAGTGCACAGGACTGAGGCTGGGCCATACGCTAAGAATGGCAGAGAACAGAGAGGAATGGAGGGATTGATTGATTGATTGTACATTGCTTAACGTCCCGACAGCAACCAGGCTTTCTCAGGACGTGCCTGCACTGCTTGTTGGGAGCTGGTTGCCAAGTCATTAGTGGTCCCCAAACGGTCGGCAAGACTACGGGAGATAGATAGATAGATAGATAGATAGATAGATAGATAGATAGATAGATAGATAGATAGATAGATAGATAGATAGATAGATAGATAGATAGATAGATAGATAGATAGATAGATAGATAGATAGATAGATAGATAGATAGATAGATAGATAGATAGATAGATAGATAGATAGATAGACGTTAGCAACGGCAAGTTTTTTAAAATGACGATTTGTTTCTGTCAAAACTTTTTACCATTGATAAATAAAGTTTCATCATCATCATCATCTCATCATCATCATCATCTCTCTCTCTCTCTCTCTCTCTCTCTCTCTCTCTCTCTCTCTCTCTCCTCTCTCTCTCTCTCTCTCTCTCTCTCTCTCTCTCTCTCTCTCTCTCTCTCTCTCTCTCTCTCTCTCTCTCAACTTTGTCGGAATGACAAAAAAATCAAAATATCTAACCCAGTTGCTAGTCCGGTCTCAGTCCCGCTATGGCGATACGAAAAGTCTGTATGTAGTACCCAAAATCAGAATAGACTTATTTAAAACCAGTCTAGCATTCTCGGGGGCGATTTTGTGGAATTTTCTTCCATCCCACATGAAGACCACTCAAACGGTATCAGGTTGCTCCCCTCGCCCAACACACCCGTAGGCGTTGGTCATATACACGTATTAATATAATGTAATTGTTGTGTTTGTCTGTAGATGTAGCAATGGCAGATTTGAAAATGACATTGCCTCTGGCATTGTTAATATCTTTACCGTTGTAAAATAAAGATTCATTGATTCATTGATTCTCTCTCTCTCTCTCTCTCTCTCTCTCTCTCTCTCTCTCTCTCTCTCTCTCTCTCTGTGTGTGTGTGTGTGTGTGTGTGTGTGTGTGTGTGTGTGTGTGTGTGTGTGTGTGTGTGTGTGTGTGTGTGTGTGTGTGCGCGAGAGTGAGAGAGAGAGAGAGCGTCTGTTTTTTGTTTTTGTTTTTCTTATATATAATATACAGTGGACCATAATATTTGAGTGTCAAGAGTACATTGAATACTGCATGTACTATGTATAATGTTTTTGCCTTCATATGTGTGTACGCGATATTTTTGGGCGGGCGCTCACGTGTGTGTGTGTGTGTGCGTGCATGCTGTGTGTGTGCGTGCATGCTGTGTGTGTGTGTGTGTGTGTGTGTGTGTGTGTGTGTGTGTGTGTGTGTGTGTGTGTGTGCGTGCATGCTGTGTGTGTGTGAGACAGAGAGAGAGAGAGAGAGAGAGAGAGCACATATATACATATTTGCCTTTGCTGTATGAATTCTAATGTACTTAACGATTTTCTGTGTATTGGTCCGAGAGCGTGTGCGTATATGTGTGCGTGTGTGTCTAAGTGCGTGCGTGTGCAAGTTTGTATTTGTGTGTGTGTGAGCGTGCGTGTGCGTGCGGGCGTGAGCGAGTGCATACATGCGTCAGTGTGTGGTATGTGTATGTTTACATGTCTATGTCATTTATGTAGTAGATGTAGCAACGGCAAGTTTGAAAACTGGTCCTGTAACCAATAACTTCTACCGTTGGAAAATAAAGGTTCATTGTTCATTGTTCTCTCTCTCTCTCTCTCTCTCTCTCTCTCTCTCTCTCTCTCTCTCTCTCTCTCTCTCTCTCTCTCTCTCTCTCTCTCTCTCTCTCTTTGTTGTTAGATAATTATGTGCGCACGTACGTGTGTATGTGTATGTACAAAAGTGCGCATGTGCACGAGTACATGTATATGTGTGTCTGTGTGCGTGTGTGTATGCGTGTGTGTGACGTTTATTATTAGTTAGTTTTTGTTGTTTGGTTGGTGTTTCTTAAGTAGCTTAGCAAGGACAGATTGTAAGAAAGGCCTGCGCGCCTAATATCTCAATCCTTGGAAAATAAAGTTTCTTTCGTTCGTTCGTTCGTTCTCTCTCTCTCTCTCTCTCTCTCTCTCTCTCTCTCTCTCTCTCTCTCTCTCTCTCTCTCTCTCTCTCTCTCTCTCTCTCTCTCTCTCTCTGTCTATGTCACTTATGTAGTAGATGTAGCAACGGCAAGTTTGAAAACTGGTCCTGTTACCAATAACTTCTACCGTTGGAAAATAAAGGTTCTCTCTCTCTCTCTCTCTCTCTCTCTCTCTCTCTCTCTCTCTCCTCTCTCTCTCCTCTCTCTCTCTCTCTCTCTCTCTCTCTCTCTCTCTCTCTCTCTCTCTCTCTCTCGTTGTCCTGGGGCGATCTTGGTTCGTCGCTTCCCTCAGGAGTTTTTGTCCGGGTTTGACGCCTTGTTCTGGTCATTCTGATGTTTTACTTTGTCCAGTTTTCAGCAAAATTGTCGGAGCTCAGTTATGTTTGGCTCTATCGGTCGCCATCTTGGCCGGAAGTCAAGGTCATGACACGTTTTTGTCCGTCTGTGCGGGCTCTCATTCACTCGATTCACAGAGGTAGTGTTTCTGCTGCGATGGTGCATTTGTCGTTTCCAATGATGCTTCAGTTACGGAGACTTACGTTGACTGCAGTGCAGAAAGTGGGTATAAATACCAATGTTCTGTTTTGTGTTTCCGAGGGATAAAGAATCAAAGGTCAAACTAGGCACCGTGGACGCTCGCTCACTGAGTCGCTTTGAGTCGAACAAGTCACGCCCTCGGTGCACGATGCAGCACGATCATTACTAGTAATCACTAGCAGGTCAAGCGGTACCCGCATTGTGATTTTGACAGCATAGCGAGTATGGAAGGTTTATTCTACATTCTCGTGGAAAATTACGTCAAAGAGATGCCGGAGAACATCAGTACACGTGTACACAGACACGTGTGTACACCACAACGATGATTTGGTGACCTGCAGTATTGCGATACACTGATAGTCGGCCGGGTTCTGCGGCCTTGTGACGTAGGCTCATAAATACCGGGCCGATGCAGAGATTAAATCCGCTACTCGGGTACAAAAACAATTCACCCTGCAAATTTCGACATTTGGCTTTGTACTTACATCATAAAGCTCTAAGATAGTACCCAAAGGACCCATACACATATTGTCAGCATTGTCTGTTGCAGACAGTTTTCTGACTGTGTTGAGATGCTTGATCCTGGGCAATATAACTTTTAAAATATGAACAACTCTGGCTGTTTCTGAAAGAAAAACGTATGTGAGCTCCAAACAATACGGTAGACTTTGGGATGAAATCCTAATCTTGTTGTTATTTTGGCTTGCAATTTTGAGTATACTTTACTTTTTTTCTGTCCTTTATTTTCGTCCAGGAAACTGAGGATCAAATGGCAGGAGAGGGAACCCTACTGGTTGCAAGCTTACACAGAACCGGGCGGAACTCTTATCTACAATAATACAGGCATGCTCTACACGCCCGCGGTCGGACTGCAGCTAGAATCACTGGCCAAAGGGAAACATTCTTGGGTATTCTGGCTCCAGGGAAGACTCTAACTCATTCTACCCCAGACACACCACAGCAAGATAACGACCGACCATGATAGTTCAAGGGTGATGCCAGAATAGCTTGGCGCCTATGGGCGCCAAGCTATTCTGCCATCACCCTTGAACTTTCATGGTCGACCTGTGTCCTGCACTAGAGTGCAGTCTTCAGAGGACAACGGCAAAATTTGGGTATTTCGGTGTTGGGGTAGAATGAGTTAAATGGCCTGTGACATCCGCAAGAGGCGTAGGTTCTCATGAGCACCTCATGTAGCAGCTGGTTATCCCCCGTGACTTTTCTCTCGTTCTTTGTTCGGAGTCGTTCGGCGTAAACGTCACCTCACTGCTGTTTGGAAAGTCCTCAGTGACGCGCAACGCTATGCATGTGTCCTCAGTGACGCGCAACTGGAAAGTCCTCAGTGACGCGCAACGCTATGCATGTGGTCATGAAAGAAATAAAAAGCTGGCATGACACCTTCCGTGGCGCACACCTTTTTTCCTTCCAGACACACGCGCGCACGCACAGGAGGTCAAAGTAACCATTGTACCCCGACCAATTACTTTGACCTCCCTCAGACCTACAAAGGTCCGTGTATCAAACGCCTGCTACCAATAACTTATCTTACACACACACACACACACACACACACACACACACACACACACACACACACAAATACACACACACCCAGATACACACACACACACACACACACACACACACACACACACACACGCGCGCGCGCGCACAGGAGGTCACAGTAACTATTGTACTCCGAAGGCCTTTGATCTTCGGGGTGCAATGGTTACTGTGACCTCCCTCAGGCCAACAAAGATCCGTGTAACAAACGGCTGCTAACAATAACTTATCTGGTGTTTGTGCTCTTACAACATTGAAAATGAAGGACATGATTTACTTCAAAGGTGTCCCCGAGCATATTCAGATTGAACCTCTAAGCATATTCAGAATGATTGATTCTTCTCAGAGTTTACAGAAAGTCGATTGACCCACATATAAGTCAGTAATTTATTTTATAGGCACTTGAAAATGTGGACATGTGTAAGCTTGGATAAAGGTATTGGGTGATTTCTTTAGCTAGCGAGATAGCTATTAAACTTTTCAGGAAAATTTAACTCATTGCAGAAAAAATTAAAAGTAAACAACCTCGACTTCCTAAGCTAAACCCAGTCAGTGAGAGTACAAACACCAGCGTTAAGATAAGTTATTGGTAGCAGGCGTTTGCTACAGGGACCTTTGTAGGCCTGAGAGAGGTCAAAGTAATCATTGCAAAACACTCACACCTTTCCACTCACGCACGCACACACACACACACACACACACAGACACACACACACGCGCACGCACACACACGCACACACGCGAGCGCATACGCACACACACATGGAGTTATAATTTCACACACACGCACAAACACACACACGCATGCACACGCACGCACGCACGCGCACACACACGCATGCACACACACACGCACGCACGCAGGCACACACACACACACGCACACACACACACATGGAGTTCTAATTTCATATCGGTACAAACGGTGTGTGTGAAACGTCATTGGTAATCTGAACACAGCGAAGCGCGTCAACATATAGCGTCATTTCTAGTTAAAGTACCCATCACGGCGGTGAAAATTGAACACCACTCAACTGCAAGATAGATCCTCATGAGCCCCCACAATTGCAGGGGCTCATGAGGATCTACGCCTCATGTCAGTTGAAATCTCTTTGCATCGAATGGTGCTGTCTGACGGATGAGGATTCTTGATACTGAACCTTCAACGATTTCAAAAACACAACAGTCACCAGGAAGGACCGCGTTAACATCTGAGTACGGCATCACCGCTGCCAACGCACGGTCAGTGTAAGACTGCGACGTGTACCTCAGTCACCACTGCTAACGTGTAAGACAGTCACGTGTAACTCAGTCACGGCTGCTAACGTGTGCGACTGCCACATGTAACGAAAGACATCTGCGTTGAAAACATTTCCGCAGCGTCACAGACTTTCGTTTCACACCAACGGTAGCAATACACTCCTTCGCAGAATCTGCTGACTGTACATAGCGAGGCACCTTCATCATCAACGACCCCTGCTGCAATCCGGTTTTGACGAGCACCGAGGCAACTAATGGCCAGTTAAGTCCGTTAGCCGTGATGCAGGATCACGCACAACAACGTTAAAGCAATCTGCTCCATGGCAGGCTTTGATTGCAAATTCGCTGATACAATGTGGTCTTGTCTACACTAAGACTTTGCTGATGACCTTTAATACTTCAGGTCCATGTGAGCATAACATGCAACACAGGTTTTTAACTGCCTCCCTTCCCCCTCCCCAAACCCCCCCTCCCCCCTCCCCCCCCCCCCCCCCCCCCCCCCCACTGCCTTTTGGCGTAATGGAAGGAACTCTCCTGCTTACAAATGAGCAGAAGAGCAGAAAAGGCTTTCATTTTACGACATTCAGATTTCATAATAATTAGTTCGCCCTTTGGCCAACAGGATTGTGGGACGTACTAAGAACAAAGGAGATATTGCGAACTATTAACCCCGTACTGCCTGGAGTAGGCCGCTTTATCACCAGACCAAACAGGTGACGGCCAAGTGTGTGAAACGCGAAGAAAATCCCAAGAAAATAAGAAACACGCTTAGGAAGGACAAATACAACGCAATGATTGCTATGTCGGATGAACTTGAAAATGGGATACATTGTCTTGTGGTTTTCCTTTGTAGGCGCGTTTCGCTATTTGTTGGCATTGTCTTAACTCATTCGATACGTACCGCATCCGGATACGAGTCAAATTGCCGCGTATCTGTATGCGGCACGCCTCGAATGCGTTAACTCACTGCGCCCCAGGTACGAAATACTCACATTTTGGAGTTGTCCGCTGAAGACCGCGTTACAATGCAGGAGACAGATCGACCATGATAGTTGAAGGATGGTGCCAGAATAGCTTGGCGCCTATAGGCGCCAAGCTATTCTGCACCACCCTTCAACTCACATGGTCGATCCATATCTTGCTGTGGTGTGTCGGGGCTGAATGAGTTAACATAAAACCTCTTTGAACAGTCCAGCAGCAGCTTAATAACAACAACAACAACAGCATTAAGAGGTGAAGAGAAGAGCGCATGACATGATGTTGGTGTATGTGTTGATGATGTTGACCCATGTGGCGGTCCGGACGGAGACCAGTGGGTTGGTCGCCATAGATCCTGCGCCTTGCTGTATATCGGGTAAGTTCTGACGCCCCAGCGGCGATACGGCTTGATCCGCACAGGCTTTGTGGGTCTCCACAGGCGGGTGGAGAGGAGGGGGGCAGCGGGGGGGGGGGGGGCGGGGGATTCGGTCAAACGTTTCGTGCCCCTGATTGACGCCAATGACCAGTCAGGGGCACGAAACTATTGGCAGAAAGCTTCGATTCCCTCCCTCCTGTTGCCGTCCGTCACATTTCATGGAGGGAAGTTCCTTTGATTTTTCAGTCACTCCAAAGGACCCCTGCGCAGAAAAGTTTAAAATAGTATATCCTGAAATAATCTGGAATTTTACAATTTTCTTTCTCCTTATTTTTATGGTTGCGTTCGGCGATGTCAGTCCACAGGCGTACAAGTCGATCACAGCACTGTTATACCACAAACCGTATAGTCTGTGTACGAGTGCTGAGATGGACTCGATTTGGACTGGAGTACTGACACGCGCTTTTGCCGCGTACGCCCTCGCCGCAATTCGCATGAGCCTCTTAGTGCCGGCAGGTGCGCGTGAGAGTTTCTGCCATTTTGGCCCCCGGGGCGAAAGAGCAGTCACATTATCGGAAGATTACGTGACCGCACAGTAAACCGACATGTGGACACGGCCGTCAAGTAGATAGCGCACAGACCGCATACATAGCTGGAGTCCGAAATAGCTCAGTCGGTTAAGCGTCGGAGCAGGAGAGCGAAGGGAATCGCCGGGTCGTGGGTTCGAATCCCCGTCCAGGCCCCGGTAGCTGGACTCGCAATCCAGGGAGAAAAAACCGATTTCTTCAATAGCATGTCCGTTGAAAGGTCCTGGTAAATCAAAGTGGCACAGTTGGAGTGCGCCTGAGTTGATCAGTGTTCAGGTCGTACTTCATAGGCAATAGATTTCCCTGTCCCCCAGAACCCGCCCGTCAGGGCCGTCCATTATCACTTCGGTGCCGTGGACGTGAAACTCGGAACTAATCAATCAAGATTGTTTTATTTACAGTGCTACGTTTTATTGTGGGTGCTCCGCGGGCTTAAGTTCTGTTTTCGTCGTCATTGCATGTACTTATCCGCGGCAGCACAAACATTTACTAAACAGACGTGGAGCATTTTGACATTGCTCCTTCAGAGTGTCGGACATTGATACTTCCCGTATAAACTTCAGCTGTGGGCGCTGAGCTTTTATAATCCCTGAACGTTTGATCTTCAGATTTTGTATTTTATACTTTTTTTTAAATTGTTTTCTTTGATTGTTTTGTTTTCCTTTTACATTGGCTTTACATATTTGATTGACGTTTGCTCAACCACCGCTATTGTAGTTGTTTCATTGTAAAACAAAATACAACTGTTAGAGAAATACTCATGGCTAGAGGCAAACAAAAAGAACAAAAATTACCAGTGGGTCATCTCAACGTTTCAGTTTCATCTTTATAATAAGATATCTGACCTGTCAGCGTTCCTTAACAGTCCCACACCGTTCGACATTTTCGGCCTTACCGAGTCACGCCTAAATTCAAACATCAGTGATGATGCCGTGAAAATTCCTAATTTTAGTATCATGAGAAGAGATTCCTCCTGTCACGGTCAAACAGGCATTGGTGTATACGTTCATCACTCTATTGAACACTTAGTCCGTAGGCGTAAAGACTTAGAAACGGCTGAAGTAGAGTGTGTGTGGATTGAGGTCAAGAGCCCGTATTGCTCACCGTCATTTGTCGGGTTTCTTTACCGCAATCCGGCGTCCACGTTCGAGTGGTATGACAATTTTACTACTAACCTAGACAAAGTTTGTAAAGGGCAAAATGGCGTCATTCTTCTAGATGACTTTAATATAGACATGATTAAACCCCATCCCGCATGGGAAACTACATCTTCTTTATTTGGCCTAGTACAGCTAGTTAAATCCCCCACCAGAATTACCGCCACGAGCTCTACGCTCATTGACCACGTCTATACAAACAAACTTTAGGCGTTGACCGATGTTAGTGTTTCAGATCTTAGTGTTAGTGACCACTGCCCCGTGATTTGTTGCTGGTCTGTAAAACTCCCCAAATTAAAGAAACATAGTCATACTACAACAACCTACAGGTCATTTAAGCATTTCAATCGTAATGCCTTTCTACATGATCTCAGTAACACTCCTTTTGACGAGGTCCTTCTCGCAGATGATCCAAATATTGCGCTGTCCACTTGGTACAGTTTATTCCTTGGAGTATTAGACAGACATGCGCCGATTAGAACAAAAAGATTAAAGAGTGAGATACTTCCCCTTTGGTTGACAAAAGAAATAATGCATGCTATGTCGGTGCGAAATGACCTAAAAAGAGAAAAGATTGATTGATTGATTGTACATTGCTTAAATCCCGACAGCAACAAGGCTTTCTCAGGACGTACCTGCACTGCTTGTGAAAAAATATATAAATAAACAGAACATTGAATGTATGTCGCCATCCGGTCAAATACGTTAAATAAACCTAACACATGGGGCCTAAATAAAGCTAAGACCATTTAGCAACACACATCCAATATCAAGAGCTACAGGCAGTGCAGACAGTAGGGAGAGTTTTAAAAAGGCAAATACAGGTGAATGGACAAAGGGTAGACAGAAACACATGCCCCAGAATAGAGAGAAAAACTCACCCTGTGGGGCTGACCAGGGTGACCCTGGGAACTAAAAAGTACCTAACCCCACCCAGGTCCCCCAGGGCAGACCCGGGTGGGGGAAGAGAAAAGAACTTTGATGAATTTAAAAAGCAGCGAAACCATGTGAGATCAATGATGCGCGCCGCGAGGAGGGACTTTATCCGCAACACTGTCAACAAAGATGTGTCAGCAGTGTGGCGGGTACTAAATTCGATCACCCGAGGCAATAGTAGTAGGTCAACAACCATCCCCAGTAATCTCTCCGCCGACACATTCAACGAACATTTTCTGTCTGTTGCGGATTTGATAATTACTCTTAGTCGCGATACAGAGGCTGACATATGCCCAGATTACTTAGTTAATTTCTGCAACAGAAAAACAACTGGCACACCACCTTTTAATATCCCCACACTTGCTGTGCACGAAATGGGCAAATTAATTAGTGACTTAGCTAATAAGAAATCCTCCGGCCATGATGATATTAGCTCACAAATATTAAAGTTGTCTATACCATACATCGTAGAGACCCTTACTTATATTTACAACTTATGTATTCAAAACAATGTATTCCCTACAGACCTTAAAGTCGCAAAAGTCGTTCCACTGCCAAAATCAAAAGAGCGTACTGACTCTAACAACTATAGACCCATTTCTCTGCTGTCAGTAGTATCTAAACCCCTCGAAATGCTTATACATAAACACCTGTCTGATTACTTAGAATCACGAAAGTTGCTCCATTCGTCTCAGTCAGGATTTCGCCCTCGGCACTCATGTCAAACGGCTCTGAGTAGACTAACAGACACATGGCTTTCAAATTTGAATAATTCGCAGCTGACAGGTGTAATTTATCTTGACTTTAAAAAGGCTTTCGACTTAGTGAACCATACAACATTGATTTCTAAACTTAAGTATTATCTTCGAAACGACATGGCTGTTTCGTTGTTTACGTCATACCTCGAAAACAGGAAGCAGAAAGTAATTGTAAATGGAGCCTACTCTTTTACTAAAGGTGTAAAACTCGGAGTTCCGCAGTGGTCAATCTTAGGTCCTCTTTTATTTTGTATTTACACCAATGACCTTCCTCTAAGTCTAACCTGCGAAGCAGCACAGTGTGATATGTTCGCCGATGATACCTCAATCCACACAGCTAACAACGACATAATTGTAGTTGAAAACGGCTTTCAACAAAGTCTCGATGACATAGCAGCGAAATGTCAAACCAGTAAGAAAATAATACAACTGCAGCAAGTGTATGTGTTTTGTAAATCTCTCAAATAAAACATGAGAACTCATCGAGCCCAATGGTGTTATGAGTGGGTGATGGAAACACTGAAAGAAATAGTATGTGTACATTATAAAGTATGTGCCTCTGTGAAAGGCTTCTCCTCTCTCCTTTCAAAATAATACATAAAATACCAAACTTCTTTTCAACTTTCTTTATTCTAGTTTACAGTCCTTCTCTGCCAGCCGCCAGCTCTCAACTAACTCATTCTTCCCTTTCTCACCCTCTACACCCTTCCTCTTGATTAAAACTACCCGACCCTTGATCTATGACATCTGACAGTGGACAGTAAACAGGCCCCTGCCCCCGCCTTAACTAATTGCTAAGCCTTCACCACATCCCGGCTGCATCTCTGCACTACGGTAAACATTCTCACGCTGCAACAGTCACACCCTAATTACTGGCTCCACCGGACCCTGAATATCTCTACATCTTGACACCCCCCACCATGATTAAAGCACGTCAGAGGTTTAAATCATAATCAACAAAAGTGTAGAGATATATCACAATGCACATATCAGTGCCTAAATAGAGTCCGATGTTTCGACAAGCTTACTGCAAATTGCCTTTTGATTCAGGCGTCTGATGGGCGCGACAGACCGTCCGCGTTAGCGTTTTTGGACGCGGCTCGGTGCTGGAACTGGATCTGACGACGTGTCTATAACAAGGCACGCTTTGGCCCGTCCCTGCCACTTTCTCAGCACTGAGGTTCACGTGATAGACCCGCTTTGTCTTGCGCCTTTTCCCGGTATCTACTTCGTAGTTGATCTCAGAGATCTTTCCGGTGACCGTATAGGGCCCTTGCCACTCCGCTTGTAGCTTGCTGGTGGCGCTAGGCAGAAGAACTAACACTTTGTCCCCAACGTCGAAAGTCAGTGTACGTGCCTTCTTGTCATACCACACCTTCTGCTTAGAGAGAGACTCAGACAGGTGCTCCTGCGCCAGATCAGTCATTTCAAACAAACGGTCCCTCATCGTCAACACATGCTCAATGAGGTTTTCCTCTTTCCCCATGGCTTCTCCTTCCCAGGCCTCCCGTACAATATCCATCGGACCTCGCACGGGTCGCCCGAACAATAGCTCGAAGGGGGAGAATCCTGTGGACGCCTGCGGAACCTCACGGTACGCAAACAAGAGGTATGGGAGATAAGAGTCCCATGTCTTTGGATGACGACGGGCATACTTCCTCAACATAGACTTCAAGGTAGCATTGAACCTCTCTACAAGACCATTCCCAGCCGGGTGTAAAGGAGAGGTATTCAGCTTCCTCACGCCCAAGAGTTTGCAGAGCTCTTGCATCAGTTGTGACATGAAATTGGTCCGCTGGTCGGACAGCAACTCATTTGGAATGCCGACCCGACTGAAAACTGTAATGAGTTCGTCAGCGACTTTCTTGGCGTCCATTGATGACATGGCCACAGCTTCCGGGTACCTGGTGGCATAGTCAACCATGACAAGGATGAACTTGTTCCCGTGAGAAGACCTGGGTAAAGGTCCGACAAAGTCGATAGCGACCTTGTGAAATGGGACACCCACCACAGGAACGGTGACCAACTTGGCTCGATCATTACTCCGCTTCTTGGCCACTTTCTGACACGCCTCGCATGAGCGACAGTATCGAGCTATGTCTCCGAACATACCTGGCCAGTAAAAATTTCTAAGCAGACGGCTCTTTGTTTTCTCAATTCCTAGATGGCCTGCCAATGGGATATCATGTGCAATCTGCAATAGCTGCTCTCTGTACGCCTTTGGGACAACCAACTGATGCACCTCACCAACCTCGCCATGTCGGGGTGTCCACTTCCGGTACAGCAGACTATCTTTGCTATAAAAACACACCCTGGCATTTTCCACCTCATCCAGTGAAGAAACTTTCTTCCACACCTCCGCTAGGCTACTGTCCTCTGCCTGCATGCTTTTCAGACTTTCTGACCCCATCTCGTGTAAAGGGACTAACGGAGAGATTCCTGTTTCCTTATCAGCGGCCTTAGGATTATCACTGCCCTCGCTAGAGCCTAAGCCCTCATCCTCCATCAGAGATGTGGATTTTATCCCTGATTCCTGCATTCTTTTATGTGATTTGGTTTCCTCCCTCATGCGATCTTTTCTTCCTTGGCGAGTTTCAGCCCGAGCCACTACCCAAACCGCCAAATCGTTCCCTAACAAGACCTCATCTGGGCAGCTGTCTACAACGCCCACAATCACTGGACCGTTAACATAACTACAACGCAGGTCTACGGATGCCAGCGGGATTTTGGAAGTCCGCCCATCTCCCCACTGTACTTCTATGGACTCTCCAATGAAAGCTGAGTTGGGAACCAACTCTCCTCTCACTAACGTCCTCTGGCACCCCGTGTCCCTCACAATAGTCACGGAGTGACCATTGACTGTCCCTTGCTCTGTGTACGGGTTGTTGTTCCATAGGTTATCTTCCGGAGCTATTTTTGCCCGTCTCGACCCCTTTAAATCCTCCCTAGGAGTTGGACACTTAGCGGCAATGTGTCCCTTCTTGCGACACCGGAAACACACCACATCTTTGGAACTAGCCCTGTCCTGCTTACAAAGCTCTGATGGTGGAGGGGGTGAATTAATACCCTCTCTTCTACGGGGCTTATGGACCGATAAATACTGATCGGCCAGAGAAATCAGCTGGCTCAAAGAGGACGGGTCCTCCATGCGAAGCCAGTCTTTTAAGTGGCCTGGTGAACTTTCCAGCAACTGTTCCCGAAGGATGAGATCGCGGAGTTCGGTATCGCGCACCTTGACGTCACTAGCCTCGATCCACCGGTCTAAGTGATTTCCAAGGCGGACCGCATACTCGCGGAAAGATTCGTCCGCTTCTCGTCGGCTGTATCTGAACCGCTCGCGGTATGTTTCTGCCCTCAGCTCGTACCTGCAGAGAATGGCCTTCTTTAACATTTGATAGTCTTCACAGTCATCTTCGCCCATTCTGCTGTAGGCTTCCTGGGCCTTTCCTGACAGACACGGGGCTAGGCGCGTCGCCCACTCCATCTCCGGTATTCGGTATGATCGCGCCACTTTCTCGAAAGCCCGTAGGAAGACATCAATGTCATCTCCCTCTCTATACCTTAAGTGTTTTAGCCCCCCCATAATCCGGCTGTGCTGTTATTTCGGACACCGAGCTCCTTTCTGATCCTACGCTACCTGCTACTCTCTGCCTCTGGCGGGCTCTTTCTTCCCGCTCGAACTCTAGCCTTTCTTCTGCGGCTTTAAGCTCAATCTCCGCTAACCTAGTTTGATGTTCTAATCGGAGCTGTTGTTGCCTCATGACAAGCTCCGCGGCGTCCCACTCCGTCCCCGCATTTGACATGCCCACCAGGACATTAGCCGCCTGAGCTGACCGAGGAGTAGCGAACCCTGCCCTGGCTAGATTCCCCTCCTCTGACATGCTTTGTGGTGGATTCTAGAGTATACTATCGAAACAGACAAAGTTCTAAAACAAACCTAACTTATACTGGAATTATGACTTGATGTACATGCAACCGCTAATTCTAACGATATCTTATGATACTATGATACGCTACTAAACGGTGGAACCAGAAAGCATGCAAGGTACTCACTACTCGGCGACCGGCTCACACACGCGTCACAAACCAAACGTGTCCACTGTAAGTCTCTCTGTGTCACTCTAACGTTATATGACAGTCTGTTAGTTCATAACATCGTTCCCGACAGCCTAGGGAACGCTCAGTGAAGAAGAAGAAGAGGAAGACAACTGGAGAAGTTCCCGATAGCGTCTATTACACCGTGACCACGGCGAAACTAGCACGACAGGTTATTCTGTCTACATAAAACCACGATAGCGTCTTTCACACCATGAACACGGCGACACCACCACGACAAAGAAGTACCCAACGGAGAAAGAAACACGCTTAGAAAAAACGGTACAACACAATTTATTAATATTTCGGGTAAATACCCTTTGTCAAAATAGACAAACAAACAGAGACATTAGCCGCTACTTATCTTCATATGCAGAAGGAATGTGGCAACTGAAGGTGACGTAAAAAGAAAAGAAAAGAAAAGGAAGAACAAAAGTAAAAATGACGTCAAAGAAAAAAATCGTAAGAGAAAGACTCCGAGAGAAACTAAACACGAGAGACAAGAGTGTGTGTAAGCGCGCGCAGGAGCGAGCAAAAGTAAATGCGCGTGTGTGAGGCCGGGGAGAGAGAGAGAGAGAGAAGAGAGAGACCGAGAGAGAGAGAGAGAGAGAGAGAGAGAGAGAGAGAGAGAGAGAGAGAGAGAGAGAGAGAGAGAGAGAGAGAGAGAGAGAGAGAGAGAGAGAGAGCGAGAGAGAGAGAGAGAAAGAGAGAGAGAGAGAGAGAGAGAGGGGGGAAAGAAAGAAAGAGAGAGAGAGAGAGAGAGAGAGAGAGGGAAGAGAGAAGAGAGAGAGAGAGAGAGAGAGAGAGAGAGAGAGAGAGAGAGAGAACGAACGGGGAGTACCCTTGGGCACGAAGTAGGCTGAGTGTCTAATACACAAAGCCTGCAAAACGCCAACCCGAAGGCAAACTTTATATCACCATCAAGTTGAGGACTACCTCGGGGAAAAACGGGAGAACCCCGGGAGAAAAAAAAAACCAGCATTTAGCATGGTACACAACAAGGAATATCAATGAAACAAAGCAAATAATCAAAATCAGTAAGAGAATAATGGGTATAAGAGGAGAGTAGGTAGTTGTGAAACCATCTTCAAGGGTAACTCAAAAAAAAAAAAACCGGGTGTGGGGGGAGAGAAAGACAAAAGGGGCGGGGGAAGGGGAGGAGGAAAGGGAAGAGAGAGAGAGAGAGAGAGAGAGAGAGAGAGAGAGAGAGAGAGAGAGAGAGAGAGAGAGAGAGAGAGAGAGAGAAAGGGGGAGGGGGGAGGGGGAAGGCAAACAACCAGAGCCACCAGCCCCACCCAACAGGCACACACCAGCCCACGGACGAACGCACAGGCATGCGAACAAGACGACCACATACATCCCCAAGGGAATGCACACGATCGCCCCCCACACTCGCGCATAAATCCAAGGACCGGCGACCAGGCGCCCGACAGGGAAAGGCAAGGCATAAAGGCATAAAAAAGCGGCCTAAGCAACCTAACTTTTACCTTCTCCCCAAAATTCACAAACTCAACAATCCCGGCCGCCCCATAGTGTCAGCTTGCAGCTGTCCCACAGAACACATCTCCGAATACCTGGACATCATCTTCCAACCCTTTGTCCAGTCTCTACCTACCTACATTAAAGACACCAACCATGCTCTAGAGATCATAGACCAAGTCAACCAGAAACAACTTTTCAAACCTGAACTGTTGTTTACACTTGATGTCACTTCACTATATACTGTCATACCGCACAATGACGGCCTCAATGCACTTTCGTACTTCCTCAACCAAAGAAGTCATAAACAACCTCCTACTCATACTCTTATCCGTCTGGCTGAATTGGTTCTCTCTCTCAACAGTTTCACCTTTGATGGCGTCACCTTCGCTCAGTGCAGTGGCGTAGCGATGGGCACTAAAATGGGACCCAGCTATGCCTGCCTCTTCATGGGTTTCCTTGAGAACCAAATACTTCAGAAATACACCGGGCCTGTCCCTGAGATGTATAAACGCTACATCAATGATGGTATCGGAGCTACACACATGACCCACGCTGCACTTTTAGAATTCATTCACTTCGTGCAGGACTTCCACCCATCCATCAAGTTCACATACAATATATCAACTACTTCAGTCGACTTTCTGGACATGAGCATCAGTATTGACTGCGGAATGTTGAAAACTTCAATACATTACAAGCCTACCGATTCACATTCATACCTCGACTACCGCTCTTCGCACAACCCCAAATGTAAGAACAGCATCCCATATTCTCAGTTTCTTCGGCTTAAAAGACTCTGTTCCGAAAAATCAGATTTTGATGTTCAATCCAAAGAAATGGCTGGATTTTTCATCGACAGACATTAACCACATACTGTTGTTCAAGGTTCTCTCCAAACAGTACAAAACTTTGTCGCGCGAGTATACTGCAGACTAAACCTACCGCTGAGAGTGACAGGCCCATCGTAACCATGATTTACCATCCGCACACCAATCCGGTTCGTAAAATACTTCTTTCTAACTGGGGTCTTTTGTCATCCAGTAAAGAGTCCGCTGCTATCTTTTCTGAACCTCCGTTGGTGGCTTTCAAGAGGGATATTAATTTACGAGACATGCTTGTTCGCTCTACTCTTAAGCCTCGTTCTACCACCAGACCCTCTGGCTCCACACCGTGCAATGTTCCAAATTGCAAGACATGTCCTTTTATTTGCCCTTCTACAGTGGTGAATGGTCCTCGTTACAAATTCAACATAGACAGATACTTCACATGTCAAACCACCAACGTGATTTATGTCATCTCCTGTGTGAAATGCGGCCAACTCTATGTTGGAGAGACGGAAAGAACCATCAACGACCGTTTTAAAGAACATCTTCAGTCGGTCAAGTACCATTACAATAGACCGGTCGGGCGACATTTCAACCAGGCCGACCACTCCGTCTCGGACATTCGTGTTAAAGGCCTCTGGCTTATGCAAGCCAGTAATGTCTGGGCCAGGAAAGACCGAGAAAAAATTTTGATTAATAAACTGGGCACTGTGGCGCCACTCGGGATGAATATGAAAGATTAACTTTTTTGACCTTGCCTGTGTCTTTTTTATCTGCTAACTGTCATTTACCTTACTGAGTCGCTTCTGTATGACTACTCACTAACCAGATCGGTGAGGCTGGCGCTGATTGATATGTACTTTGTGACTCCCATGGGGACTTTTTCAGCGCTGGCCGTACGTTTCGTTGGATCCCTTGCCTTTCCCTGTCGGGCGCCTGGTCGCCGGTCCTTGGATTTATGCGCGGGTGTGGGGGGCGATCGTGTGCATTCCCTTGGGGATGTATGTGGTCGTCTTGTTCGCATGCCTGTGCGTTCGTCCGTGGGCTGGTGTGTGCCTGTTGGGTGGGGCTGGTGGCTCTGGTTGTTTGCCTTCCCCCTCCCCCCTCCCCTTTCTCTCTCTCTCTCTCTCTCTCTCTCTCTCTCTCTCTCTCTCTCTCTCTCTCTCTCTCTCTCTCTCTCTCTCTCTCTCTCTCTCTCTCTCTCTCTCTCTCTCTCTCTGAGAGATGATCTGAGACAGCAGAAGTGCTTCACTGAATTTAAGGGTGAGCGCAATCGCGTAAAATCTCTTGTGCGACAGGCTAAAAAATCTTTCATTGATCGCTTGATTAAACAAGACAAAGACATGTCCACGCTCTGGCGCGCTATGGCCGTAGTGACTGGAGGCAAGTGTAATAAATCTCCCTTAATCCCTTCTGATCTGACTGCAGACATGTTTAACGACCATTTCCTCTCAGTTGCCGAGTCTCTTGTCCCTTCAGAAGCAAGTTTTCAGCCCTACTCTTGCTCAGACAGACTAGTTGACTTTGGTAGAACGCGAACTGCAGGATCCGCTGATCCTTTCGTGATTCCACCACTGGCAGTGCACGAAGTCGGTAGGACAATTAGTTCAATGAAGAATAAGAAATCGTCCGGGCCAGATGAAATCAGCCCCAAAATACTTAAATTAGCTATTCCTTATGTTATTGAAACAATACCTATATTTATAATTTGTGCATTCAAACGAATATTTTCCCAAAGGAACTTAAAAAAGCCAAGGTTATACCCCTTTCGAAAACAAGAGATATGACTGATGTTAATAACTATCGCCCCATCTCACTATTGTCCATCCTTAGTAAACCACTTGAACGGCATATCCATAAACATCTCTTGGAATATTTAGAAAATCATACATTAATCCACCCCCTTCAGTCGGGATTCAGACCAAAGCACAGCTGTCACACGGCCCTAGCACGTCTAACTGATGTGTGGCTACGCTCAATAAATCAGGGCGAATTTACCGGCGCTGTATTTATTGACTTACGAAAAGCCTTTGATCTTGTGGACCATAAACTTCTACTTTCCAAGCTAAATGTGTACTTTGGTAGTTCGTTTGGCAATAAATGCATTTCTTGCTCAATTAACTACAGCCAGAAATCTCTTTACCACCATGGCACAACTCCACTTTTTGCCTCATATCTTAGCGACAGACAGCAGCGCGTCATGGTCAATGGATCATACTCCTCAAGCGGATTAGTAACACGGGGAGTTCCCCAGGGTTCAGTCCTAGGGCCTCTTCTGTTTTGTCTCTTTATAAATGACCTGCCGCTACATTTGACTAGCGACAAAATTTCATGTGATTTATTCGCTGATGATACCACAATTCACACCCCGGACAAGAGTATTGATTCTTTAAATGGCCGTTTGCAGCAGTGTTTGAGCGAAATTTCCACTTGGTGCGCAAACAATGAAATGATTTTAAATCCTTCCAAAACGGAATGCATGACGATAGCAACCCGTCAGAAGCACCAGCTCAAGCCACTTACACTCAGCCTGACTATATATAATGACATCGTTAATCAGGTCACGGAACACCGATTACTTGGTGTAATTGTTGATGACCAGATGAAGTGGCAATCACACATAAATGCTGTATGTAAAACTGTTGCTATAAATGTTTTTATGCTTTCAAAGTTGAAGTACTTTATCGATGTTGATGCCCGCAAGTTATTTTACAATGCGCATGTCAAATCCCACATCGATTATGCGTCCACGATATGGGATGGCAGCGGTGACATACACTTGAAGAGGCTTAACTCCCTGCATCGGAGAGCAGCGAAACATATCCTGCCTGATTTAGCCCTAACAACTGATGAAAGACTTGAAAAACTGAAAATGCTACCTCTTAGCTAGCATCACCTCTTAAACAAGGGTGTGGTTATGTATAAAATCTGGAATGAGATTCACCCAAAATATCTTTGTAAGCTCTTTACCAAGGCAAGTTCAGGTTATTCTACTTCAAGACGAAACTTTATTACACCTCGCCCCAGGATAGATTTATTTAAAACCAGTGTATCTTTCTCAGGCGCATCTTTCTGGAACACACTGCCAACATGTATAACACACGCTAGCTCCCTCTCCTCTTTCAAAGAATGCCTCCTCAAGTACTTGTCTGCTGATACATAATCTACTACAAGTATTCGTATCAAACATGTGCTTATCGTATAATCAGTGCATGCTGCCGTATGGTTTGTGCATACTAATAATAATCGCCTAATTACATAATTCAACTTTCTATTATAATCCAAATAATTTTGCTGTCTGAAGTGAATTTTCACTATGATCCAAATGATTTGCTTCGTATATAGGTCAAGTTATCATTAGCGCGTGTCTGTGTGTGCGCGCGAGCGTGTATGTGTCAGTGTGCGCGCGTTGCGTGTACTTTCTATTTTTCGTTTGTTTTTTGTATGACCGAATGAATGAATGAATTTTGTTTAATGTCTCTTCATGTGTAATGTTTCCTAATTTTTCTTTGTGTAATTTGGTACTATTAGTATTACAATTATTATCCTGTGTTTGTAGAGTAGCAACGGCAAGTATGAAAAATGGCACACGTGCTAATTACTTTATCCGTTGAGAAATAAAGTTTCATTTCATTTCATTTCATTTTTCTCTCTCTCTCTCTCTCTCTCTCTCTCTCTCTCTCTCTCTCTCTCTCTCTCTCTCTCTCTCTCTCTCTCTCTCTCTCTCTCTCTCTCTCTTCCCTTTCCTCCTCCCCTTCCCCCGCCCCTTTTGTCTTTCTCTCCCCCCACACCCGGGTTTTTTTTTTTTTTTTAGTTACCCTTGAAGATGGTAGTCCTCAACTTGATGGTGATATAAAGTTTGCCTTCGGGTTGGCGTTTAGCAGGCTTTGTGTATTAGACACTCAGCCTACTTCGTGCCCAAGGGTACTCTCTCTCTCTCTCTCTCTCTCTCTCTCTCTCTCTCTCTCTCTCTCTCTCTCTCTCTCTCTCTCTCTCTCTCTCTCTCTCTCTCTCTTCCCCCTCTCTCTCTTTCTCTCTCTCTCTCTCTTTCTCTCTTTCCCCCCCTCTCTCTCTCTCTCTCTCTCTCTCTCTCTCTCCTCTCTCTCTCTCTCTCTCTCTCTCTCTCTGATTCTCTCTCTCGCGGTCTCTCTCTTCTCTCTCTCTCTCCCCGGCCTCACACACGCGCATTTACTTTTGCTCGCTCCTGCGCGCGCTTACACACACTCTTGTCTCTCGTGTTTAGTTTCTCTCGGAGTCTTTCTCTTACGATTTTTTTCTTTGACGTCATTTTTACTTTTGTTCTTCCTTTTCTTTTCTTTTTCTTTTTACGTCACCTTCAGTTGCCACATTCCTTCTGCATATGAAGATAAGTAGCGGCTAATGTCTCTGTTTGTTTGTCTATTTTGACAAACGGTATTTACCCGAAATATTAATAAATTGTGTTGTACCTTTTTTTCTAAGCGTGTTTCTTTCTCCGTTTGGTACTTCTTTGCATTTCACACGCTTGGCAGTCACCTTTTTGGTCTGGATTACCACCACGACAGGTTATTCTGTCCACTTAACACGATAGCGTCTTTCACACCGTGAACACGGCGACACCACCACGACAGGTTATTCTGTCCACTTAACACGATAGCGTCTTTCACACCGTGACCACGGCGACACCACCACGACAGGTTATTCCGTCCACTTAAACACGATAGCGTCTTTCACACCGTGACCACGGCGACGCCACCACGACAGGTTATTCTGTCCACTTAACACGATAGCGTCTTTCACACCGTGAACACGGCGACACCACCACGTGACAGGTTCTTCTGTCCACTTAACACGATAGACGGTCTTTCACACCGTGACGGCGGCACGGCGACACCACCACGACAGGTTATTCTGTCCACTTAACACGATAGCGTCTTTCACACCGTGACCACGGCGACACCACCACGACAGGCTCCCCTGTCAGCTGAACACGATAGCGTCTATACCACCACGGCGACACTACCACGACAGGCTCTCCTGCCAGCTGAACACGATAGCGTCTATACCACCACGGCGACACTACCACGACAGGCTCTCCTGTCAGCTGAACACGATAGCGTCTATACCACCACGGCGACACTACCACGACAGGCTCCCCTGTCTGCTGAACACGATAGCGTCTATACCACCACGGCGACACTACCACGACAGGCTCCCCTGCCCGCTGAACACGATAGCGTCTATACCACCACGGCGACACTACCACGGCAGGCTCCCCTGTCAGCTGAACACGATGTGTACACGGTAACTTTGGCAACACCGGTCTTACTGTGTCCTTTACGCAACGCTTGTTGCGGAGTTAGCTAGCTGGCCGGCTATACAGTTTGTCTAAGAGGTGTTGGGTTCGAAATAATATACTTGGTAGAAGTATTCTCTTCTTGTATAATCCCGTTCGCTGCCACCACTGTGAAAGGCTTCTCCTCTCTCCTTTCAAAATAATACATAAAATACCAAACTTTTTTTCAACTTTCTTTATTCTAGTTTACAGTCCTTCTCTGCCGGCCGCCAGCTCTCAACTAACTCATTCTTCCCCTCTCTCACCCTCTACACCCTTCCTCTCTATCTTGATTAAAACTACCCGACCCTTTCTCACACTCTACACCCTTCCTCTCTATCTTGATTAAAACTACCAGACCCTTGATCTATGACATCTGACAGTGGACAGTAAACAGGCCCCTGCCCCCGCCTTAACTAATTGCTAAGCCTTCACCACATCCCGGCTGCATCTCTGCACTACGGTAAACATTCTCACGCTGCAACAGTCACACCCTAATTACTGGTTCCACCGGACCCTGAATATCTCTACATCTTGACAGCCTCCCTCCCCACCACCCCCCACCCCCCCCCCCCACCCCCTCTCCCTTTAACTAGCTGTTCACCATAAAACATATCGCATTCATTTGATCACTTGACTGACTGATTTATTAAATCATCTCTGTGTTACCTTTCTCCGTTTTCTTTCTCGTTTTAATCCCAATATATACGAGTGTCAGTGCTAATGCCAGCTGCTAAGAATCCTTGCAGCAAACTGCAAATGTCTATATGCAGACACACTGCAAATTATGCAGCAGCAAAATAGTTCATCTTTTGTGCAGTAGGCTACTGCTAGCAAGATAGGGTTTAATTTTAAACAAAGCATTGCATGAACTTCCAAGAGTGTTCACATTGTGCTGTGTATTTTTATGTGTGAAGTGTACTGTACCATCAGTGATCACTGAGACTGCATTGGCACTGGCAGTGATCGCACATCACAACATAGCTTGCCAGTGCCAATGGGATTGTATTAAGTGTTACAGTATAATAATAATTAATCAAGTTCCGAAACTTTGTTCAGCCATGACAGCTAAAACCAAGTGGTGTGGCACTCTTTCTCTTTTACAGCATGCAGCATGTTGCACTTCGGACATTGGTTTCGAAGATAGCATTTTGTTTTGGTGCTGTCTTGTCGAAATGAAACGGGCAAAATGATGGTAAAGTGAATGAAAATAAACGTGACAAACCTTTATCAAGACGTAAAAATGCACAAAGCAACGTTGCATGTTCGCCTTTTTGGGAAACAAACACGCTTCTGTAGAACAAATAAAAAAGAACTCGTCGGCACACCGAAATTCACGGCAACGAATCCGCGTGTATGGTATCATGTTTTGATCACGTGATTTGGGATACCTTATTGTCGAGTAACGATATTTGAATTCAAGGCAAGCCTTTTCGTAATTGTTACCTAAGCGTGAAAATTTTACTTTAAAAATAAATGAAATCCGTTTAAGTGACATATAGTGCATACTACCACTGAATACAATGACAATGACAATGACAATGACAATGATTCTTTATTTTACAACGGTGAAAGTTTTGGCTGGCACAACCATTTTTCGAACTTGCCTTTGCTAATCTAATCTACAAATAATGCACAAAGTGTGAAAATGTTATATGAAAAATAAAAAATAAAAAAAAAATAAAAAAAAAGAAGAAGAAGAATAAATGATATAAAAACAAAACAAAACCAGCAGCAACAACAACAACAAAACGTGCGCACACACACACACACACACACACACACACACACACACACACACACACACACACACACACACACACACACACACACTGAGTATTATAGGGTCGCAGTGAAAGTATTAAGATAATGACGTGAGGTAATTGAAAATACTGGCTCTAAAATACGAAAGGGTTGTTGCTGTTGTAACTTTCCTAGGCAAATTGTTCCACAGGCTATGGCCTGAGAACGCTAAACTTGTCTTGTAGAGATCGATTCTAGGTCGTGGTACAATAATGAATTGCCTTGATCTTGAGTACGTTGGTGATGGAAAGGAAAATAGTTTCTTAATATAATCAGGCATTTTGCTATTCAATGTTTTGAACATAATTATTTCCTTATTGTACATTAAGTGATTTTTCAGGGGAAGAATCTCCAAGGTTTTCAGTTTATTTAGTAGTTGAGTTAGGATCAGGTAGGATAAGTTTTGCGGCTCTACGATGAAGAGAGTTTAGTCTCTTCAATTGGACCTCGCTTGCTCCATCCACACTGTAGAAGTATAGTCGATATGTGACCTGATGTGGGCGTTAAAGAACAGTTTACGTGTTTCTACATCAGTGATATATTTTAATTTGGCTAAAATGTAAAGTTTCTTTGATGTTATATACAGGAACAATGAGACCCGTGCAAACTACTGATCCCCTGTGAACATGGCTGCGACAGTCCTGGTTTCGTCTATAGCCGAACTAGAAACAAAATGTGCTACAGAAAAATGTCTCCATCCTCCGGCGGTTTAAAACGAGTGCGCACTGCTTTTATTCAAACTAGACTTCATTTTGATATACCCAAACCTGTGTTACTCTCTAGAAAAAAAACTGTCTCGTAAACGGCTGATCGTCTATGAAAGGCAGCTGCTAGACTATCACCGTTGGGGTGGGTTTCATGAACTGTAACAAACGCAATATAACGCTTAATTAAACATCGTTTATGTACACGCACTGCATATTCGTTTTCCCGTTCACTGCGGTCACTTTTCTTTGGGTGCGTTCTTATAGGTAAGCGACCGCACAAATCATAACATTGTCCACTTTTTTAAAATGTGCAACTATATTAGTATAATTTTTTTTCCATCACTATTAGTGACTGCGTTGTGAATCTTCCTTTCAGCTGCACATCTGCATACATTTTATGAACATTGTAACGTATCTGTGCGCATTCCTTTACTTTTAAAGATAATCACACAGTGCATGACGGATGATCGTGGCTTATTGAAATCTAAATGCTTTAACCCATTTTGTTTATGTTCTCTTGGCTTGACTTCGCGAACGAAGATTTTATAGGAGTTGCCCACGACGTCTGCAGGCTTGTTCGTGGCTGCGGAGGCCAATCCGGGACAGGCAGGTTCGACCGCAGTGGCTGCAGGGGGAGGTATGGCCAGGGTTCTGAGTTGCGGCATCTCTGTTTTTTCTCCTGAGCCGCTTGTCCTTAAGGCTAGCTCTGCGAGAGTCCTCAAAGGAGACAGCTGCCTTGTAAATGGTGGAGCGCCAGGTGTCACGGTCCGCAGCAAGCGAAGACCACTGGTGGTGGTCGATTTGGCAGGCACTAAGTGACTTTTTGAGACAGTCTTTGTATCTCTTCTTTGGTGCCCCTCTGTCACGGTGTCCAGTAGCATGCTCGCCGAACAGGGTGATCTTTGGTAGGCGATGATCCTCCATCCTGGAGACATGCCCCGCCCAGCGGAGCTGTGTCCGCAGCAGCAAAGCCTCGATGCTCACAGTTTCAGCCTGTTCAAGGACCTCGACGTTGGTGACATAGTCACTCCAGTGAATGCCCAGGATGGTGCGCAGGCAGCGCTGGTGGAAGCGTTCGAGGAGTCGTAGTTGGCTGCGGTAGAGGGCCCAGGACTCGGAACCATACAGCAGGGTGGTGAGGACCACAGCTCTGTACACGCTGATCTTGGTGCCTGTTTTCAGCTGTTGATTGTGCCACACCCGCTTGAAAAGTCGCCCAAAAGCGCTGTTTGCTTTTGCCAGCCTGCTGTCAAGCTCCTTGTCCAGCTTGGCGTCCGACGTGATAATGCAGCCAAGGTAAGTAAACTGGTGCACTGACTTTAGTTCAGACTCGCCAATGGTGATGTGAGGAGGGCGATACACTGTCTTGGGTGCCGGCTGATGGAGGACCTCTGTCTTTTTCAGACTGACCTCGAGTCCAAAGAGCTGGGCAGCGTCTGCGAAGCAGGACGTGATGCGCTGCAGGGCTCTCTCTGTGTGTGCAACGAGGGCAGCGTCATCAGCAAAAAGCAGCTCAGTTGGTCTTGGGTTTTCGTGTGGGCCTGCAGTCGTCTGAGGTTGAACAGGCAGCCATCATCCACCAGCTCAAGAGTGGCAAAGCAGCAGGCATTGATGGAATACCCACAGAGATCTGGAAACATGGAGGCACAGCACTGCACAACAAGCTCCATGACCTCTTTCTCTGCTGCTGGGAGCAAGGATCTCCGTGATGCTGTTGTTATCACCCTGTACAAGAACAAAGGCGAGAAGTCTGACTGTTCCAGCTATCGGGGAATTACCCTGCTGTCCATTGCTGGAAAAATTCTTGCAAGGTTGCTCCTGAATCGGCTGGTACCTGCCATCGCTGAAGACCACCTCCCAGAGGGCCAGTGTGGCTTCAGAGCAAACAGGAGCACCACCGATATGGTCTTTGTGCTGAGACAGCTTCAGGAGAAGTGCCGCGAGCAGAACAAAGGGCTGTACGTAACGTTTGTCGACCTAACAAAAGCGTTCGACACTGTGAGCAGGCAAGGCATGTGGCAGATCCTGGAGCGACTTGGCTGTCCCCCAAAGTTCCTCAGCATGATTGTCCAGCTACACGAGGACCAGCAAGGCCAGGTCAGACTCAACAATGACCTCTCAGAACCATTCCCTATTCTCAACGGCGTAAAGCAGGGCAGCGTGCTAGCACCGACCCTCTTCACCATCTTTTTTAGCATGATGTTGAAGCAGGCCACAGTGGACCTCGATGATGACGTTGCAGTGTACATCAGGTTTATGTTATACACATTTCAAAACAATGTTTTCAGTAGTTCGGTCTTTGCGTAAACGTTTCAGGTGAAATGTGCCCGTGCATGTAGGCTACTAACCAAAACAACAGACAGATCATTTTCAGGAGTAAGTTTAACCCCTTGGCTTCTGGCGATCACGGATTTCGCGCCGAACACCACTGCATCGCGTGAAGAACACAAATGAAATGCGGCCAACAGTGGACGTAACGAACACAGGGCCAACAATGGACATAAACCCTCATGAACCCGCGCGACTGTCATGAGGGTTGATGTCTCTTGCAGCTTGGGTAGCGTTGGCTTAGCTCCGACAGTTATGGAGTTAACCTAGTTGTGGTGCGGAAAGAGAAGGATGTCTGAGTACCCTGTGGGAGGACCCACAGAGCCCGATATCAATCCTTAACCCCTTTATTGCCGAGAAAAAGCGAACACGATCCGAAAAAGACATATGTACTCATGAGGGCCCGAGACTGGGAGGGGGGGGGGAGGCTCATGAGGATATATGTCTCTTGCTGAGGCCAATGTGAAGAAAGATTTCAGGAGCTAAAATGTACGGGAGCAGGGACGTCTGAACATACCCGATATCCAGTCGGCTTCCGTCCTCAGCACCACACATGTCAACGTCATCAACACGCAAGCCAGCAGCATGTCGTGCACTCTTCTCTTCACCCTTTTGCTGTTGTTGTTGCAGTTGTTGTTGTTGAGCTGCTGTTGGACTGTTTTTTCAACGTGGTTTTCATGTTAAGAAATCCAACAAATAATAAAGAATCTTAGAAAGGAGGAAAATTACGGCACAGTTCTTTACATACTTCAGGTTCACCCGACAAATCAATAAACTGTGTGGTGTGGGCCCTTCCTAAGCGTGTTTCTTTCTTTCTTGGGATTTGCTTCGCATTTCACACACTTGGCCCTCACCTGTTTGGTCTGGTGATAAAGCGGCCTACTCCAGGCAGTAAGGGGTTAACATACTGAGCAGAAATATAAACTGTGCATCATTCAAACGTGAACAGCAAAATAACCGAACACCCCAGAAGAATCCCCAGTAGCGAAACGTCTTTGGGCCCACCACGGTCGCAGTGGGCCCGCGCACAGCCGTGCACGGACCCACAACTGCCGTCGTGGGCCCGAGGGTCTTTGTTTACTGGGATAATTCCTGCTGTTAAGAGGTCATAAGTCCAGCGAACTGATGCTGCAAACCGCTGTGACTCACTCAGCCCGACACAAAGACTCACTGGATCACGTTGCCAGGCAACACTCTATGTATATATGTACACTGAGAGTGCGTGTTGCAGACGCTGTTCAATACAGCGGGGGTTCTGACTGGGATAAATGGTGAATTTGTGAGAAAACAAAAAGCATTCTTGCGTTCATTTACGGCGACGTCGTCGGCAAGCATGCGTCAAAATCATCACTGTGAACATATTCGACGTCGAATTAAACAGGAATAATTTAAGTTATGTCGGTTCACACAGCTTTGAGTCCAAAACTGCCCAAATGTTATAATCACCTTGACTGAGCCCCACTATACCTGCCTTCAATTCTCATTCACTGGTGTCACTTCGGACTGGGTTGAGAGTTCCCAATTTGTGATATGATAATACTAGAGCTCTCTTTTATATCTCTTTGATTTCGTACATGTCGGCTGTCATTCGTGCTTCTTTTCACCTTTTCGGAGACCATGGTATGCATCCGACTTGCGTATGATATTGAGGTTCTGTTTGAGACGAACGACTCCAGACAACGAACGAAAGCAAAGTCAAGGCGGACAACCAGATTCTACTATAAGCACAGACAACACTCCAAACATCTCTAAGAGGCATAGATCCTCATGAGCCCGGAGGGAGGGCTCATGAGGATCTATGCCTCTGGGAGATGTTTGGAGTGTTGTCTATGCTTATGGTGCACGATGGTTACCCGCCGTGATTTCGGCTCCCGTTCGTTGTTGCGAGTCGTTTGTTGCAAACGAAACCTCATTATTATACGGAAACCTCACTAACTGATCCGAGGACGTTAAGAATAGATATGACGCCAGCGGTCATCGCCAGTTCACCGAGGCTTTGGGTTAAATAGTTTATTGCTTTGCAGAGTGCTTACAAGGATATATAACATTTCCATCAGATCAAGTATATACATATACATATACACATAACCGAGGCTTTGTTTGACGACGTCGTTAATGAAAACCATCGGGCTTTCTTCAGGTCGTACGGACAAAAAAAAATTGATGCATTATATTTTTTTTAAATGCAGCCTGAATTCTGATAAAAACTTGTGGTGTCCTGTGAACTTCAGAATCTTACTAGATTACGTTACCCCTAATTCGTATGACTGCCACTTGTAAAGAAACTAGACATTTTCGTCACCTTTTAACGACCGCGACTGCTACGTTTAACCAAAGCCATATGGACTGAAAGTATATAATTAGCGGCACAGTCTCTAGTCTCACATCGACGGTAGCAGTACGCTCCTTCCGACATAATCTGCTGACAGGAAAAAAAACGAGACACCTTCATCAGAGACCATGCTGCAATCCAGGTTTGACGTGAACAAAGGCAAATGTTGACCACTTAAATTCGCTAGCTTTGATGCAGAATCGCGCACAACAAGACTAAAGCGATCTGTTCCATGGTCCCAGTAGCAAAACGTATTTGGGCCCACGACGGCCGCAATGGGCCCGCGCACTACTGTGCGCAGGCCCACTGAGGCCGTCGTGGGCCCAAATACCAAGCGTATTGGAGGCAGGCTTTGATTGCTAAAATCCACCGATTCACCGGGTTGTCAATGTTGTCTTGCCGCAGCTTTGCTGTTCGTCATTTCACAAACCATGTGTAGGAACACGTACCAGAGGCGTCCTCTGAATTTGGAACGTAACGGAAGATACTCGCCTGGGTGCAAAGGAAAAGAGCAGAAAAGTCTGTCATTTTATGACATTCAACTTCATAGTATAAGTTAAACATTTTGCCCGGCATAATGTGAGACACACTAAAAAACATTTTTAAAAGAGATTCTGCGAGCCATACTGAGCAAACAAATAAACTGTACGTGCTTCAAACGTGCACAGCCAAATAACCAAACACCGTAGAAGTGTAATTCTTGCTGTCACTTATTGATCATCCCTCAGTGCCGAGGTTGCGGGTTCCCCCAAACTAGCGCGCACTTTAGCGCGAGAAGAACTATGGACGATCGGCAGTGTGAGCAGGCAAACTTTACAGAAACAAATTATTATCGTGAAATCGACCAATATTAGCAGAGTTTACATGAATAAAATATATCTACTGTTGGTATAACAAAGCTGAATAAGTAGACTAGCTATTGAAACGACATGGTAGACCATTGTCCGAATCCACTCCGACTGGCTTCATCGCCATATACAGTTTTAAATAATGTTGCGAGATCGTTTTTTTCATTATTATTCAGTTCCACAAAAATAGAAAAAGAAGGGGTTGTATTGTAACAACTGTGTGACCAGGAAGCAACCGTCGACGGGTGTTTGTCAATTTGAGCTTAAATTGTGACGCGTGTTGTGTGTGTTTCATAGCAAAACAGTAACGGCTAAGCGTAACAGCTCGCGAAGTCTAGTCTTGGCTCAAAGTTGCGTAATCTAGCGAACGTTCTCGCGATGCTCGGGAACTCGCAACCGGCCTGCTGCAGGAAACTTTTCCAGGCCAGGAGCTGACAACCAATTGTCTCTCTGCATTGCAGCGAGGTTTTTGTGTGTGGCTAAAAATAGCTGAATACAAAGCAGTAAGGACTACGACGGGCGGGTCTACTCCGTTTGGGCAAAGCTTGCCTCGTGTTTTTTTTTTTTTTGTTGTTGTTGTTTGTTTGTTTTTCTTTTCTTATTTTTTTTTCTCTCACTCTCTCCAATGAACTTTTGAACAAGACATATTTCAGGACACCAATAATAACAACAAGATGGGATGAACCATAACCCACAAAGTTCCTTCTATATGAGAGCTGCCCTCGCTGTCAAGCGTTTCGGCTACCTTTTGTCTTTGACCTGATTCTGATGTTGAAATATCTCCTGTTGAAAAAGTTTTGCAGATCTGTTAATGCGTCAGTGAGCTCTATAAGGGGCGCGCGCGCGGGACATACGCGTCATTGGTTTGTTAAACGTCATTTGTCATGACGTAAGTTTTACTTTTTACATAATTTTATATTTTACGTGATATGAGTTTCACTTTCGCTTCATAGGCTTGAGAAAATGGTGACAAAACTAGAATTTCACGGTACAACTTCAGTCTTGCTATAATTTGTGTGAAAGCAGGATGATTTTACCTAGCTACATTATATACTAAGTGCACGGGCCACTTGCATGCTCTTCTTGAAGCATGTCGATGAGTGTCTGCGTGTTAGTGCGTGCGCGCACGGAGGGAGAAGCGCGCATGTTTGTGTGTGTGTGTGTGTGTCAGTGTGTGTGTGTGTGTGTGTGTGTGTGTGTGTGAGAGAGAGAGAGAGAGAGAGAGAGAGAGAGAGAGAGAGAGAGAGAGGGAGAGAGAGACAGACAGACAGACAGACAGACAGACAGAGAGTTGCTGTTCGTGCTATTCTTCTTCTTCAGAATTCCTGTCGCTACTGACACGAGCCCACAGAGCTTACTAATGGTGGGAAGCGCCGTGTGTCCGTCTTTAATTGTGTGCGTCGGCGTGTGTGTTGATCAGAGGTTGGCTTAGAGAGGAAGGAAATGGATCAGCATAATAAGACTAAAAATAAGAACAACTCTGAATTTCCTAAAAGAAAACGCTTGTGAGCTCCTAACACTACGGTAGACTTTGGGATGGAATCCTCATCATGTTTTATATTTAACGTGATATGAGTTTCACTTCCTCTTCAAGACTTGAGTAAATGGTGACACAAGTAGAATTTCACGGTATAATTTCAGTCTTGCTATAACTTGTGAAATCAGTTTGACTTTACCTAGCTACATGATATACTAAGTACACCTGCATGCTCTTCCGAAAGCGTGTCGATGTGTGTGTGTGTGTGTGTGTGTGTGTGTGTGTGTGTGTGTGTGTGTGTGTGTGTGTGTGTGTGTGTGTGTGTGTGAGAGAGAGAGAGAGAGAGAGAGAGAGAGAGAGACTGAGAGAGAGAGATAGCACGCTAAAGAGAATTACGCCATATTTAGAGCATTATGTCAATGTCATCGTGGTGACGGAGTTGCCTCTTTTACGTCACCGCTACTGTCTTACTTTCCCTAGAAGTCAAGTTGTCGTTGTTGTTTTTTTGTTGTTTTTTGTTTTTTTTTTTGTTTTTTTTTTTTTTTTATTTACTGTTTTAATTCTTTTCTTGTTACTTCAATTGTCAGAGGTTTAGACCTGCCCGCCTTTGACATCATGGACATGCTATTAAATTCGCCCCACCGCGACTCGTCCTAAAAAGTCCCTTCTATAAATTGAAGGGACTTAATAAGCGATCACAATGCTTCGTCCTAATTTATTTTAAAATGTGTTTGACTTCAAACCCAAAGGTTTAGCCATCACCCTCTGGAGATCATGGAGATGAGCTGTTTAAATGTTGTAGTGCCATTACGCGTAAATGTGAAGACACATTTCCATGAGCAGACACACATGTGTGCTGTTGTTTAAATTACTATTACGCATAAATCTGAATACTTATTTCAGCATCATGTATGTGTGGTATGCCTTGTCATCGCACCTTATCAACTTTAACAGCAATTTGAACACGCAGTAAACGCACACGCGTAATCACACTTATTTATTTTGCACAGTTGTTAGCGTGTCAATCAGTTTTATGCTGTTTCTCGCACTGAAAGCGTTGTATTTATAGAACGGAGTGGAGTCATTGTCAGGTTACTTGATACTAAGACGGTGTCTGCTGAACTGTATTCTTCTTTGTCTAAATGAACTATAAGTAGACATGTGTGTTGCGTTTCGTAACCATATGGTACAGAAATGTATCTTTGAACAGTGACGGCGATAGTGCGCCTTCAACTCTTTGGATTTCGGTAAGGGTTTTAGTCGCGATGATTCCTGCAGGAATGATCGCGACTAAAACCGCTACCAATACGCGAAGCGTGAAACAAACTAATATCACCCTCCTCCCCTCCCCCCACCCCCCCCCCCCCCCCCAAAAAAAAAAAAAAAAAAAAAAAAACCCTGTACCCTGAAAAAATCACCACCAAACAAACAACATCACGAACAGCGTTTTTAAAACAAAAATTAATGTCTTCCTGGATGGATAAGTGAAAGTGCTCTGCAAATAAACAGTTGAATTTCAAATTTAAAGCCACGGTCATGTTTGTTATTATTCTGATCGAGGTACGGCATGACAACCTTGGCCACATATCCAGGCCACATCTAGGACGCGTGTTGTTTTGTTGTAGTGTCAAACGTCAATATGTTTTGGTTGTACCATACATTGTCTTCCAATTCCACTTTCTTGAAAAAAGGATTATTTTCATTCTTACGTCACACCACCAATCACTATAGTGCAAACAGTACCATGTGGCCTCGCTACAAAAACCCTTTCAGCGAATAATGGCGGACTTCTTGTAGCCCTCTTCGTGACGCGACTTGGATACCCGTTTCGTTCCATGAAAGAGCACAAACACGTGAAGACGCAACATTACGAAACATCTTATATTACGTCATAGTGCTAATATGTATACATTATTTTTAGGTCGGTGGTGTCTGGTGTGATCCAGCTCAAAACATTTCATCTTGGTTTCTTATACTAAAATTGTGGAGGAATGAAAACAAATCCGTTATTGGTAGCAGTGATTTGCTCACTGACCCGTGTAGGCCTGAGGGAGGTCAAAGTAACCATTCTACCCCAAAGACCTTTGGCCTTCGTGGTACAATGGTTACTTTGACCTTCCTCATGCCTACAAGGGTCCGTGTAACAAACCCTTAAACCCCCGCTACCAATAACTTCAAATACCTGATTGCTTTCAGTTTTGCTTCTATCTATGTCTCTCCCGGCCATAATGCACAGAACACCGACAGGGTTTTGCCGTTTTCTCGCGAGGGTGTACAAAACGTTCACGTCGATGTTTATGTACGCACCTTCAACCATTTTGAGAGCCATTTCAAACAAATCTGGACTTATCAGTAAACGGTATGTACACAAACAAATGTACAGTGTCCCGTCTGTGTTTTCTGCCCAGTCAAAGATTGTGCTCTGTTCCGAAAACAATGGAACTCATCGGTCATGTCTTCACACTGACTGAGTGTTCTAATGTCGGCGTTTTCTGAATCAGGTTAGCTGTATTGTCTGACTTGAACACTTGGAACATAGAGTACGTGTTCTTCATAGCATTCAATCGTGTGTCGGCAAACCCACCCACCCTACTGCAAATTTGCCCCAGACTTATGAAATGTACAGTTTTAACTCATTCAGCCCGACGGCCGTATTTCCCAAATTTTGGAGGGGTCATCTAATGACTATGCACCGGTTGCAGGAGATGGATCGACCATGATAATTCAAAGACAGTGCCAGATTAGCTTCGCGCCTGTCGATCCATCTACTGCTGTAGTGCGTCAGGCTTGAATGGGTTAATGCCATTTTGATTGATACCATTCAGTTTTGTGGCTTGTTAAAATAAGAAGAAATAACTTTTACGGGCACTTTTATGCCATATAAAGGCTGGATCCAATCCATATTTTTTTAAATAAAAATGTGTTTTGCTAGGGTTGAATGACAAAGTGACTGTATGTAAATCATAAACACGTTTTGTCCGTGTGCACATCGGTATGCCCGTTAACGGCAGTTATTAAGGTCGTACCATTTTTTGGCGATAGCAAATGTTAATTCAGGTGTTTTCTCTCAGACTGTTTCAATTACATATTTTAAAGTTGGAATGGTGATAGTCGATGGTTAAACCCTTTTAACCCTTTCAGTCATGACGCACTACAGCAGGAGATGGATCGACCATGATAATTCAAGGGTAGTACCAGATTAGCTTGGCGCCTGCCTATCGGCTGCAAGCTAATCTGGCACTACCCTTGAATTATCATGGTTGATCGATCTCCTGCAACAGGTGCATAGTCGTTAGATGACGCCTCCAAAATTTGGGAAATACGTGCGTCGGGTTGAATGCGTTTAAACATACCAAACGGAGTTACCGCTATGAAAGGTGAAGGTCGCGAGAGGTCAATTGCAAATATGACACATAACCATTCACTTTAGACAAATAGGATAAGATAAGATAGAACTTTATTGCCAATTAGGAAATGGGGCTGAATCTCGATCATTATGGCAAATGGTTAGGTTTAACTAAGCATAATACAGTAAGTTGAATTCATCATCTTCCTCTATGTACGCGTTTCATTTGCCTTTGACGAAGGTTTAACCCATTTAGACTCGAGTCCCTACAGCAGGACACTGTCTGATCATGATAAGGGCAGTGCCAGATTAGCTTGGCGCCTTCAGGCGCCAAGCTAATCAGGCATTACCCTTGAATTATCATGGTCAATCCATCTCCTGCAACTGGTACATAGTCATTAGGCAACACCATCAAAATTTGAGAAATGGGACCTTGGGGCTAAAAGGGTTAATATCATAAAAGACCAGCAAGTGTTAAAAATGACATTTTGACAGAAGCATCACCTTCGCTGATGTACCTTTCGACACTCTATAGCCAAAGGTTACGTATACATTGTTGCTCACAACACTATTACATAAAGCAATTTATGGATGAACTTTGTTGCTCTCTCTTATTACGTAGGGGGTGAAGGGGATATATTGAATTTAACTTGTCTGCGTGTTTTGGATTCTTCTTGTCAATGCAATCTTTTTTGAAACCATGAGATCAATTTAGCCCAAACTCAAACTGACGATAATCCTTTTTCAAGTATTGTGTCAGTCAAACAGATGAAGTCGCTATCGCCAAGGTCAGTGTCACAGCTGCCAGATTTGCATTTTTCTCTTTTATGTAAGTTCTCAGAAACTACTCAGATGTTTTGTTTCAAATGTTGTATGTTGATTGATAATAATACAAGATAATATTGTATGCGAACGTTTTGGCATGACCTGCCGCGGCAGTAATGCTTACTTTTATGTGGTACATACATGTGCCCGTCCAATATCTCTTAAACCGTCGTAGGGATTTTTGTCTTACACTCTATGTGATAAGAGTCACTATATTAAATCAGCCATGACGCACTACAGCAGGAGATGGGTCGACCAAGATAATTCAAGGTTAGTGCCTGATCTGGCACTATCCTTAAATTATCATGGTCGATCCATCTCCTGCAACAGGTGCACAGTCGTTAGATGACGCCTCCAAAATTTGGAAAATACGTGCGTCGGGCTGAATGAGTTAAAGAAAGTGTCACAGAAAAGAATCAAGTTGCTATATCCGACGTCAAGGCCAGGGTAACAATACTGATTTTCTTCTTGATCTTTGTATTTGACATCTATGAAACGACCGATACAGTTTGCTTCAAATGTTATGTATTGATAAGAATGTTAAACATAACGTACCCAACGGAGAAAAAAACACGCTTAGGCAAGATGCAACACTGACAATTTATTAATATTTCGGGTAAACACTTTATGTCAAAATAGACAAACAAACAAATATAGAGATCATTTGCTACTTATCTTCATTTATCGCAGAAGGAATGTGGCAACTTAAGAGCCTTGATATTGACCTTTACAGCACCAACGCGATTTGGGTTTACTGTAAAGTCTGCTTTTCACGTTTTCAAATTTGACGACCGATAACTCATCACAGCAAAACATGACATATTCTTGCGGTTTGCTGCATCAGTTAGCTGGACGTATGACCTCTAAGTGACAGCAGGACTTATCCCAGTAAGAAAAGACCATCGGGCCCACGATGGCAGCAGAGAGCCCGCGTACGGCTGTGCGCGGGCCGACTGCGACCGTTGTGGGCCCGAAGACGTTTCGCTACTGGGGATTCTTCTGGGGTGTTCGGTTATTTTGCTGTACACGTTTGAATGATGCACAGTTTATATTTCTGCTCAGTATGTTAACCCCTTACTGCCTGGAGTAGGCCGCTTTATCACCAGACCAAACAGTGTGTGAAATGGGAAGCAAATCCCAAGAAAAAAAGAAACGCGCTTAGGAAGGACCCACACAACACAGTTTGTTGATTTGTCGCGTGAACCTGAAAATGTAAAAAACTGTGTTGTAATTTTCCTCCTTTCAAAGATTCTTTGTTTATTTGTTGGATTTCTTAACATGAAAACCATGTTGAAAAACAGTCCAACAGCAGCTCAACAACAACAACTACAACAACAACAGCAGGAGGTAAAGAGAAGAGTGCACGACATGCTGCTGGTGTGTGCGTTGATGATGTTGACGTGTATGGTGCTGAGGACGGAAGCCGGCATAGTCCCAACCCCGGCCCCACCGCCATATTGGATACTGGGTAAGTTCTGACGTCACACCTAAGTAAACACCTTCTCTGCCCCTGTACATTTTCGTTCCTGAAATCCTTTTTCAGATTGACCTCAGCAAGAGGCATATATCCTCATGAGCCCCCCCCCCCCCCCCCCCACACACACACACACACAGTCGCGGGCGAGGATCTATGTCTCTTGCAGTTGGATCGTGTTCACTTTTTCTCGGCAATGAAGGGGTTAAGGATTGATATCAGGCTCTGTGGGTCCTCCCACAGGGTACTCAGGCATCCTTCTCTTTCCACACCACAACTAGGTTAACCCCATAACTGCCGGAGCTAAGCCAACGCTACCCAAGCTGCAAGAGACATCAACCCTCATGAACCCCCGCAGTCGTGGGGGTTCACGAGGGTTTATGTCTCTTGTTGGCCCTGTGTTCTTTACGCCCATTGTGGGCCCCATTTCATGTGTGCTCTTCACGCGATGCAGTGGTTTTCGGCGCGAAATCCGTGATCACCAGCAGCCATGGGGTTAAACTTGCTCCTGAAAATGATCTGCCTGTTGTACACAAACCAAGGGGAATTACTCAGCGCTGGACAGACAAACAGTTAGATCCCCTACCCCCGCCTATCAGGCACCCAATTGCCAGCCCACAGAAAAATACGCAGGTATAGAACCAAACGATCATCTACATCCCTGAATAGGACGCATCAGGTCTACCCAATAACCCATGTCTTTTTCTGGAACTTAGGAAGTAGGGAAACACACATACACAAACACGAAGGTGCACTACTAAATGTGGTCGGGTAAATACCCTGATGAGTTTCCCACAGTAGATGCACAAGACAATACACAACAATGTAACGATACAAGTTTTGCCGCGAGTTATAGAATACTCATAAACCAGATAGGTGATGATAGCGTTGGTAGAATTGTACACAAACCATGGGGAATTACTCAGCGCTGGACAGACAAACAGTTAGATCCCCTGCCCCGCCTATCAGGCACCCAATTGCCAGCCCACAGAAAAATGCGCAGGTATAGAACTAGCCGATCATCTACATCCGTTGTTTTGGTTAGTACATGCAACAACCACTGTATTTCACAAGCTCACCTAATGATGTAACACTTGAATTTGCGAACGACCGCTCTAACCGTTTCGTTTAGGCATTAACCCCTTCACTGCCACTGATCGTACAGTATACGTGTGAAATCGAGGCGAAAGAGCTCCACCCGTCCCATGAACAATGGATACAAAGTGGTATGTGCAAGAGGTATAGATCCTCATGAGCCCCCGCAATTGTGGGTGCTCATGACGATCTATACCTCTTGCCGTAATGTGCGGTTCATTTTTTCTCAGCAGTGAAGGGGTTAAGGTGGCGGTTAGGACTGGCGTTGAAGGTGTTGCATTTTGTATCGATCATTGTGACGTTGGGACGGCTTCAGGGTTTAGTGCGCAGTCCTTCAGGTTCGACGTGGTGCAGTTTCGGAAGTATTTCAAACAATTCATTTGTTTTTAGCAGTTTAACTCGTTTTCAATCCATGTAAGAATTTTCTCTGAAATTGACATTCACACACACACACACACACACACACACACACACACACACACACACACACACACACACACACACACACACACAGACACTCACACACACTGACACACACGCACAAACACAGAATGAGAGAGAGAGAGAGAGAGAGAGAGAGAGAGAGAGAGAGAGAGAGAGACTGAGCGGAGAGCCTGAGAGAGAGAGAGAGAGAGAGAGAGAGAGAGAGAGAGAGAGAGAGAGAGAGAGAGAGAGAGAGAGAGAGAGAATCAATCAATCAATCAATGAAACTTTATTTTACAAAGGTTTAGGCATTGACATCGTCATCGACACAGAGAGAGAGAGAGAGAGAGAGAGAGAGAGAGAGAGAGAGAGAGAGAGAGAGAGAGAGAGAGAGACAGACAGACAGACAGACAGACAGACAGACACTGAGACAGACAGACACTGAGACAGACAGACAGACAGAGAGGTGAGTGGGTGGGGGAGGGGGTGGGTGGTCGGTGGGGGAGGGGGTGGGTCGGTGGGTGGTGGAGGAGGGGGGGGGGGTTGGGGCGTGGTGGGGGGGGGTGGTGGTTGGGTGGGAGATGTGCAAGTATAGACGGATTACTTTTTCTTTCAGTCTAATTCAAAACGTTTTCCCCAACTCCTACAATTGACAAGATACTTTCTTCTAACTGTGAATGAGACCAAGACTGAAATGGTGATTTTCATCCTACATAAAACTTGTTGACTGTCGTACTGTGATTAAACGCGCAGACAGTAGCAGTCGGACCATTTGCTGTGCGGGTATAAACAAAGCAACGGCAATCACAGCTTTTATACAGGCACTGCTGATGTCACAATTTTGCCGGCACTGGCCATTTTACACTATCGTCATTCAAGTTTCGCGGCCTGCAACGCTGTTGGTGTCGCGAGAATTGCAAGCCGAGTCGGGGCCTGTCCGCATGTCTATTTTCGGGACACCGACGTTGAACAGTCGATTTGTAAAAGGGCCTGCCTGAGAACCTGGACTACCACTACTACTACCCAACCACCACAACCCCCCCCCCCCCCCACACACACACACACACACACACACACACACACACCACCACCACCACCACCCCCGCCCCCCCCCCCGTTCCCCCCACCCACCCCCCTTACCCCTACCCATTGCACACCCGGCCTTAACAACCACTGGGCATACACTTTTTGACATCACCCTGTTTCAAACCAACCCTTGATTGCACGCCACATGAACGATTTCCGTGGGGGAACGCAGCGCCTTCCCCACGAAGGCGGTTGAGAGCACAGAATCCCAACACCGTTTTGCGGCGGTACGGTTTTCCTTGCACCGCGTTCGTAGAGAAATCGTTTGGTTTTCAGTCTCCACCAAATAGTTACTGTCACGCAAAAGCGCGGCGCGCGAGTGAACTGAACTGTACCGCAACTGAATCGGCGGTGGTTAGTGTAAAGTAAAATTAGGTTTGCGTTTGGGCCCTTTCTGTTATTTTGTCTGGCATTTTTCGCCGAGCATTTTTCCCTTCACAGTAACTATTTCGTAGACAAAACCAACCACTTGTCCAGAAACGCAGGTCAAGGAAACCGTGCCGCAAAATCGGCCTTGAGATTCTGTCCTCGGTAACTGCATTCGTGGGGAACGGGCTGAGATTGTCCACGGATATCGTTACTGTGAAGTGAAATCACGGTAGGGCGCAATTTTGACAAATTTCGAGTCAGGACCTGTCCTCGGCATGTCTGTTTTTGTGACACCGATGTCAAAAAAGTCGATTTGAAAGGACCTGCCTGAAAACTTGTAAAATTGTCACCCTCCCATGCGTAAACTGTCACTTCACAGTATCTATATCCGGGGACAAACTCAGCGCGATTGCCACGAATGCGGTTCCTTGCAAGTTTTCACGTAATAGCAACCGTTGTCTTGGAGAAAGTCAACAAAGACGCCACATGAACGATTTCCGTGGGGAAACTCAGCGCTTTCCTCACGAAGGCGGTTGAGTGCACAGAATCCCAACGCCGTTTTTTGCGGTACGGTTTTCCTTGCACCGCGTTCGTAGACAAATCGTTTGGTTTTCAGTCTTTACCAAATAGTTGCTGTCACACAAAAGCGCGGCGCGTTAGTGAAAACCGTACCGCAAAACGGCGGTGGTTAGTGTAAAGTGAAATTGCGGAAGTGTCGAATTTATCGAAGGTTTGTGCTGGGCCCTTTACATTTTTTTTTTTTTTTTTTTTTTGTCTTTGGCATTTTTCACTTCACAGCAATTATTGCGAAGACAAAACCAACCATTTGTGCACAAACGCAAGTCAAGGAAAACAGTGCCGCCAAAAAATTGCCTTGATATTTTGTCTTCGGTAACTGCAATCGTGGGAACGGGCTGAGTTTGTCCACGGATATCGTTACTGCGAATTGAAATCACGGTAGGGTGCAATCTTGACAAATCACTCGAGTCGGGACCTGTCCTCGGCTTGTCTGCTTTGGTGACACCGATGTCAAAAAGTCGATTTGAAAGCCGGGCCTGCCTGCCTGAGAACTTGTCACCCTGAGTTAACTTTCACTTCACAGTATCCGGGGACAAACTCAGCGCGATGATTGCCACGAACGCGGTCGAGTGCGCAGAATCCCAACGCCGTTTTGCGACGGTACGGTTTTCTTGCACCGCGTTTGTCGGTAGAGAAATCGTTTGGTTTTCAGTCTCCACCAAATAGTTACTGTCACGCAAAAGCGCGGCGCGCGAGTCGGTAAAAACGGTCAGTACCGCAAAACGGCGGTGGTTATTGTAAAGTGAAATGCGGCAGTATCGAATTTATCGAAGGTTTGTGCAGGCCCTTTACATTTTTTTTTCTTTCGCATTTTTCACCTCACAGTAACTATTGCGAAGACCAAACCAACCACTTGTGCACAAACGCAAGTCAAGGAAATCAGTGCCGTAAAAAAAAAAAACGGTCTTGAGATTCTGTCCTCGGTAACTGCAATCGTGGGGAACGGGCTGAGTTTGTCCACGGATATCGTTACTGTGAATTGAAATCACAGTAGGGTGCAATCTTGACAAATTTCACTTCACAGTATCCAGATCCGGGCACAAACTCAGCGCAATTGCCACGAACGTGGTCGAGTGCACAGAATCCCAACGCCGTTTTGCGGCGGTACGGTTTTCCTTGCACCGCGTTTGTCAGTAGAGAAATCGTTTAGTTTTCAGTCACCACCAAATAGTTACTGTCACGCAAAAGCTCGGCGCGCGAGTCAGTGAAAACGGTACCGCAAAACGGCGGTGGTTAGTGTAAAGTGAAATTGTGGCAATGTTGAATTTATCGATTTGTGCTGGGTCCTTTACATTTTTTTTTTTTTTTTTTTTTTTTTTTTTGTCTTTGTCATTTTTCACTTTACTGTAACTATTGCGAAGACAAAACTAACCACTTGTGCGGCACAAACGCAGATCAAGGAAAACAGTGCCGCCCAAAAACAGCCTTGAGAGTCTGTTCTCGGTAACTGCAATCGTGGGGAACGGGCTGAGTTTGTCCATGGATATCGTTACTGTGAATTGAAATCACGGTAGGGTGCGATCTTGACAAATTTGAGTCGGGACCTGTCAGGACCTGTCCTCGGCCGTGCGGTTGTCTAGAATCCCAACGCCGTTTTGCTGTACGGTTTTCCTTGAACTACAAGTTTCACGTAATAGCGACCGTTGTCTTGGAGAAAGTCAATGCTTTCTCCACGACTGCAGTTGCTGTGAAGACAATCCCAGTCATGATAATTACGTTTTTTCCTTCCAAGCTTTACGGCACGCCCTTAAAGCTGAGAAACAGTCAAAAAACTCCGCCCCGCACGTGTTTTAAAAAAACTTTGCAGGACCCAGCGAGGGCCCTGTCTTCGTGAACGTTCGGCTAACTTCGGCAAACCGGTTTGGAACTCAGTTGACTCAGTTTTCAACTGCGTTTGTCGTGCTAGCAAAACTCCCGTGAAAAAGACAGGCCACTTCCTGTATGCAGCGCGGAGTGGTCACCGCGATCACTGATCTAAACCAGCGATATTTCTACTGACAGCAACAGTAGCAGACGACACTCGACCACCCGACGGACAGAGCAGGCCATTTGTGTCTTGCCTGGACGCACACTGGATATGGACCAGGCCGAGCTATCCGTAAGTTACACAGCACAGCCTGAAGCTTTATTCGATATCGGAAGGGTGAGGAAGGAGGGCCGGTTATTTGTCGTTTTGTGTTTGTTGTTATATCTTTTCATCTGGAGTGGCCTACAGCAAAAAAAATTCTCCATACGAAGGGCAGCTACTAAAAATCAGCTTGACCCATGGCGACCTTGTATCTTTTGGTATCTATGTAAACAGTCGATTCTCTCTCTCTCTCTCTCTCTCTCTCTCTCTCTCTCTCTCTCTCTCACTCTCTCTCTCTCTCTCTCATCCAATTTACTGTGTTGGTTGTACATCACAATGCTTCTTTATTTATTTATATTAGCCTATATTGGACTGGAGGTACGTGTTGAAAAAATTCGTTCACAACTACAAAGTGTCAGGAGTCATACTTACAGCATGTACAGCCGTACATTCTGCCATCATAGTCCCCAACGCGTAAAATCCGTGGCTGTCGGTCAGTTTCAAAGTGTCACAGAATCGTCTGCTGTTGTCCGATCTGCTAATCGCGATGATTTCCGTGCAACAGGAAGTGGTCTGTCGTTTTCCGAGAGTTTTGCAAGCTCGGGATACGCAGTTGCCAACTCCGTCAACTGTGTTACGAGCCGATTTGACCCACTTAGGGGCAGGGCCCAAGCTGGGTCCTGTAGAGTCTTTTTAAAACACGCGCTGGGCGGGTTTTTCTCATTGCACCTCAGCTTTAACATTTCTGCGGGCAAGGAGACTTGCCCTCGGTCAATGGTTTAAAAGTGTACTCATTTCAATTACGAAGCCTCTTTCGAGTTTCGTATTGTTATTTTTCTTCACCCGGCTACCTCCCCCTGCCAGGAGTGCGGGGTGAGTTGCGCGTCTTCAGCCTTCCTTGGATGTGGTAGGTTATAGGTTATCCGTTTATCATGCTCTCTCTCCGTAATCGAACCCTAATTCTCCGCTACCCGTTAGCCAACATGTTAGGCAGATCACCGTGGCCGACCTTCGTCATTTGATAGGCGGCCGGCAGACATTTGAAAGATGCTTCGCTGACGGGGTGCCGTACCCCCGACTGGGTTTCAAAAAATAAAAGTGCTCCCTTTTTCCATAAGCAGTCATTCGCGGTTTCTCCGTACAAGGGTGTGTAACTTGGTCTATGCTTAATAGAATCTTCGTTCGCGAAGTCAAGCCAAGAGGCTATGCTTAATCTTTGAGACAAGCATATGACTTTACTGGCAGGATCAACCAGAATGCACCATCTTCCCACGCAATCTCTCTTGCCACTCATCACGAGGAGCAGACGGGAGTCAAATCGCCCCAATACACCTCAACAAACCGCTAGCACGCGTCGCAAAAGACAAAATGCACGTACGGTCTGTGTGGGGCTCGGTAATCGATATGCACCGTCAGCCACCTACGCTTCCATGGACCAAAGGAAAAATGAGAGACCCGGTGAAAACAACAAATGCCTGAACGCCCGCGCGCGAGTCCCCACGGCACAGCACCAGAGCATTACGACTCGAGGCGCAAAACCACGGTACAATCGAGGAGCTTGCGACATGGCCGGACTTTGACACTTTGTTGAACGGCGACTCGGTGAGACGAGCGCGTTCTGAGACGAGACAACGGGTCAAGCGTTTGATTGTGGATGTCACGTATGGCCAACCGCACGAGGGAACTTAAAGAACCATTCTCTCGCTAGCTCGTGCAAGCCGACCGACCCTCGGAGCTTGACACTTGTGACACCACATGTGCAAACCCACCAGCTTCGCATCGTACCATACCTTCTCCGGACCGTAGGCTGCCGAGTAATTTCTGTCGCGTGCCGCAATAAAGCACACCAAAAAAACTCGTGTACCTTCTTCTCTTGGACGCGCCTACGGGATGACGTGACCGGGAAAACAAGTTTGCCACCCACACCATCGCACGCCGAGCGGTCACCAAGTCGCCTCAAACGCGGGGGAACAATACTTACCGTGGTCGACCTTCGCAGACCAGCTCCCCCACAAATATATAGTGATCACCTTCGACTGGCATTGAAGAGCACAGTATAGCACTAAAACTTCACAACGAACTCCCGCCAACACCCAGTCCCCCCAATATAAAATGCCCAAGTGCGCACGCTATCCCAGCAAAGCACTACCGCCCCCCCCCCCCCAACCCCATACCCCATCGTTTGCTGTGAAGAGAATCCCAGTCATGATAATTATGTTTTTTTTCCCCAAGTTTTACGGCACGCCCTTAACATTTCTGCTGGCAAGGAGACTTCCCCCCCGTTCAATGGTTTAAAGTGTACTCATTTCAATTACTACGAAGCCTCTTTCGAGTTCCGCCGTATTGTTATTTTTCGTACAATTTTTCACATCACCCAGTTTCACACCAACCCTTGATTGCACGCCACATGAACGATTTCCGTGGGGAAACTCAGCGCTTTCCCCATGAACGCGGTTAGAGTGCACAGAATCCCAACGCCGTTTTGCGGCACGGTTCTTCAAGGCTTGCACCGCGTTCGTAGAGAAATCGTTTGGTTTTCAGTGCCCACCAAATAGTTACTGTCACGCAAAAGCGCCGAAGCGCGAGTGAAAACGGTACCGCAAATCGGCGGTGGTTAGTGTAAAGTGAAATTGCGGCAGTGTCGAATTTATCTCGGAAAGGTTTGCGGTTGGGCCCTTTACATTCTTTTTGTCTTTGGCATTTTCCGCATAGCAGTCTTCACTTCACAGTAACTATTGCGTAGACAAAACCAACCACCTGTCCACAAACGCAGGTCACTAGAAACCGTGCCGCAAAAACGGCGGTGGTTACTGCAATGTGATATTACGGCAGTGTGACATGTATCCAAGGTTCGCGGTTGGCCCGGCCCTTACCTTGTGGCTCACGTGGACGACCGATACGATTTCTTTGTAGAGTGTTGCGATAGAAACTATTTTGAATTACATGTTGGCAAAACAAAAGAGATGGTCATAGATCTCAGGAAAAACAAACATCATCCCGATTCTGTTGTCATGAAGGGAACAGAATTGAGCGTGTATAGTCCTACAAGTATTTATGTGTTCTTTTTGACGACGCGCTCCACTGGAAACAAAACACAGATGCTATTGTAAACAACAACAAAAAAGAAAACACGCATACCCGTCTTTACTGTTTGAGAAAGCTCCGATCATTTAATGTAAGCACTCAGCTTTTACAGATGTTTTACTGCTCCAGTATTGTTAGCTTTCTAACTTTTGGACTGACGTGCTGGGGTAGAAATTTATGTAAACGAGATCAAGATCGTCTTAACAAAGTAATCCGGAAAGAGAGCGCGGTGATTGGTAGGGCACAGGGCGCGGTGATTGGTAGGGCACAGGATACTTTGGGCACACTGTCCAACAGACGGACTACGAACAAAAACTGGCTGACATTCTTGATGACAAAACACATCCTGTGACGTAGATATGAATTTGACAGCAGACGTATCGAACGAAGTGACAGACTTTGAGTACCCAAAAGTAGTACGTCACGTTATGCCAACTCTTTTGTCCCTCAGGCTGTTACCCTTTTCAACAGTAATATCAGTAGATAGTGTCTGTCAACATTCTTTAGTTCTTTTAGTAGTTCACTGGACCATCAAGTTGCTGACACTAGAAGCACCGGGGAAATCCACCATAAGTGTTTCTGATGCCAAGAGTGTTACAAAGGTAACAATACCTCTGTTACAGTTCATCTCTTTAGTTGAGAATTATAGGTTAGTTAATTATTTCAATGAGTGAATGATGATGCCATGTGTTGCCTGGGCATACAGGGAATTTCCCCATGAGGGATTAATAAAGTATTATTGTATTGTATTGTATTGTATTGTATTGTATTGTATTGTATTGTATTGTATTGTATTGTATTGTATACATATGTGTGACCCTTGCGACAATAAGTAAAGGGCTGGCTTCCGCACCAGCAAAAGCCAAGTTTTTGTCAAAATCGAGTCGAGTAAATTAGTATGCACAGGAAAGTCTTATCATCAGCTACCTTTGTGCCAAATTTGGTTGACTGAACGACCACGGGCCCTAAACTCTCCATAGACTCACTTTTCCTTCGCACGCTGTGAGCCCAAAAATTAACAAAATCACCATAGAATATCCCCCCACCCCACCCACCCTCCTTTTTGTTTGTTTGTTTGTTTGTTTGTTTGTTTGTTTGTTTGTTTGTTTGTTTGTTTGTTTGTTTGTTTGTTTTTTGGTTGTTGTTGTTTGGTTTTTTTCTTCTTCTTTTTTTTTTTTTGGGGGGGGAGGGGGGTGGGGGGGATTATTTTTTATTTTTATTTTTTTAGTTTAGCTAAGAAGTAAATGGGAAGGGACTACAAATATCAGCAGAAAAAAAATCGACATCTCGGGGTTCGAACCTGAGTCATGCTGAGAAGGAATCGTACCGCTGTGCTATCGGAACTATTGGAAGTTCCCAAATGCATTTAATTACTTATAGATAATTTTCGCATCGCATCGCATCGCATCGCATCGCATCGCGTATCCAACAATGATCTGCTGGATGTCATACATCGCTTGCATCCTTTATTCAATACGTACATGCAAACGGCCCTGAAGTGCCAAATTTTGAACCCCATATTTGCTTCATAACGAATAGTGATAGATATGACCTGACACTCGCTGAAAATGATTCACCATTTTCTTCTCAACCTCTATAAGACCTTTCAAGATATTTTGATTAGTGATCGATCCAATCGTAGCATTCTGGAAGTCTGATACCTTCATTCTCTGAACTTCTCCCCCTCGTTTTCGGTTGAAAAGTGATACAGCGCAAAGAGTTGCTTTGACCACTATCGCATAATCTTCCGAAACCATCCTTGTCTCAAGAAGCTGTTGGACCTTCCTCACATCTTCACATGATGGGATCAGCTTGGGTTTGTTCATGGTCATTTTCTCGACCGACTGGGCTGCTGTAGCTGACACACAATCGTACCAGTCCCCGGTGAAGACAGAGTCAAACCGCTGCACCTCAGAGAGCTCCTGTTGCCACCTGTCATCTGAACCATGCCCAAGCTGTTTGGATGCCTGTGACTGTTTGATCTGTGAACATTTTTTCAAAGCATGGCCTATGCGCATTGCGAGAATGCTTTTTTGGAACTGATGCGTTTCCTCATCAAATTCTCCTAGCTCTTTTACAGCCAGTACAACATGATCAAAGCTAGCTGAATTGATCACAGCATTTAAACTTGCAATTTTCATTTCTGACCTCACTCTAAGAATCTTTAATAGTCTCCCTAACTCCCGCATCCTGGAGCTGATTTGCCCAGCTGTGTGTTCTTCAATGTCTCTGCGGTCAAATAATCTCTTTCCATACTCAGGAAGCAAGGGGTCAGTTCGGATGAGACGGCTTATCTCATCATCTCTCTGTCTGGCTAAAACCTTATGATAGAAGGAAAAGTCAACGTCTAAGGGTATTGGAAGCATTAGCCTCCCACGTCGTGTCGCCTCACCTCTATTAGCAAACTGAAACGTTTTGAGTGTACAGAGATCAGCTTTTTTTGATAGAGCCCTTTGAAACGGCTACAGGAAAGAAGGTCTACATTACTACTTTTGGTGCGATACTTAGGAATCAAACATCCTGATTTTTTTTTCAAGAACGGCAACGTTATGCATGTAATCACCCTCATCTTGTAGTCTGATCCATGCTTGACGTCTTTGCTTTGTCCCTTTTTTCATCACCAAAATTTTAGCAACGTCTGCCTCATCTGCATGGACATCTTGTAAGTGCGTGCTCATTTTCAAGACAAGCTTGCTACACAATTTGCATGCATGTTTCTTGTCCCATCTGTACTTTCCTTTCCCTTTCTGCGACACGTACACACCCATTTCTTCGGTAATCGCTCTTTCCCCACCCCCAAAGTCGTGTTCCTTCTGCCTAGCCACATTGTCATTGCCACCCCCTAACGCACACTGCACCTTGCTGGTACTTGCTTCACTGACACCTGCCCACCCTGAACCTGCCACTTTGAAATCTAACATATTTAACATATTCAATACAATACTGTCTGTGTCAGAGATCCCAGAGATTGATGGCGACACACCGTCTGAATCCTGTGAGCTCGAGCCAGGAACAAACTCCTCGTCATCACTGTCCTTGTATTGCGATGCGCTTGCACTCTCAGTCTCAGGCCCATCCCAGGCTCCATTTGCCAACTGAAAAAAGAAAAGAAAAGAAAAAGCTGCATTAGGACAGAAACAGCCCAATTTTGGTTTAAGGGGCCTTGCACAAGAATAAAAAGAGTAATCCCGTGTATGACCGATTTACATATGTGTGACCTCGGTGACGAGGACTGGCTTCTGCAGCAGCAAAATCCAAGTTTTCTGAAAATGTAAGCAGTTTTCACACATCTGTCAACCCCGCGTGACCCTTTGAGAGAGGTCACTCAAATTGGTATTTATTCAAAGGCCTTGCCACAAAGTATCCTTGAGCCAAGCTTGAAGAATGTGGCTTGAATAGTCTCCGAGAAAATGCCACCGTTAAAGTTTACCATTGACGACGGACGGACGACCAGTGGCCCAGAACATAAACTCACTTTTGCTTCGCACGCGAGCCACTAAAATGAAGATGATCATAAAATCACTTACCAGTTTGTAATTGGGGGCATTCCGCTGCCGTCTATGCACCCTCCTACCAGACGCACCCTCTCTGGCAGAGGCTGGGTTTTCCTGCTGCAGCTGAATAATTTTGCCATGGGCCATGATCATGTGCCAGGAAGGGGCGTGCTTGTCCACTTCCATAGATCCCGATGGGTTTGGACATCCAGCTGCCATCTGGCGCTGGGTGTGTGCCATCTGGCGCTGGGTGTGTGCCATCTGGCGCTGGGTGTGTGCCATCTGGCGCTGGGTGTGTGCAGAAAGTGCTGAGTGTGTCGAAAACAGTGCTGCAAAACGTGTCAAATGCAACCATGTCAACCGTTGACATTTTGGATCAGATCATACATAATTACTGCAATACCCCCTGCCCCCTACGAACAATAACTGGTAATATAGTAAAAAGCGACACTTCAATTGCACAATCCGAAAAAAAGCCTGTTCGTGGAAGTCTGTTCTTCGAATCACGAGACAGTTTTGCGTACGAGGATTGAAATACACACTGAAATCTGGCGCCATTTTGCTTGTTGTCATAGTGCGTGCATGTGTCAAGTTACTTTTTGATCACAATCACACATGTCAGGAAAATTAAAAGCAACACAATCTCGTGACAGATTGACCTTGTAATGGTGTTATTGAACGAATTCCTTTCCTTAAAGAAGAAAGCTTTTGTTAAAATCGTGGGGTTCTATTATCTTTTACTACAAGACTGACTGAGCAGCAGACGCCGCCTGCCGCGGACCCGCCGTAGCCGACGTCTCAGTTTTGTCTGCCAAACGGCTCCATATAGGCTACTGTGCAATTGTATCGGATTGGGAGCATCTCAGTTAAATAACTGCGCTAAAGAAGTACACTTGGGCGTGCTCTTAACTAAGAAATATTGCATAAAATTGTACCTCTGCAAATAAAACCACTGTTGGCGGGACGACAGACAATAGAAGGGGAAACAACTCAGTTCATGTCACTGCGCGCGCAGCCGACCAATCAGGTATCAAGTTGATCCATAGAGACACTCGCTTGCCTGGTAACACACAGGCCCAGTGCGTTGCAAACACACAACATGAAGTAAGCCTGCGAAAATGGGACATCCTATTGTGATATTTCTTTCTGACTTTTGAATGAAAGACAGTGCAGAAACAACCCTCAGAAAAAATGGGTGCCTGACTTGGTCACCCAGAATTTTACACACACCCATTTTCCATAAGGATGGTAAAGAAAGTCACCCATTTTAAGGGTTTCGTGCACACACACACACACACACACACACACACACACACACACACACACACACACACACACACACAAATATAAAAAATCAGGCCTCCAAAAAGAGTTCTCTCTGCTTGATTTAATACACGTCAAATAATATTTATAACCAAATGTTCACTGAAAAACCATATTTCACTATGAAGCCGTTGACACTTGCACATCAACCCGAGTACAACCCTGGTTGGAGCAGAATGGAGTTTAACACTGGTCCGAAGCAGGATTAAACCAGGGTTGGATCCAGGTTTCCATGGTTTTTATGCTCATTTCTTTATACTAACCTGTCTTTT